>CM055274.1:43975280-44464832 GCA_029237695.1 Conchocele bisecta | reverse complement strand
GTTTACTTGTGCCTTCAGCTCAGGTGAGCTATAGATGGCACTTTCGGAGAGAATGTTTTTATTAATAGTCCACATGTGTACTGAATTATAGTGCTAAATACCGGTATTTGAGATGGTGTAAATTTCATTCGTAAGTGAGGCTTATTGTGGAAAAGGTGTGTCAATTTATACCCTTAATGCCAACAAAAATGCATATATATATAATAGCAGACTGTATTAAAGTTCATATACAAAACCAGCATTAGGCAGACTGTATACTTCATATATATATAACCAGCATTAGGCAGACTGTATATTTGATATATAAAACCAGCATAACGTGTATGATATCTCCACTGTATATGTACATGCGGTATGCAATATATGAAGTCAACCTTGTGCCTACATACAGGTAAATATAAATCATATCTCAAATAATCCTTAGGCACATTGTATATTTCATATATACCGTACTTGTAAACATGGTGAAAGTCAAAATTCAACGATCTATGTGAAGTTTTTGTCAACATCAGGCAAGTGCAAACTGAATGTTGACAGACGGATCATGCGAACTGGTGGTAACGTACATGTATATAAAACCAGCATTAGGCATTGTAAATATTGAGTTCTGATTTTGGGAATTTACCTCATTGTGGACAGATGTGACGTAATTTATACAGCTTTTTAACTTCCAATTTCTTTGTATAACTACCTCATATATATACGCATCGAATACAGTTTTCTGATTTAACGGGAGACTCAACTTCAGGTTTATTTCCAATTTCGCAAGTAATAATTCAGGTCATGTAGAGCACGCGAATAATTTTGAAATAAACCTGAAGTTGAGTCTCCCGTTAAATCATAAAACTGTACAGACAGCTAACTGCTACCACAATGCTCATACACTAGAGTGTTATATGAGTATTTCATCATCAAAATCGGAGGTAGTTATACAAATATGTTGGAAGTTAAGTAGCTGTATAAAATACGTCACATCGTTCGGCCATATTCGGAAACCACGTGATCCCCCACCTTGAATTTATTTTAGAAAGTAAATTTTTAAGCCTCCAGTGTGGGAATATGTCTTTAAATGTAAATTAGTTTTAGTTGTACATGTACGGTTGTGTGTAATAACACACATACTGTTACTTGATAGTTTACCATCTATACATTTTATTTTTTAAGTTGAATAATAAAAATACATTATTATATTTGTTTTTTGGATATTTTGGGATTTCCTCCTTCATACAGCTGAAATACATGTAGCTATGATCCAGCTACTTCAATTTCGTAAATTACGTGTATACACTGATTACCTGGGGCACTGTTTGTACGGCGCTGGCTCGACGACCTAACATATCGTATCAGCGGCACTAACTTGACGACCTTACATGCCGTAACGGCGGCACTGGCTCGATGACCTCTCATTTTTCCCTTGTGTGGTGGTTGGGAGCAGCGAAGGGTAATTTAACGATCGGTATTCATCCTTTCCGGAATGCCGACTTACATGGTTTGGCCCTCATTTACATGCCCCCTGTACTTGAGAGATAAATCATGTTATGCTCCATTAAGAAGTAATAAGCTTATCGAAGAATCATATTACTTTGGGGCCGAGCTATTAAAGTGACTGGTGTGGCATGGAAATATTGAATTCTGATTTTGGGAATTTTCCTCATTGTGGACCGGTTGAATGCGGGATAGTCCAACCCGTTGGCCCGGCCTTAAATGACCTTAGCTGTTGATAGACCGTTAAACACTAATACTCACTCGCTCATTCATTTCCCCCCCCCCCCCAGACTCTGTAACTACTAAAATGCGGACATATATTGAACCCTGATTTGATCGGCTAATAACATCATGCTCTGCATGACTTTTCATATGTTGACTTAGTCGTGTGTGACAAGTTTACGTGCAAGTTTCTCAATCATACAATAACTTCTTAATGGCTTGGCCAATTACTTCAATATTTATACATATGAACATGACTTACACACTCCACCCACCACTACTACAACATTGACATGTTCGCCTTTAAATGTTTACTTATCAGTTTGGGACAAATCTATATGCATGTTTCTCAATCCCACACTACCTTCTTATTGACTGTGCCAATTACTTCAATGTGTATGCACTTTATAAAAATAAACATTCTGTACATGCCCACGCTCAATGTTAATGCTGCCAGCGTGCCGACTTACCATATTTGTAGTTAATAGTTGAAATACGTGTCCTTATATCGGCATGACATTACAATGTTTATTCTACTGGAACGTGTTTTGCGGGGATCTACCGGTTTCTGATGGTTGCACGATTTCGGGGATTGATTTCAAAATAGTCGTGTAATGTCATGCTGATATAGGACATGTATTTCAACAATTATAAAGTGAACGGTTATACATTATAAATACGTTTTGTATAAAATACTTGTCACCACCCTGGTAATTTTTGTTGGAACTTAATAGTACATGTAATACAACAGGACGTCAATAAAGAGTATCATGTTCACATGTGTTGTTTGTTTATTACCCACACATGTGCACAATGCACCCAGTTTCTGCCATACTGATCAGCCATACATTGTTATATCTTAGCAATAGTCCATGTATGTCCGTCCGTTAGTGCACCTGTATCTCTTCAGTTTAGCAAATGCATCAACATGATCAAGGACATTTGTTTAAATCGATAACTTTCAAGTTGTGTACCTATCAATGTCTTCCCTGCCCGGGCGGCTGTCATACGCTGGAATTTAGACAGCGACAAAAAATCACGACAGGCAGGAATTAGACCTACTGAAGTGGTAGGAAGTCTCAATTTAGTTGTCTCATCATAGTGCGACAGAAGCTACGCCCCTCGGGAATTAGATACAGATGTTCATCCCGACAGGCGGGAAGTAGAGTCACTTTTCCAATTTGATGGTGTCTAAATATAATATTTTCTGACTGTATCTCGGAGCGACTTACTACACTATATGTAAGCTCTTTGAAAATTCGGGTTAATGTGGAGGGGGCATTTAATGTTACCCATGTCCATCCGTCCCGTTCGTCCGACCGTCTTCAACCAGGTATAATGGGTGGAGGTTGGGAGCACGCGAAGGGTAATTTAACGATCGGTGTTCACCCTTAATGGAATGCCGACCCACATGATTTGGCTCTCATGTACCGCTTTGGCCTCTGTTACTTGATAGCTAAATCCTGTTATACCCCATTAAAAGGGAATAGGTTCTGTACAGATAATATTGCTTTTGGGTCTGGAGCTAAGTGACTCTGGTGCGATATGGACCTGGCACCAGGTCAGGATATTCTAATTTCAGGACTGAAATATTGAGTTCTGATTTTGTGAATTTCCCTCATTGTGGACAGGTTGAATACTGGATAATCCATCAAGTTGGCCCGGCGTTAAATTACCCTGGCAGTTGATAGGCCGTTAAACCCTAATCATCAAATCAATCAATCAACCAGGTATACTTGTGCATCAGTTCGTGTGTACAATATGTACTTGTGCATCAATCAAGAATACCATTTTATTTTGGCTCACGATGGTCATGTGTATCGTTTCCCAATAGTTGATGCACAAGCATTTGGTGTCCCACTATCAAACTCGGACGGTATCATGTGTGTTCAGCCAGGTATACTTGTGGATCACTTTGTGTGTACAATATATACTTACGCATCAATTCTCCTTTTGCACCTATGTGCACAATCAGACCTATTATAGGTGCACAGGCAAGTATACTGTGATGTATAAAGTCCGTCCATTCGTCACAAAACTATCGGGTAAATGTCTCATAATTTCTTCATCCGTCGACAGATCTGCATCATATTTACACCCCCGGGGGTATATAGTTTTCGGCATTCCGTCCGTCCGTCCCATTTGGTAAATAGCCAATATTTTCTGTTTCCTTGCTCAGATTTGCTTCATATTTCATGCACGCGTTCTTCATAGGGTCCTCTACTCACCTACGAAAAATCGACGCTCGTCCTACCTCCACTAAGCCCTGGGTGAAGGTCACATACTTAGTGCGTCACAAAACCTTAACGCTCGGGTAAATAGCCCATATTTTCTGTTTCCTTGCTCGGATGTGCTTCATATTTCATGCATGCGTTTTTCCTATGGTCCTCTACTCCCCTACGAAAATTCCACGCTCATCCCACCCCCACTAAGCCCTGGGTCAAGGTCACATAATTAGTGCGTCACAAAACCTTAACGCTCAGGTAAATAGCCTATATTTTCTGTTTCCTTGCTCGGATGTTCTTCATATTTCATGCACGCGCTCTTCCTATGGTCTTCTACTGCCCTGCGACAAATCCACGCTTGTGCCACCCCCACTAAGCCCAGGCTCAATGTCATATACTTAGTGCGTCACAATATCTTAACGCTCAGGTAAATAGCCCATATTTTCTGTTTCCTTGCTCGGATGGGCTTCATATTCCATGCACGCATTCTTCCTAGGGTCCTCTACTGCCCTGCGACAAATCCACACTTGTGCCATCCCCACTAAGCCCTGGGTCAAGGTCACATACTTAGTGCGTTCACAAACTTTCTGTTTTCTTTCGTTCCTTGGCATTGTTTTCAACTATACCGCCACCAGGCGCGCTTCGTTGTCTTCTGACAACTATTTGTCATTATATACCATCGTAATGCGCCCTTCATGCCCAATGTCAAGGTCTATGCATATCTATGCATCCATTATTCACATTCACTTAACACTTCATACACGTCTTAACCTTCATCAATATTTTCATTTAGTCCACACATCCATCCTTTATGCCTGTTCTCAAGCTCAAATTTTCCATAAACCTTTTTTCTCTTTTTTTTTCATTTCATTATTTCCTTTCAACCTTTTTGTTACCAAATATCTATCACCATAACTCTGCTTCACTATAAACTTCATATACTTCTTGACCTAAATTCATTTCTTCTTTTTCTATTGCACCTATGTTCTCTGCCCTTCTACTTGATCTCCATTGTGTTTCAGCATGTCACTACTTTTTCAGTCTCACATTTCTGTTTTCCCTGTTGTGAGTATGTATTATTAATTGTTAATATGCATGCCTCTTATTCTTTATATTTCACCAACAATTAACTTGTTTTCATTTCATTCTGTAGCACACCCATGCGGCCTTTATGCCCAAGGTCAATGTCAAATCACTTAGAAATTTAGGTTAAAATTTTGTCCATTTACTTATATTTTTGCATTTCTTGCTTGCTGTGTCCAGACGGTGGCCGGGGGTATACGTGAGCCATCGCTCACTTGCTCTAGTTCATATGCGCATTGCTCTAATGGTCCTAATCCACGTTTGTCCTGCCCCGCGAAGCCCAGGGTCAAGTTCACTTACTTGGTGGTTCAAACATTTTAACGCTCAGGTAAAAATGTATTATAATTTCTCTTTACATTCACGCATCAATTTCATATACGCATTTCTATACTGGTCCTCTACCGCCATGTGCCAAATCCACGTTTGTCCTGCACCCCGCCGTGCCCAGGGTCAATGTCACATACTTGGTGGTACAAAAACGCTGAGATAAAATAATGTCTTATAATGTCTTTCCATTCACGCATCAGCTTCATATTACATACATGTATACGCACTATACGTTTCGCCCTGTTCGTCCGTCCGTCTGTCTGTTTTTCCCCACAAAACCTTAACCGCAGGCATATATTTTATGTTTCCTAGCTCGGAATTGCTTCATAGTTCACACACGCATTGCTCTAAAGGTCCTCTACACCGCCATGTCTCAAATCCACGTCCGTGCCGCCCCTGCTGAGCCCAGGGTCAATGTCACATATACATGTACTTGGTGCGTCACGAAACCTTAACCGCCGGTAAATGGCCTATATTTTCTGTTTCCTTGCTCGGAATTGCTTCATAGTTTACACACACATTGCTCTAAGGGTCCTCTACCGCCATGTCACAAATCCAACTCCATACTACCCCCCCCTCCCTAAGCCCAGGGTCAAGGTCATATACTTGTTGTGTGTGTCACAATACCTTAACCGCGGCTAAATGGCCTATATTTTATGTTTAATTGCTCGGAATTGCTTTATATTTCACACACGCATTGCTCTAAGGGTCCTCTATCGCCATGTGACAAATTCACGTCCATTCTATCACCGCTACGCCAAGGGTCATGGTCGCATACTTGTTGCGTCGCGAAACCTTAAACGCGGGTAAATGGCTTATATGTTCCGTTTCCTTGCTATGGATTGCTTCATATTTTACACATGTGAGCAGATAGAACGAGTTGTTTACGCGGAAAACGACGAACGCGAGTGTATTATTTCACGAGATTACAAGGTGTACGATGGATTATCCTATTTATTATATTCCGTCTCACTTATTTGGTAAATCCTTCGTTTTTAATTACTAAAATCAGCCTAGTAAATGGCAGGTGTGCCAAAATGCGCGTGTATGTGACGTCAACTTAAAACAACCGTTTTCTAGCGTCTTTAATGTACAAAATAAGTTCACATTTCATACGCGACAACACAAATCTATGTCTATTCAAACAATATAGTTTGCATAGTGGATCTGAGTATTCAAGAATCACTTAGTCTCAACTAAGAATCACTGTACGCGTACAGTTGCACGTGAACAATTAAAAGGTGTTAATTAACAATAAATAATTCATTACGGGTTTTCTCTCACCGAAAAATCGATATAATAACACGTTGGGAATATAAAAAGTACATTTATCTACCATATATAAGTTAGCGATATTCATAGCATAACAAAAGGGAGAAAGCAATGAAACTGACGTTGCCGTGAGGATTTTGTGTCAGTGATGCTATTGAACATTTTCGTAGCAAAAAAACGTGACAGAACGTGAACATAACGAGTCTCGTTTTGTTCGTGACACACATTGCGCCACGTTTTGCTGCGGTATGCTACGCTGTGGCCGCGTTGCACCCACGTTCCCCGTCCCATTTGGTTTGGTCATTCAGCCAGTGTATGCCGGTTTTTTAACTGGCATAACGTGGCACAACGTGGCGATAGCAAGGCATAACCTGACGTCGATCGTGTCTACGTTGACTACAACGAGGCGATACCATGGATAGCACGTGGCCACTGCGGGCCACACTGTGGCACCCGCCCAAAATTTGTAAACAGTGTAGGTGAGAAACGGCGCACAACGGCGCGGCCAACACGTGACACTATGACTGGGACAAAATGGTACTGGGAACGGGTACAGTGCAACGAGGCCACAACGTAGCATAACGTGGTTATGTTCACGTTCTGTCACGTTTTCGCCATATTGTAGTAAGTTATGGGGAAACGGGGTCGAATTTTGAACATGCCAAAAATTAAAATTTACAACGTTTACGCACGTTGTAGCAACGTTATGCCATGCTTCTCATCGTAGCCAAAACGTGACACTACGACTGACATGAGCAGCCCTTCCAGCGGTCCTATAATTCCTATAATTCCTATATTTTTCAGACTTTTTCAAAATGTCCTATAATATCCTATATTTTGGGCAAAATTTCTATAATTCCTATATATTTTTTGGGTAAGCAAAAGGTTGCTTTTTCTTTGGTTAAAATAGAACTGTTTTGTTAAATTTGTTGCACTGAATTCATCATGCAATTTAAAGGACATCCATAAGTATTTATTAATGTGATTTTGACATAATTTCAACAAAATTAATTTATGTAGTACCATGATGTGTGCCAATTCATTCTTAATTGTTTTTCAAAAATCCCTTTTTTAATGTAATATGTTAAGGTAAATGACTTATTTGCACAAATAAATGATTTGTGGTGGAACGCGGCTGGCTAGAAGGGGTGTTGGGAGGCCAGATATAGTGTCCTAAATTTTTTGTGAAAAAAATCCTATTTTTTTTTCACTGTGCTGGAAGGGCTGCATGAGGTATGCACATAGACACTGGCCAGTGAGCAGTTAGTGGTCAGTATAGGCATTTGCATATGCTTGTATATGCATTAGTGAAAGGCTCGCAGTCTATATTTAAATAAAACAAATAGACTGAAATATAGTTTGACCTTGACCCTGGAGCCCGGAACTTGTTTTAATAGTCCTATATTCGTCTACATATCATGCATAGTATAAAGTGTAGATGTATAAAGTTTGACATCTGTTGCTGGTACGGTGTAGAAGCAATGACACGAAAACTTAACATTGAATGACGACGCCGATGACACCGAAGACGCCGGGAAACTACCACACATGTCTCGCTTTTTGTTTCGCAGCCGAGACAAAACACATTTTGTTGGCGGCCATTTTGAAATTCAAGATGGCTGCCTCAAACTAACTATTAAATCTTATTAGTAACATTATTATCATGTTCCTTGACCCCGAAAACATGGATATAGACACCAAAGATATACATCGTTGATTATTACAGCCCGTGTTATTAACAAAAGTAATTTGGATGGCAGCCATTTTGAAATTCAAAATGGCTGCTATGGCAGCCATTTTGAATTAAATATGGCTGACCCAGCTAAACTATCCAGTATTACCAGGAGTACCAAACATGGGATATGCATCAAGAGTCTACCTCTGTAATCACCACTGACGGAGTTATAATTATTATATTGCCAACATCATTATTTGATGGCGGCCATTTTGAAAAATGGCCGCCAAACATGGACTATTCATTACTCTATTATGAGAACATGTTTAATATCAATCAGTAAAGCCCACGAAACAAAATAGAGTGGAATGACATAATGTCTGCCTAATGATGATTTTATATATAAAAAATATATAGTCTGCCTAATGATGGAATTGTATATAGAGTCTGCCTAATGCGTACAACGTATATACGAAAATATTAGGCAGACCAAAAAAATATATATTTTTTATTTCTAAGTATATCTGAAAAAAAAAACACGCATACTTGCTTAAAATGACATTTTTAATAATTTCATGAAAAAAAAATGCGAAAAAAGTCAGTTTTAAAAGAAATTGTATATGTCTGCCTAATGATGGTTTTGTATATATATATCGGGAGGTCTGCCTAATGCGGAAAATAGATATATATATATATATATATATATATATATATACACAGTATCCATATATTCATAATTGAAACGCCCATCCAACGTATTGTATTTATACTCGTTGTTTATTCGTTAAATTGTGTCTGACGTTATTATACGACGTTGTCAATAACGTCGTTGTTCTATGACTTGCGACAAATGTCGATTCCTAATTTTAACGCCGTATTTGGTTTATTAACATTTTTAAATTACCACAACATGCAATGTAAATATAAGTAATGCAGCCATGGGCTGTTGTGTTTACTGTAGTACGAAACATATTTGGTCTGTTTAAAGTTTGGGATTTCATTCCTTAAATACAATCGGCTACAGGTAGTTGTCACTGGAGGACTGCCCAACGGGTACGGGTTTGTCAAGTTCTGCCGAGCCGAGGACGCGAGTATGGCCATAGAGAAGATGAACGGGTCTGTTGTGGCGGGGAAAGCCATAAACGTGGCCGTGCATCAGAAGAAAGAGGAGCGATATGTCAACCATGCAAAGATGTACAACTTGCCACCTCCCAAGGCTCAGGTATGGCGATACATGGTGGTGGTCATTGGATATATGGGGCTAATGGTTTTTGCGTCCATTGTAGATCCAGATCAGCATGTGTATCCGCACGGTCTAATCACGATCTGCACTGTTCGCAATTCAAGCAAAGAAATGCCAGTCGTGCTTCTAACAATGAACAGATCATTTTCAGGCTACAAACGTGTGATTTATTGTCAATGACCCTCCAACATTTTTCGTTTACTTTGTTCTGTGTATGGAGTATATTAATCGTTTATATTGCATTGCATAATTCTGTCCTTAAACATGATGGCGAAGTTGGCGGAATGTTTGTTCCGCCGTGCCAACAAGTAGACTATTTGTTCACTGATGGTTCCAAGCCGGCACATACAGTATAACCTCTCAAAACCCGGACACCAAGGCAACCTATGTGATGTTACTTTTGATGTATTTCTTTATCATTTATATCGGATGTGAATGTATGTTCATGATTGCAAACATGGTCGTAACCAGAGGTACAAATCGGACTATGGGGGTCAGTGAGCATTATCCCCGCCACCACCCTGGGGAGTTGTTTACTTCTTAGCATAAACAAGAAATGTGGCCTTTCGGCACATGAATGTCTTCACAGGCAACCAAAGAAAACGAGGCACATTTGAAAACACAGAGGGCCTGAGAAGCGTGGATTTGTCACTGCATGAAAGCAAACCACCAGAGCAATGTGTGTGTGAAATATCAAGAAGATCCATGCAAGGAAACAGCAATTATAAGACATGTACCAGAGTTTCGAACGCACCAAGAATGTGACCTTGCAACAATGCGTGTGTGACATATCAAACATATCCATGGATTCGAAATCACCAAGTATGTGACCTGACCCTGGGCTTGGCGGGGGCGCGACGATCGTGGCACAGTGCGGTAGAGGATAATTAGAGCAATGCGTGAGGAAAATATCAAGCAGATCCGTGCAAGGAAACACAAATCATAAGAATTATGGTTTTATTTAGTAAATAAGTAAGTAAATTCTTTATTTAAGGAGGATAAACCAGTTGGCGTGCACCAATCTTCCCTAGGGCCATCTCAAATAAAAAAAACATATTTACATATTTACAGTGAACAGGTTATGGCATGTATAAAACAAATGTTGCAGCCCAACTGCCACCAGCTACACGTAACTGGCAAACGTTGGGTTGCTTGCAATACGCAATTTTTTACATGATAATGCATGACATATCCGCGCTTATTGTCTCAGACACGAGCAGGTTGCAGATGCTGACTGACCCGAAACTCGTGATATAAAATACTAATATCCCGACAGTGTCCGTTCGGTGTAGACATTAGTAATTAAATGATATTGACTGGATAACGAACAATAATGACCCAGATCAGAATATGCGTATGCGAAGGACGATCAGGGTCTACATCAATTCGTAGAGACAATAAGACGTAATATCGTAATATCCCTAAATACCGGGAGACTCGTCATAAACCGGGAACTCTCTAAGCGAAGGATGTCACAATACATATTACTCTATTAGTTCGGTAACTCATCATATAATAACAATACACATTGGGAGGTCATTCCTTTCCGGGAATCTCCTTATTTCATTCAGATTTCCCAAAGCAAACGACGTCAGAATAAATAGGGTTATTAAGGATGTTTTACATATAATTTATGCACTTCACTTTTATGATACTGATGGTAATGGTGGGTCCATTTAAAGACATCTACTGGCATTTCATCCATACTGAACATTGAGCTGAGAATACATTTAAGCTGCTCGCATTTCGAATGTTTAATGGAATGCTGTTCCATATAATTGCACCAGAATAAGACAGACTACCTTTAAATAATTCTCATTTCGGTTAAGGAACATGCAGGGCCTCGTTTGTCACAGATCTTAGTGTTATGTTAGTGTTCTCCATGCGTGTTGATTACATGATACACATTTCACTTAATTATGCGGGAACTAATCCTTTTGGGGTTGTGTACATTATTTTAGCTTTCTGCAAAAATATAGTTTCATCAACACTTAAAATGTTTGGTCTTATCATTGATGTAACTAAATCGGAATATTCGGTACCAAGAATAATTTTGCATGCGCGCCTTTCAATTTTATAATTTTTGCTCGATTTTTATTTAATAAATTAGACCAGATAATACAGCAGTAGTCGAAATGAGGCTGTATATAAGTTTTGTAAACTAGCAATGTATGCTCTACAGAGAGACTTTTTTTAGAAAAAAAGTCAAAATGGTAATTCCAAAGCAGATTGTCATTAATTTTCAGTCCAAGAATTGTATTGCCAGTAGTGACTTCCAAATTTATATCATTATATGTCAAGTGAATTTCATTTTTATCCAGTATTATTCTTCCCTGTCTGGTTGAAATACGCATTACTTTTGCTTTGCTAGTATTTAAAAGCATACCATTTGCTTCGCACCACAGATTCAATTGATTTAATACAATTTGCAAATTAGATTCTACCTCAGCAATGTTACTCTGGATATCATAATGGTTGTGTCATCAGCATATAAATCAGTTCCTATAGCAGATGCATACAGCACAGCAGGCAGATCATTAATAAATAATAAAAATAATGTCGGACCTAGCATAGACCCCTGGGGCACGCCACATGTAATACACACAACTTCTGATTTTGCACCATTAACTGAAGTTACCTGTTTCTTTGCTTCAAGTATGAATTAAACCACATTAATGTTTGATCACTAAACCGGTAGCAGCTAAGCTTTTGCAAAAGGATATCATGATCTACCATGTATAATGACTTTCGAAAATAAACTATTACATACCCAGCTAATTTTCCGTCATTTAATGCATTTAACCATTTTTCTATCATTCGTGTTAGAGCCGATTCTGTTGAGTGGTTGCGCCGAAAACCACTTTGCGATTTATGTAATCAATTGTAGTTATTTACAAAATCTGCCATATGTGTATTTACAATTGTTTCAATTGATTTGGATAATGTGGGTAGTATTGAGATTGGCCGATAGTTATTGACTTCGTCCATTGCGCCGCTTTTAAATAACGGAGTTACCTTTGCATTTGTCCATACATCAGGGAAAGTAGCAGTAGCTATACTTTTGTTAACGATAATGCTTACGTTCTTAGCTATCACATTTGCAGAAACCTTTAAAAGTCGCGGTCCTATATTGTCTACATTTGTAGCTTTAGAATCATCAAGACGAGAACTTTTATTTCAAACATAATTTTCACTTGCTTCCGGAATTTCGAAAACAATTTGGTAATTTGGTATTTTGGAATTTACGGAATTGCGCAGGCCTTCAAAGGTTGATGGCTGAATCGGACCTTCTATTTTTGAGGCAACATTAACAAAATAGTTATTAAATACATTGTCAATAATATCATTATTTGATATTAATTCCTTTTCGTCATGTTTCACATCCAGTACTCCACCGCTCTCGCGCGAATTGTGTGATGCACCATATTCCTTAAATATTTTCCAAATTATCCTCGGATTATCTTTAACAGTTTCTATTTTACGAATATAAGTTTATTTTTTTGATTTTCGATCATAGATGATACTTTGTTTCGAAAACATTTATATGCATTATAATTTCCGTTCAATTTGCATTTATCCCTGTCTTTCATACAGTCTACAAGTTCACTTGACAGCCAGTCAGATTGAATTTTCTTTTTTGCTCGGTGTAGATCAGTGTGTACATACTTTCGTTGCATACAGCAGGACAAATGCAACACCAACCATCTAGTTATTTCAATAAACCACTAACTATTCTGTAAAATGTCAAGCTGACAATTAACGTTTGATATGACTAGTACATGCACAGTGTACTGTATGGTCATACCAACTACAAGCTACATTAAGTGTTACTACGGTGTATCAGAAGTGCACATATTTAAATGTGTTTTCACTTTCATCAGGTTCTTAGTCGGTTATCGCTATCGGTAACTGACGCAGTTACATCTGCACACATCTGTGAACAGACTATACTGTACGATGTTCTCGGCACTTACAGCGATGCGTTCGACAGTCAGCTTAGCGCTGATAAAATGTTCTTGAGCAGGTTCATTGTCCATCTTTACTGCTACTAAATGTAATTATTTAACCTTCCATCCCCTGTTTCCAGAAGGTAAATCGTCGTTAACCTTCCAGACCTGAGCCTAATGGTATATGGAATGATAGTCGCTGAGTTTGAGGGTAGATCTTTATTTTTACAACGTTACGGTTGCCTGCGTGTTCAGCTATCTGCTGCATGTTTCGTAAATTGTGTAATTTACAGATCCATCATATGTCATCGTCAGCGCTTCTTTCTCCCCGGCATGTGTTTCACATCCTAGTATGACATACACAAACAGCAAGTCTTGAACGAGATTGACACCAACTTAGTTTGATTTATGTCCCAAAATTTGACTCATGCTTTCATACCATTCCGTTGTGCACTTTGGAAGTCAGTGTCTTGATTAACTATTACCGTTTTCGTTTTATGTGCACTATATACAGCAGTTTGTACAATCATTACATCTGCATCGCCTTTTGCATGTAGAGCATATATATCATTCATTTGCAGCCTTTGTCTCATGATATTTGTAAACTTCAATCTGCTAGTTTGATGGATTTGCAAGAAATGCATGTTTTTCTTATCTGATTTACAGGTACTTGAAAATGATATTGTCTTCAACATTGTCTCTATTTCGACGCAAATGAACTGAATTCTTTATTGATCATGTTGATGGTGGTCAACAATCTCTCCAGTTCCACATTTCTGAGAGCAACATATTTGTTAATTTGTCGTCACGCGACACCCGTTGTCAAGCTAGTCGATGTAGAAAGTTCTTACCATCTAGAACTTACTGAAAATTCCCTTCAGCTGTTGCAGGTTCAAGTCCAAACTCATTTCCATATGGCATTAGCTGGCTTTTCAGTCCTCATGAGGCCATCACCATCAAACAATGATGTAGGTTGTGTAGCAAATTCAAATTTAAGTGCATCTGTAAATTCATCTTGTGAAGTCCAATCAAGAGCTGATACACGTTGTTGAAATAGTAATTAAGGGTCCATTGTTAATGCTTTATTTATTTTCAGACGATGTCTATCCTTTCGAGTGCTCTTTTTGTTTTGAACACTACCTCATTAACAGGACATATTTGCATTGATTTGACAATATTGTCTACCACAATCATATCATTGTCTGTAGTCACTGTTTCATCAACATTCACACCAGTAGATATATTGCGTTTAATGTGGATCATCCCCAAACGAGTCCGTAGATTAAATAAATGTTGCAAGTTCTTTCTTCTACCAGATCAGATCAGACAGTGCATCCGCAAAGTCGGATGAGAATATGCACTGTTCGCAAAACCCATTACAGTAATTAACCACCCGTGATATCTGATCAGAAGCGAAACTGACCAGAAATTCAATAAGCACCATTTCTACAGTCACGGCCACATATTAGACATGCCATGTGATGTTGTACAAGGTACACAGTCACATGGTGTGTCTCATATGACTGGATGCTGCTGGGACGTTACACCCATTACATTTCACCTTTTCCTTACAACGTTCAGCGGCTATGGACAAGTTGCGGTACGACAGAGACATTATTTTGACATAACAGTGGGATACGGAATGTCGAGTCAGACCAGTTGGCCTTCCTGATATCCCAGATACCATACTGAAGACTGTAAATTTATGTTAAACCACTGTAAATCCGATAATTGTTTTCAAGAAAACATTGTTAATGTGAACTTACAAGACTACCATAATGTTGCACTTACGAACAGTTTAGTCGTGCGAAGCTTAGTGAAAGGGACCCCATCGTTGATTTTTCCAACAGAAACTAACCAATTTTCTATTCTCTGCTACTTTCAGTTTTCGTATGGATGTTGTTGGACCTATTTTCCAATAACCTACACCCATTCTGCTGTGGATAATCGCTAATTAGGGCAGCCCTATAAGTTTCGCCCTGTTTATCCGTCTGTCTGCCTGTCCGTCTGTCGTCTCCGTCTATATGTCCGTCCGTTTATTTTTTAAAAAGTTTTCGTAACAGTTTCTCATATCAACTATACTTTCTGTGTGCCTTCAGCTAATATCTGCAAATTGCACACATGCATTACTTAGTAACGATACATCCTTACACATTAGTACAATTACCTTCGCTACTGATCGTACATACCTACGTTCGTCCTTCTGTCTGTTTATATGGAAAGTTGATTCTCATTTGCCTTTAGCTAATCTCTTCATATTGCATACCTGCATTACAATGTACTTAGTAACGATGCATCCTTTCACATTAATACAATTACTTTAGCTACTGATCGTACCTACAAGTTTTTGTAAGAGTTTCTCAAATCATCTATAATTTATGTTCGAAAGTTTTTGGAATAGTTTGTCAAATAGTGCCCTAAATGCGTCGACAAACCACATTTACTATTGGTTTAATTATTGTTAAGAGATATAAATTCAATCTCCTGTGACCACCCTGGTGGTGGCACCAAAATTCAGCGGCTGGATTTGAAAACCCTTACATGACAAACATGTTCCGACACAGTAGGATGGGTGCAGGTTAACCCTTCCACCATTAAGTAAATGGAATGAATTTTGATATGTTAATTTTGCCACCAATCCAATCGTCACAAAATGGTTTTCAGACTTGTCCATTGATGAAAAGCGGATTTATTCTGTTCTTAAAAATAAGAAAATCACTTTCAAAAAGTGCAGATCCTGATGCCCGATATATACTCATTCAGTAATATTTATTTTACTGACAGTGACTCGCGGTGGTATCGTGCTATTTTTATATGCAAATGAGGCATTATATTTTGTAATTATTTATACTAATTAAATGAGTCACCTAAAAATAATATTTTATATATAAAGTATGATCATTACACATCAACAAATAAATACAGAGAATAAATAGTAATGTCCGTCAACATTTTAAGGAAAGCCGGTTATCGCCCTTGATATCAATGTGGAAATTTACGTCTAATATAAAAGTTATAATACTGCCAATCAATACATGGGGTAATGGTGAATTATGTTTTATTTTGCCAGACAATGTCTCCGATCATGTCTCTGATATAAAGAACATGTGTGCCTACTGAGTGGGCATGTACATTTAAGTATGAATTTATTCCTGGGGACGGGCCGTAGTAAATGCTACGGTCTTGCGAGCCAGAGGGTGTGTCCGAGAACATGACGCGGTTAGTCCATATATGAGACACGGCATGTGAGTTTGTACCTTCGGGCATCTGCGTAATTTCATAATAAACGTTTACAAAATTGATCACCACTTGCATAAATAGCTCTCAAGTTCACACAAATTTGAAAGTACATGCGGAATTAATGTACTCTGAAATTTGTGTCAACTTTGACGTCATTTATTGAAATTATTATAAATTTTGGAGAAAAAAAAATTCATGAAATTACGCAGATGCCCGAAGGTACAAAATCCCATGGCGTGCCTCATATATGGTAAACACAAGTCAGAGTTGTGTAAACCACAGGCACTCTGTGGTATGAACGACACAACGGTCTTTAAAACATACTCATTTTTACTCCGATATTAAATATCACACGCCATAGTCCCAACCAACAGAAGTGGCACTAGTGTACATTGGGCCCCGCTCTCTAACTCAGTAATTGTAATGCACACGAAGGCCGGGATCACCAGCAGGGTCCCGGCCTTGGTGCGCGCTACAATTACTGAATTAGCGAGCAAGGTCCAAGGTAAATAATCTACTTCAGTTGGTTTGAAAGATGGCGAGTGTCCTACCTTCTAGATATTTAATATCGGAGTAAAATTAGCTATGATTTAAAGCGGCCTTTCTCGTTCATACGACAGTGCCTGTGTTGTAAACAACTGCTGATCCGCAAACAACCGAGTGGTGTAATTCACCGTTATACTTCTGTAAACTACTTGTTGAAATGGTAAAATTTACAATTTCTTGGCAACAGTGTACATTGTTACTACTCAGTTGAACCGTATCGTCGATAGGGTTCAAATGAATGTTAACACAGTAAACTTTCAGAGAAATAAAGCAAATATTAATACAATAATGGTAACCTTTACATCTGCGAATCAGTGCTGGGCCTGAAATGTGTGGCTTATTAACAGAACAAGCAGAAACCGTCACGAGCGACGAAAAGCAAGTCGATGCCACCTTGGTATGTAGCCCGAGAGTCAGGAATCTAGAGATCGGTGGGCATCACTGCCAAAGACAGAGGTAAATACATCAGAATTAACTCTCTAAACTCACCGCCCAGAACAGTTACTGCCATTTATATAATACTAATTAAAATGTTCAATGTTCTACCAATATCGATATATACATATATATATGTATTTGAAAAATAAAACAATTGCCTGATCCATGTAAGTAACCTACATGTACAAGGAACATGCATTTGTTTTATTTTTCATATTATTATATATTCATTCATATTGCTTGTTCCAATTTTGAAACAACAACGGTGTTTCATTGATGGAATGGTGGGCAGTGCAGATCCTGATCAGACTGTGCGGATGCACAGGCTGATCTGAATCTACACAGTTCGCCAAACCCATCCGCCATATTTCTCCAGTTACAGCCACAATTCATTATCGCAAATTCCACACTGTCTTGGGGTGTGTGGCGGATATAATGACCAAACCATAATCCAGATAAATACTACTAGGTACGGTTGTTAAAAAACTGTGTTAACTCATTAAAGGTACATGCCCACTCAGTAGGAACACAATGTTCTTTATAGGAATTAAATAAGTGTATAATTGTGTCACTATTCCAGATATACTCATTTAGTAATATTTTTAAATTACTAATGATGACTCACGCTGGTATCAAGCGATTTTCATATGCAAATAAGGCATGATATTTTTGAATTATTTATACTATTAAATGCGTAAAGCTAAATACAGAGAATAACATTTGCTTTTAATGTCCATTAACGTTTTTAAGGAAGCACCGTTATCGCCTCTGATATCAGTGTGGAAATTCACGTTCGATATAATAATACCAATCAATATGTGGGGTAACGATGAATGAATGTTTATTTTGCCAGAAAATGTCTCTGATATCTCTGATATAAAGAACAATTTGTGCCTGATGTGTGGGCATGTACCTTTAACACTGTTCAATCCGTTACGCTAAACAGAGCTTTTGAGCAACCGTATAATCGTTCGCTTCCACATACTGTTTCTTACAATGTTAAGGAATTAACAGAGATTTTAGTTTCGAGACTTATGATTTTCGGTTTTGGAGTACTCCCGCTTATATATTTTTGCACTTTGATTATCCGAAGAATGGAGAGTTCAACTCCGCGTGATGCCACCCTGGCATCCCTGGGCATTTTTAAATATTCAAGTTGATAAGTGTACACCAAAATGACCATATCTCAACAGAAAATAAAGATAGATGATTGATTTTAGCTGCATTTTATTTGAGAATGTTGCCTAGTTTCCTACTATCCCACATATTACATAGATATATACAACATGGCTACCAAGATGGCCACCATACTTCCTAAATTGTCATATTTAAACTCGTAAATCAGCATTTGACGTCAATGACAATGTATCTGGTAACGTCCCATAGTATATTTTGTATATCATACCATATTACATTACATAACTGTCTCGTATACGTTCTAAGATGGCCGCCACAATATCTACATTGTACTGTTTTAACTCACACATCAATTTAATAATGTATATTTTCTTAGAAGCAATACTTGTTTCTGGCAATTTGTTAGTATGTTCATAATGTACACTTTACCGTTTTTGTATTACTCCATCACAACATTTCATGAAAAATTGTTTCTTTTCGGAGAGTATTTGTTGAACATCGAGGATTTTATGAAACAAGCTGATGCTATGATATACATTTACAGTAGGCCCTTATCAGACATGGCAGAAATGTAGAATGTAGTTGGGACCGCACTAGCCACAACCAAAACATTTCTCTTTTTCCCCAGTATGGTAGTATATACAACACATATATTTTGCGTTGAAGTACATGCAAACATCTCACAGAACCGATTGGTCACTGTAGAAACTACAGATACTGCTTATAAAGCATGGAGTTGCCCCCTGGCATATTGGACAAAGAAAATAAAAAATTGTCCCAATTATTTTGACGTAAAGTAAGCTAACTGTATATTTAAGCTATTATACGAAGATCTACAATATCATGGTCATGTTACTGGTCCCATGTCTTTGTCGGGTATGTCCACACGTTTTCAAATATTAAAGAACGAATTGAAGTTATGTGGAAGCTATGGCATAATGAAGAACCTCTCACATACTCGTTTCGGCGACATTGCGAGATTATGTTTGGAAAACATGTGATTGCCCTTGGCATACTGATCGTCCAGTATGAACAACTGTTGTGTTGTTAATATTCTGATGTAAAATATGCTATTAAAGTGCTTCAGCGATTATGAGAAGGTGAACCATGTAAAGTCATGCCAACGGTTGTGTGAGCATTTACCATATTTTCACATGCGTCAAGGGCCCGTGTCACTAAACGTTCTATCAATTTACTTCACACATCAATGTAATACATTAATGATACAATTTTACACCGGCATGTAGAGGTCATTTAATCTGAACAAATCCACCAAAGATTTGTCAAAATCGGTTGCCAATGCAAAATGTGCAGTAAAACGGCACTTACGACCTTCTTAGTCGTACGACGTTTAATGAAACGGGAGCCAGGTGACAAAACAATAAAAGTAACAATCTAGTAATATCGAAGTCAGTTATGGCATGATGGAGAAACTCTTAAACAAATTGATGTAAAATGCCTATGTCTTTCAGCGACCTTATGAATATCAGAAAGGTGAAGGTCATGTGATAAGTGTGCGGATATTAAAGTAATCCATTCAATAATATTGAAGTGATAGCATGATGGATAATTTCTAAATGTTCCAGCGACACTATAAAGGTCAGGAAGGTAAATTTTATATTAAAGGTTGCGTGCGAGTGTCGCATATGTCCACGTGTATCGAGTGTTTAAATATCGAGTATTAAAGTAATATATCCAATCTGCAAACGACTATGGACGGCATACGGACGAATGAACTTGAAGAGTTCAGCAGTATGCAAACCCCCATTTGCAAACTACAATTTATAATTATGTACTTAAATGTTTTAAAACTTATAAAGTTTATATACAATAGTGAAGGTAGCTCTGGAAGAAAGGCGGCATTTCTGCGACATTCGTTTACAAGTCCTGGCAAACTATATTTAATGTTACAAATGCTCAATTGTAGATGTGTTTCATTTTATTTCTTGCTTTTTTAATTTCATTCATCACTGTGTAACTCTTATCACATAATTTAGATACATGTGTACAGGAAAAGGTATGGTTATAAAGAGTAAACATATACTGCTGACAGTGACAATTTAATTTAATTATTTAATAACTATGTATGACTGTACTGTAATGAGTGGTCAATCCCAAATAACAGCCGGTCACTATTCCTCAGATATTTGCTATAATTATTTATTTAGTTTGTATGGCTAACTCAAGATACAGACCCGGATACTGCATGTGGCGGTAGCAGTGACTTCAAACAAGGTACAGCTCCTTGACTTGATTTTCCATCAGATACTTGATAGAAGGGCTAGCACGCAGTATTGCAGTGCTTCGTATCACCATAGCCTCGTGGTAACTGGAATGCTACATTAGCCGCAAAAGGGTATGGACATTGACATTTTCTGCCAGGACCTGAAGGTACCACGTGAAGACACAGCTATCATTATGGCACAGAAAATGATAATTGTGCCACAACCAGGAATACGCTATATCAATGACATACGTGATGATATATATGTATTTGTCTTGTTAGTTCATATTGTACCCTAGAAGGAAATTAACATGTACGATCGTTATTGAAGAAAGACATCAGTAATACCCTTTGCTAACTATAGCTTACACATCAAAGGCACATTACTTATTATAGTATGACACCGTATATATGAGCAGTCCACACTCCGGCTGTGACACTGTGGCCTATATGTATGGAGTTGTGAAGGCTACCGTACTAAATCTTCTCAGACATGCCACCACGAATCATATATCGGCATTGTCATTCGTGACGCTATGCACTTTATAACCGCATGTTATGTTAGTCAGGTCGACACTATGTCAAATTCCTACATGGCAAACATGGCACAGTAAACTTGCAAACAGAAACGTCATGTGAAGCCCTAATTAAGAATAATATACCGCTAAAGCACCGCATTTCATAAAACCGGCACGCATGCTCAATTCCGGTCGTGCATTTGGAATGCAGTCACTGATAAAAGACATCTGCAGATGCATCCAATTGATATCGTATGTGTCAGAGATGAAACATCAACATCAATATCGGCGGCAAGCGTGTCCCCTTGAACAGCGGCAGCACCACCCACAATTTGCAGATGGGTAGGTACGACTGTAGTAGCAACATACCATGCACAACTGGAATATGTGGTTGAAGTAAAAGGAACATGGCAACATGACAAGGTGCTTGCTACCCAGAACGAAAATGTCACAACCAGTTGTGCTGACATAAATGTCGAGTCGGATGATGACGTTAATGATACCTGATGAGGAGGCCAGCGAAGTGTCCAAAGGTAGATCGCTAGATAAACGTATATCACAAAAATATGATGTCTTCGAATAAATACGTATGCAGTTAAACTTCTTGTGTGTATGTTTGTTATGCAGTTGTGTTTTAACTAAATTGAATATTCCCTTGGAAATATCCATATATCGATACAAGTGTATTACACCACCTTGGAAGTGAAATCCAAAATATATCTAAATACGTGAGATATAATAATAAATAGAAACATGTGAACATAAGTAGAGAAACTGTCTTTATCATAAGGATACTTATTTAGTTATTATGATCGGGTATTGTCGTTATGGAAAACATATACTTAGTTTTCCATCTAGGATTGCAAGTATTACTACTTGCAGCAATATATCATCGTTTACTCTAATGGGGCGCATATGCTAATATGCAAACCATGATATGTTTTGTTCTGTCCACAATGGAACGATCGGAAGCTGTACAACAAAATGTAGTGTGAACACCAGTGTGCTATATGGTTAATGTAGGATGCACACCTTTTATATAGCAGTGTTGTCATTTTTAATGTATTCATTACATTTACTTTCAGACAGCTAGACCCACACAATTCCCTCTGCCTTAAACAAGAAGTAATTAAAATACTATCAGGCATGGTATAAAGTAAAATAGTAAAGCAGCATAATTACGCTTACTTTGTGATGGACATCTTTATTGTTTCAAAATATGTTAAGATATACATATACCAATTAAATATTAAATAAATTGCGTTGTGATGACCTATATATACCATTCAACATCTTCCGTAATATATTCATTACAAACACGAGTATGAAACAAAACATAAGCTGTACACAGAGCGGATCCCCAGATATGCAAATACAATATTTTAAGCTAGTCAGTATCCCGCCTGATAAATTGTGAATAAGTATAACGAGAGATCAGAACAACTCAACATAGCCGTTTTTCTCATCATCTTTTACCGCTTATATTTTCTAGAAAATTGGTTGTCAGTCAAAATTTATAAACAAAGTTATTTTATATCACCTAATATATGTTCCTTAGCCAGTTATTTGCTTGACATTGTTCAGGAGACAAATTCACATAAGCGTACAATCTTGTTTTCTAGTCCTGTTTCAAACTGTACATATTACATGCACATGTTAGTATAATAGTTTGTACAATAGTTTGTATTTACTTTTGCAGTTGATGCTATGATGAATTAGAAACACACATACACCTGTCATACAGTTAAATATATGTAAATGTATGTAAACAGTATATTATATATATATAAATGGCGGCCATATTGGATTTTATTTCGGTAATTATGTAACATATATCAGTCATATTAAACCAGGAATCCCTAGTAAGGAATATCACGAAAGAATAGTATACATATATGACTTACTCTCTGAGATATAAGTGATATTATAGTGATCAGATGCACTGTTTGGCGGCCATCTTGAATATTTCCAAATGCCCAAAGATGCCAGAGTGGCATCACACAGATCTGTAATCTCCATGCCCAGAAGGTGTAGAATCCAACAATTATAAGCGGGAGTACTCCAGAACATGTTTGACCCGTTCTGCTGCCAGACTATAAGGAGGTGACACACCGTTAATCTAACAGAGGCTTTAGTGATGGTCCATGGTCGTATTATACAGAGACATTGAGAAATTCCTTATTCCGTCACGTTTCCTGTCAGAAAACTGTTTAACCTTAATAAGTAGTGACTTGAGACTTGGTGTGTGCCTTCCTTATGGTGTGTATATGTGCACAGTGAATTTCGACCTTTGATTCGACCCCTGTCACGGATTATATCGCCGTTTTCGACTTAGAATTTCCCAATTTTGCCGTGTAAGAAGTAAAACGTTTTAACCGTAATAGGTAGGAACCTGCAATTTTGTGTGTGCATTCCTTTGGGTGCGTAGATACGCGAAATGAATTTCGATTTTTGATTCCACCCCAGGTCATGGATTATGTTCTCCTTTTCGACTTAGCATTTGGGAAAAGTGAGTGTATTGCGATGGCGCGCCATCGATTGTGCTCTAGTAGTGTATAATCGTTCGCACCCACATAATGTTTCTTACCGAAACATTGTTAAGGACTTAACAGACTAGTGCGTTAACTTAACAGCGGCTTTGAACAACATGTTCCACATACTGTTTCTTACCGACACCACCATTAATGAGTTGACACTCTGTTAAGCTAACAGAGGGTTTGGTCAACCGCGCCATGGTTGCATTATATAATCGTTCGTTCCCACATAATGGGTCCATTTCTGTACTGATACACAACACATGAAATGACAATACCAATACTGTATTAGACAGAGCCCCGCCGGGGACGTACTCTTCTTTTTATTAATTCGTTCCCTCAATTTAACAGTTCGTTCTCACGAATCAATAATTCGTTCCCACGATATAACAAATCGTTCTCACGATATAACAATTCGTTCCTATGAATTAACAATTCGTTCCCTCAATTTAACAATTCGTTCCCACGATATAACAATTCGTGGGAACGAATTGTTATTTCGTGGGAGCGAATTAATAAAACAAATCCATGTCCACTACGGGGCTCCGTTACGGTAGTATTAGACCTACAAATGTGATGCACTGATATAGGCGTGTTTGTCATCACAGTTGACGTCTCCCCACTCATAGTCCGTGTCGGCGTACTGAATGAGTAGGCAGTCTTATACGTTGCCCACGTTATTCGGTTGTCCCGCCCGCCAATTGGTGTAGTTTATTGGCTCTGGGTAGCCCGTGTTCGTCCACACGAAATGTCGTTCTATTCGTTCGTCGTTCCCACTTGTGTAAAACCCGCCGCTGCCAACGTGTGCCAGTGCTGGAAGGAATACAGATTCTTGATATTATAAGGTTCGACACTGTCCAGCTTTGGGTAAACGTTTGCCGTGGCACGAGGGAACTGTTTCAACCCCAATGCCGTAGGCCGCGGGGTCAAACAGTTCCCGAGGGACATGTTAAACGTTTACCCACGGCTGGACATTGTCGAACGTTATTGTTACATTTCCGTCGGAAATAGCAGACACTTTGAGCATTTACATGTAAGCAGTACTTTCGGTACTTTGATAATCTGCTCCATTGAAACAGCTGATTTACACATACATATCCAAGGGCCACAGTACACGTCGCGTGATGCAGCCGCATCAATTTCAAAATTTCAGTGCGACCTTTGTGAATTTGTCTGGCGATTTAATGACGCATTCTAGTAGCGTCATGAGACGCATGCATTACGTAGGTGTTGGCTTGGCCCCGGAATGAGCATTCCCTACAGCCATGGTCAAACAGCATGCGCTGTACGTATGAACAAAGCTGTGAGCGGTGTCAAACAACGGGAGTCATGTAACAATGATTGTTCGATTTAAGGCGCTTATGCCTTGAATACATGTACCCACGGATTAAGCCGCTGTATGGCTGGCACAACTGGGTAAAACCATCTTGTAGAGTGGGAAATACAATTGTATTTCATAAACTCCAGTGCCGTGATCTCGAGATTGAACCCAGGCTGCCAGAGTGACAGTCGAAAGACATGCTTGCTAGTTGAAGAAGGGTGCGAACTCCATGAAGGCATTATATGCATAGCCTTCTTGTAGAGGTATCATCATTTGTAGCACTGACTGCAGAAATACGGCTTATGTGTTTTGCGACCAGTGTAGATCCAGATCAGTATGTGTATCCGCCCAGTCTGACCAGGATCTGCACTGCTCGCCTTGACATCAATGAAACACCTGTCGTGCTTCTAACCAGCAATAGATGTCGTTCCCGGAGTGTGCTATTTGATCACGAGCTACAATGGTCACACATCCCATAAGCACCATTTCTCCAGTCACATCCACATTTGAGTGCCAGTATGTGGTCTTACTTTTATCGACTGGGTAACGTGTATTGTTTTAAGTGTATTCCATTTTCATTGGTTTTCGCGATTTACTATTTTTGTTTTCTGTGGGATCGTACACCGTTAGACGTGGAATGTACATGCACCTCGGAGTATATACAGCACCGCGTAATTATATATGTACGCTGCCATGCTTCATATGACCTTAAGGTTGCTATACTCTTCTTGTGGCTCCATGCAAAGTCTATGGAAATGTAATAAAAAACCCTACACATGAACCATTAGCTACTTGAACCAGTAAACCATATATACGTATGTGTTCAGTAAGTCGTTATGTAGATGATACAAGCCAGGAAATCACACTATATGCTGTCGTTAAAACATAATAATCACAGTTTGTTGTTTTGCATGTATAATTTGGCTTGTACACACCTGTGTATAGACATAATATACATGCATTACATCAAACGTGGCCTATTATTTGCATATTACAGGTTTGTGTGCATTGCTATGGGTAGCATAATCTGCATAAAGACTTACATATCACAGTCATGTGGTTTATTTATGTAAGATGCTATTATAAACAAAAATTTAATTATATTTCCATATACTTTACATGTGGCCACAAGAAGGGTACAACTACCTTAACCCTTAGACCAATACACACAACAATTGTCGTCTGCTGTTGATTTTATATCTTGCCTTATTTCTTAAAAAAACATGGTTTTACAGCACTTCAGAATCATTTCCATTGGAAATGATTCTGAAGTGCTGTCAAATCATGTTGTATATTATTCTAACGTGCTGTCAAAGCATGTTTTAATGATAAAAATGGAAAATAGAAAACAAACAGCAGACCACAAAACATTAAGATAGCGGTCTAAGGGTTAACTTGGTTGCAGTTTACTTTTTCTGAGTCATGTAAAAAACGGTTGGAAAAAAAACTGTTTTTATTATATTTCCATAGACAGTTTACTTTAAAAAATGGTTGGAACATACACTGACTATCATAGACGACCTAGGCGACCTACAATTGTTACAAAACGGTTGGAACATAAACTGACAATCATAGACGACCTAGGTGACCTACAATTGTTACAAAACGGTTGGAACATACGCTGACAATCATAGACGACATATGTGACCTACAATTGTTAAAAAACGGTTGGATCATACACTGACAATCATAGACGACATAGGTGACCTACAATTGTTAACAAACGGTTGAATCATACACTGACAATCATAGACGACATAGGTGACCTACACTTATTAAAAAACGGTTGGAACAAACGCTGACAATCATAGACGACTTATGTGACCTATAATTGTTACAAATCGGTTGGAACATACAATGACACGTACGTACGCCAAAGTGCCGACAAGGCGCGACAAAAACGGTTGGAACATACACTGACAAACATGACGACCTAGGTGACCTAAGATAGTTACAAAACGGTTGGAACATAGATTGACAATCATACACGACCTATGTAACCTACTATTGTTACACAACGGTTTGAACATAAACTGACAATCACAGATAACTTAGGTGACCTACAATTGATACAAACGGTTAGAACATAAAATGACAATCATAGACGACCTAGGTGACCCACAATTGTTACAAAACGGTTGGAACATACACTGACAATCATGGACGACCTAGAGACCTACAATTGTTAACAAACGGTTGGATCATACACTGACAATCATAGACGACCTAGGTGACCTACAATAGTTACCAAACGGTTGGAACATACACTGACAAGCATATACAACATAGGAGACCTACAATTATTACAAAACGGTTGGAACATACACTGACAAACATAGACGACCTAGGTGACCTAAGAGTTTTACAAAACGGTTGGAGCGTACACTGACAATCGCATACGACCTAGGTGACCTATAATTGTTCAAAAGCGGTTGGAACATACACTGACAATCATAGACGACCTAGATGACCATGATGGGTCGAATCAAAATAATGCACACAATAAGTAAGGCACACATCAAGTTTCAAGTCCCTACTTATTACGGTTAAAAATATTTACTTTACAAGAAACGTGATGGACAGACGTACGGACAATTTAGGTCCAAAAGGGGAGATAATCCATGTGGCGAGGGTAGAATTTAAAATTGAAATTCATTTCCAGTATCTACCTTCTGTTATAAAGAAAATATATGTCTAGTATTATACAACTTATATGGCAAATTTGCAAAGGGATATCCGTGACGAAAACAATATATCCATTTTTCTATAAAACGTGCGTCTAATAAGGGTACCGCCACTGTTCCCGGCTGACGGCATTTGAATACTTACCAACGTCATTCTGGATAGCGTCAGCTAAGTACCGTTGCTCCTCTACACTTTGCACACTGACGAGTTGTGAGTTTCGTGATTCCCTCCTACACTGTTCCACTACGTTGTACCACGACGCCGGCGTCGTATGGAACGTGTAGCACGACGTTTCGTTTCCGTGCATACATTTCCGGGTGTTATCCGGACACGTAAGCGGAGCAGCTGAGATAAAATAACAAAAATATGGTGGTAATTTACTGAATACAATACATAATAAATGTCTGTGTGTACGTACAGTGGAACCTCTCTAAACCGGACACAGAGAAAAGTTAGATCTGCCTAATTTGGATATGTTTCATTGTCATATATCTCCGATGATAAAGTCTGTTTAGAGAGGTTCCACTGCATAAGACAATGATCGCATCAACAACGTGTCTTACAAATGGCAAACTACACACACGTTGGTGTCCACTGTCTGTTTCACGAAAGCTGCCAAATTGTACGGCCATATTAATTTTGAACACAGTTAGCCGTCCCTTAAAAGGTAACTGACATTTTGAGCAACCGGTCAAAGTTAATCTCCATATACCTGTACATGTGGTGTTGTAGACATACATGTCGTCGATGGCGATGTTGCCATAGCCGCGGTTTACGGCCATATAAACAATGCAAAGACAATATTTGTTTCGATAATATTAATTTTGAATATTATTAACCGTCCGTTAAGGTAACTGAGGTGTTGAGCAACCGGTCGCAGTTAATCTCCATAAACCTGTACATGTGGTGTTGTAGACATACATGTCGTCGATGGCGATGTAGCCATAGCCGCGGTACACGGCGTTGTGGTAGCTACTGGAGCCGCTCGTGTGTTCACGCTTGTAATATTAGTCCGTCGTCGCTTCGAGCACCAACTGAAATGCGGCTGTGACTGGAGAAATGGTGGCTTATGGGATGTGTGACCAGTGTGGCTCCTAATCAAATAGCACTCTTCTGTAGACTGATAACGATCTATATTGCTTGCTAGTCCAGGTGCTTCATTGATGGAATGGCGAATAGTGCGGATTCTGATCAGGCTGTGCGGGTGCATACGCTGATCTGCATCCACACATTTCTTCTCTGACAGTGACAGGTGAAATGGGGTGTTTGTGATGACCACTCTAGTTCCCGCTCTGTGGTTGGAGGAATCTGGTTTATGGCATTTGTGATCAGTTGGCTCCAGGTATGCGATTGGAAATTGTGGCTGAACCCAATGCCGTAGGCCACGGGCTCAAACAGTTCCAGAGGGGCACGGCTGAACGTGGTCGAACGTGATATATTGATTTCCGTCGGAAATATCATACAATTTGAGCATTTATGCAGCACTTTCGGTACTTTGATAATCTGCTCCATTCAAACAGCTGATTTACTGATGCACATGCCGGGGCCGCATTACACGTCGCGTGATGCAGCCGCATCAACTTCAAAATTTCAGTGCGACCGTTGTGAACTGGTTCGGTGACGTAATGGCGAGTTCTAGTAACGTCACGAGACACTTAATGAAAATTGTCTACAGCCATCGTCGAACAGAAAGGAGTACGTTTGAACATGGCTGTGAGCAGTGTCAAACAACGGCAGTCATGTAACAATATGGGCTTGCGGCATTTATCGTCAATCTAACCATTGTGGCTGGATACATGGGGTTTATGACACGTTGACCAGCTCATCTCACGTTCTGTGAGACACGACCTGTGAATTTCTACCTTCGGATGTCTGCGAAATTTCATGAAATACGTATGTACTCTGAACTATGTTGTGTACGGGGTGGAACAGCTCTAAGCTGGATACAGCTGTAAATGACGTCGACAGTTGACGGAAGTTTCCATAATGAGAATTTCGACAACTGTTGACGTTGAATACAGAAATTATTCCTTTCTCTGTAAATAATATTTTTCATGAAGAATCACCCATCTTCTTATGTACAAAATCACATGGCTTGTCTCATACATGTACATGTATATGGAGTATTCAAAAACGTAAATGTATTTGGTGTTTTCTTTTAACTACAGAGGCGGACGTGAAACATACCCTGAAAGGAAAAGCGGAGTATTCCGAGTCCAGGGAGACCTGTGCCATGTGCCAGTGCGCGTCGACTTGCCCGTGCTGCGAGAATACCGGGTAGCCGTCGTCGGTACCTATCTGTAGTCGATTTCATCAAAATTGCAAAGTATACTTTACTAGCAAAGTATACTTTGAGGGAGTAATCATTCATTTTTCCTGAAATGCATTATTTCATATAAAACTAACAACTGCATATATTTGGTGATTAAAAGTATGCAGAATTATTATACTGAATGTATTACATTATCACAGCCAGAATGGCTGTGATAATGTAATAAATTCAGTATAATAAAAAATAATAAATTTTTCCTAAAATTGAAAATTTCTCCCTCAAAGTATACTTTGCTAGCTAAGTATACTTTGCAATGTTGATGAAATCGGCTACTGATTGTCAGAACAGAAGACAGTTATACTGTTTATAGTTATCACATCCTTGACACATTTCCGGGTGTTGTATCTGTATTAAAACAGCTTGTGCGCCATGTATGTACATGAGGATGTGATAAATAAGTTAGATCACGCTTGTCCGCAATTACGAGCGATAAACCGATCGCTAAAGCTCGCGGTTTATCTCGTACATGCGGACGAACCGTGATCTAACTTATACTTCACTCTACGTTATATACGCCAATCGCTGGACAGTATTGCGCTCCATTTATTTCACATATTGCAACGTTTAGCCCCAATAAGGTGTATATTACCAGTATTGTTTTTGACGTAAATGTAAATTGACGTTTGATATAAAATGTATAATAATGCCAATCAATACGTGGGGCAATGATGAATGCATATTTAGTTTGCCAAAAAATATGATATCTACATAATGTACACAGCTATCTGTCTCCATATAGTATAACCTACTGAGTGGCATGTGTCTTTAATCCCACTACTGAAGGGGCAGGGGCATTCAACTTGTGGGACAGTTCAATTAGTGGCGCTACCGACACGTCGATAGGGTATGTGTATGTTACATTTGGTTCTTTGGCGCTATATCTAGCATGAATGTACACGGGTTCGGAAGGTCTGCGATATAAGATAACTAACTAACTAGCAAGAACGTATTAATTTAAATACGATTTATGAAACTCGCTAACAATCTATGTATTACTGAGTGTATTAATATTTAATATGTAAATAACACCGAATCAGACTTTTGTGTTGCTTTAGTGTATTATTAAACTGGTGTACTAATGACATATTAAGGTAGTTGTACCCTTCTTGTGGCCCCATGTAAAGTCAATGGAAATCTAATTTAAAGAAAATGCTACTAATAAAATAATAGCGACTGACATAAATAAACGATTTGAATGCGATCAATAAGTCATTATGCAGATATTGCTACCAATACAAATGCACATGTACATACGTGTAATATGCAAATAATAGACCAATGTTGATGTAGCACATGTATATTTACGTCTATACACAGGTGTGAAGAAGCCAAATTATACATGTCAAACACCAAAATGTGCTAATTATTTTCTTAATTCAGCATAGAATGTCATTTCCTTGCTGGCAGCATCTGCATAAAGACTTATTGAACAAACAATAAGTCATGTATATATGATTTATTGGTGTAAGTACGTGTAGCTAACTGTTTATGAATTTTTAATAGATTTCCATAGACTTTACATGGGGCCACAAGAAGGGTACAACAATTTTAAATCATCACTTATTTAATCTGTTCTGTATATTACAAAGCATGAAGTTTGTTGCTACTTGAAGGGGTCAGTAGTAGAAAGGGGACTAACTCCAGGAGCGAGTTAGTCCCCTTTTCCACTGATCTCTTCAGTTACAAACCCTCGCATAAACGTTGAGCTTAGCAATATCTACGCCGTACATGGTGTACCAAAACCGGATGCAGTATTCCGTGGCCGCAGGGAATTCATCACTTATTTAATCTGTTCTGTATATTACAAAGCATGAAGTTTGTTGCTACTTGAAGGGGTCAGTAGTAGAAAGGGGACTAACTCCAGGAGCGAGTTAGTCCCCTTTTCCACTGATCTCTTCAGTTACAAACCCTCGCATAAACGTTGAGCTTAGCAATATCTACGCCGTACATGGTGTACCAAAACCGGATGCAGTATTCCGTGGCCGCAGGGAATTCTGGGGATACTATCCGTGCTTTACGAACTTTTTGCGTGGTGTAGTATGGCGGGTTATTGTACGGATTGAGGTACATATAGTGGCCTGCAATATAAATGTGTCGGAATATTGATTGAATGGCGACGTGTTATGGATAAAACCGACCAATTTAATTGTGTAAGATACATGTGTATGTGTGTCTGTCTGTCTGCCGTGTATGTATGGATGAATAGAACCGACACATTTATGGTAGTCGTACCCATCGTGTGGCCCCATGTAGTCTATGGAAATATAATTAGATATAATATAATATATATTAGATTTCCATTGACTTTACATGTGGCCACAAGAAGGGCACAACGACCTTAAGCATGTTAAGTGTGTAAGACAACTGTGTCTGTCTATCTGCTGAATATGTATGGCTGTATACAAGCTACCTATATAATTGTAAACAATAAGCTAGTAACTCAAACAAATAAATTATAATAAATACTGAATGTTTTTACTTTCTTCCTATTATATAAATAGTATTCAAACGTTAAATGTAATTTGTCTCGGAACAGGTCTCAGATATTCATTATTTCGTTTTCAATTTAGTAGCGCAGATGACTAACATGTATATCAACCAAACACACACGTTTATTGAATACCACTATAATAAGCTTGGATTTTATCGTACTATGCACTAAAAGGACGGTGATAAACACCGGATATAATTAGCTACACATTTCCTTAATGACTCTACCATTACTGACAGTTTTGCGAAAGCTGCCGAAACTTTACGACTATAATTTATAAACAATGCAAAAACAAGTTTTTCGATAATATTAAATTAAAGCAAAATTTAAGAATGAGAGCTCTTTTCATGTCGTGATATTTTTCAAATATTGATTTTATAGCGAAAAAAACCCAGGGGATTTAACATGGAAAACATTTTCGAATTTCAGAAATACTGGACCGATTTTCAAAATTTAACGTTTGTTTTCTTACATCATTTCCAAGCTATCTAGCCAGTTTTCGGAGTCATAGTCATATTCCAATTTGTTTTCGTTTCGCCTGAAACAGACAGACAGTAGTGAAATTTGTTATGTGTACAGCATTTCTGAACGAACCTTCCGGTCCTGTATTTTTAGGACCCAGCAGTCGCCTAAAAATGATGCTTTACTGTTAAGACGATATGCATAGAAACGAGTATCGTGTGTCTGTCGTTTCTTTCAATGCATCGATTTGACATCGCTTTTGTTGTTTTTAATTTAAAAACCATGTTTTCTAATTATAAAAACGAAAATGATGTCAAAACGATGTGTAAACGATAGGCAATCGTACGTTTGTGCGTTTGCATATGCATCCTATGCTCAATAAATGTAAATCCATCAATTTAAATTTACAGGCGATCATAAATTTGCACTTACGAACAGTTTAGTCGTACGAAGTTTAATGAAACGGCCCCCGGACAGTAAGTGCTTCACCTTTTGGGCTGCCGTAGGTGTGATCCTCTATGGACCCGGAGTGGGTGATCTGTCGCCCTGTGCCCTGGTGCTCGAAGACTCGGACGTGAAGTTGCAGTGCTGACTGTCCTCGAAGTCGAAGTAGTGGGTGTCATACACTCCGGCTAGTGCTAGTATATGACACGTCATGTGATTGTGTACTTTCGGACATCTGCGTAATTTCATTAAATACGTTTACAAAATTTAGCATAGTTTTCATAAATTAAGTTGACAACATGTTCAGTGTACATGCGGAATTATATTCCCCATGTGCATTGTACTCTAAAAATTGTGTCAACTGTTGACGCCATTTACGGAAAATATTGTAAATTTTGTAAACGTAGTTCATGAAATTACGCGTATGTCCGAAGGTACAAAATCCAATGGCGTGTTTCATATTGAAAGTGTTAATTCGCCACGTAATGAGGGATCGTAGCTAGTTATTTCCCTTTGCAAATCTATTTATAGAAATCCTGTCCGGTGTTGTATTTCAGCGTTTGTTTCGTACTGAATAGCATAAAAATTAGTTTTGCAAACAGAGTAGACCCAGATCAGACTACACATATATGTGCAGTCTGATCTGGGTCTACACTGATTGCAATACAATTAATAAGTGTGAAAATATGAATCTGGCAAATAATGCAGTTCCGGATCAGACTGTGCAGGTATGTAGGATAACATGGATCAACACTAGTCGAACACACTATAATGGCTCCCTTTCATATCCAATCATGCGACATTCGCCCTGTTTACAAGCAATAAGGCCATAAAATATACAATTCGGGTCGTATTTCTATAAATAAATTCAAAGGGAAATACATGTAACTGGCTACGAATCCCCATTGAAGGGGTCAGTGGAAGAAAGGGCTTAGTTAATACATGTACGTATGAACATGAATGCATATTATATCATAAAAAATGCTCGTACACCTGAATTACAGTGAAATATATCTAAACCGGACACTCCGGGGCCTCAAGTTTAAAGTGAATATTGTAGTTTATAGTTAGTGTGTATGTCTCACCGTAGAGACACACCACACACAAAGCAAAGGACTGAACGTCCTGACATTCTTCGCAGTATGTGTTTGTGGATGACAAATAAATAATCTAGAGTGGAAACCGTTTCGTGAAAAATAAGCGCGGGAATTTCATAGCAACAACAAGAACAACAAAAGCACATTTTCAGAAACCTTGCAAAAACTGGCCCAGATCATGACAGTTCCGCATATCTGATGCGGTTTGTCGATCTCTAACTAGATGCCATGTATAGTCAAACGATATGATGTCGTGATCTGCCTAACAGAACGAAAAAAACAACAACAATCGGTGAACAACCGTTTGTTTGCTCGTTCTGGGCGGAATCGCCAAGGATTGAGCTAAAAATAGATTTTTGGCAACCCAAAATAACAAATAGAGAGAATGGAAGCCGAAACTGCAGATTGTATTCGTGCACCGAACCATGGATTCATAAATTGCGCATAATCGTGTATGGCGGTTAATCATCGCACCCTTAGTGGAAGGAAACATTTGCAATAAAATAAATTTAGCACAAAATCAAACAAAACATTTATCACACTGAACAGGCGATCAAGCTACGTTGTTAGCATCATTTCTTATGGCATAAGACCCGTGTTTTTAAAAACATGTGTTGCGACCGACATAAGCTCATTTGCATAAACGCTGGAAGACCTCAACCTTAAACATCACACAATAGTCATATACCATGGAATATCCGCATAAACCGGATATAATGTGATCTCCAGTTTAAAGAGAATGTTGTAATATTTAGTCAATGCTTTTGTCTGACCATTAAGGACCCGTGGGGCCCCTGAGCATCCAATGAGTCATGCATAATTGCTTCGTAAATGTGATGGGATATAAGCATAACATTTTTACGTGAATATTTTTTTTCTTACTATACCCCACACAGTGCATGGAGTTGCCATGTTGGCCACATTAGTGTGTACAAGCCATAGGCCAGTTTTACCTCTCGTCTAGAGGAATAATGCCAATTTTTACCCTCACCCAACATTCTCGGTTAAAGTTTTTTTCTTTGCTGATTATTGTTGGAGAGGGCATGTGGAATGAGATCCCGGGTGATGTGGAGTTGTCACCCTTGGGCGTTTTGAGAAATTCAAGATGGCCGCCATATATCAACCAGATCAAGGAATGTTCATATGCATTTGCAAAATATTTATTTAAATGGCGTTGGTATGATAAAGATTTTATCTGTAATGTCAATTACATGTCTTGAATACTGTACATAGGCACAGTGGTGACATATTACGTCAGTTTCAATTTCAACACACAATTTAAGGAATTAGTAACAGTTGAATTTAATAGAAATGTAATATTAAATGGGCTAAAATTATAGTATATACAGTATTCCTATCACAACTGTAGAGAATGTGGTTGTTTGTATATTTTAAACAGAATTATACAAACTGAACTTCCTAAGTGGTCGCCATATGCACCATCAGGTAAAACTGATAGGTGCTAAGTACATTGACATTTGAGTATCCACCGGTATACTTTGACATTGTTAGATATATGGGTTAGAACAAATAACTGGTTAAAGTTGAATTTTAATACAAACAACACTGTAATTATGTGATTGTGACTGGATATATGGATCAGTAAAGACCATTATTGTTTGCCCTACATTCTCAACCAATGAAAACACTGCATTTTGATTTTTTTCCATCTGAATTAATCTCGCATTTTTACAATTATTATGACTGAATCCCTATATTTGGAACGAGCGGTTCCGCCCGCTGTCGCTTTTTTTAAATATATTTCGTATTTATATATTTCGTAAATACACACATGCAATTAGGTACAAACTGGCATGGCTTGTCTCAAATGTCAGATGTTATCCATACACCCGGCCAATGTGTGCACGCACCACTATTCTTTCAGCCAATCAAATTCTACTAAAGAAGGCTATGTTTACACACGCGTGAATGGGTTGGCAAAGCAATAACGAAAGTCATATGGATTAAAAATTGTGTAATAATGCGTGTGCACAACCGAATTTCCTCAACAAACATGGTAAGTCTGACACACAGGAATATCGATTTAGCAGGTCCATGGGTGCTACTGGTGTACCATTCGGTATCATGATGATAGGATTCCAGGAATTGTCTGTATTTGACCAACCAAAGTCGCATTTGTAGTGGGTCTGCATACGATGAGTGCCACCATATAGACAAGCTCAAGTGTGCAAGCTTGACGTTTTCGAAATATGCTGCATTAGTTCGTGGCAGAGATTTAAGTTTCGGTCCTGATGCCACCACCTCGCCCCACCTTTGTTTGAGGACAACATCATTCTACGAGCCTATGTGGTATAACTGCACCGTGGAAGCCCATAGCAGTCGAGAAGGAACGGCGTAACCTCTTTAAGTACATAGTCAATATGCCGATGTTTGCCAGCGTCCATTTTTCAACCGTGTCACACCCTGTTAGCCCATGCAGAAGAATATGAGAAGATGTGGAACAATGTCACACTGCTTGACATATGTTTCAGTAATGCCAATTACATCGCCTTCTTTAGCCGGTGCTACCATCATGACATGACCAGACAAGTCACCGGATATAAATAGAGAAACAGAATGAATATGTCCGTGTCATCAGCAACAATGAGCGAGGTTCAGGCACCGATGTAAGAACTATCCCCGCCGCTGCCAGGGCGTGTCCCGTGTATCCGCAGGCCGCGTTGGCACCAAATGAATATTCGTGGTCCCCCTCGCGAAATCTCGAAGTCCCAAATGCGTTAATTTCGAACTCATTGGCTCATGCGTCACTTTTAGCTTTTCCATTTCAGGTCGTCCGTCGCGCGGCGGAAAACAGCTGAGCTGCCAGGGCCGTATAATACTCATTTAGATACTTCAAGAACGACTGATATCGGAGGGTCGTGATTTTTCAATACTCTCCCACTGTCATCTCGGACGGATATCTCCAATTCATGGACGGGCACCGTCTCTAAGCTTTTCATCTCGGTTCATGGACGGGCACCGTCTCTAAGCTTTTCATCTCGGGGTGGGGGATGTCCACGCCTACACTACAGTCTCTCCGAAGAAGCTATCGCCCGCATGCATGACATTGAGAAGGGAGCTAGGTGCCCCGTCTATTTGATGTAATCAGCTGCTCAAGGTGCACGTGGAGGGTTCTCGTCAAGGCGAAACTTTCGTGTTGGTCTCCGACGTAGGAACCCGGCCTAAACAATCTGCGAATATCGGTATACCTCGACAATTCTACGTTTAAAGCCGAATGCCTCTTTCTCACCCACATTGTACCAGCCGACCGTGAATGTGTTGGATCTGAGACCGACGCATCGCTCCACGCAGCAGTTGTAGATCGGCTGAAGCTCTGCCCCGCTTTGAACATTGGTGAGAGTGGCAAACATATCTCACAGAACATGGAAAACAAGGTCTACGCTTTAAATGCCAGTGCAAATTATGTGGTGGGAGCGCCCTACACGCAGATGACCCCGAAGCCATCGGACCACACTGCGGTGTATGTTGCCATTCCGTCAGCACATAACGACGAAGTCTCATTTACAGTGTCATTTCCAGACATAACCAGCAAGGACTATGCCAACCCGCCATCGACGGGAAATCCCGTTCTCAACAATGCCGGGTAGCACTCGTGGCAGACGGCGCCCATGACATGGTGGCAGAATCAGCTTAGCTCCACCATATGGTGTGCCACGACTGGTTGTGGCGTGTCATACAATCAACATCTGAAATCCTACCTCCCACTGGCGAGATATCTGTAAGTATTTCACGTCTACTACAGGTACGTAGGATTTTAACCGAGATTCTGGCGCCGCTGCCTCAGGATAGCACATCATTTAACTGGCAGGACAAACCGTACGCCCACCGGGCCTTTGCACGAGTATGCGCCGAGTTCAAACTCGACCCCAACTCCAACTTTCGGCAGCAAATTGACCATGGGAACGAAGGGCTCAGATATTTCAGTATGTTTTGCAAGCCGAGCGGAGTGTGACGCCCTATTCTCCGAACAGCGTGCGAAGACGCTCACCGAGCGTAGTGTTTTCATGTAGGACCAGTGACATAGTTTCGCGGATCCGATTTATTTGGGTGCTGAGCGACTCACGGTTAGCCGAGACAGCCTCCAAGCGGGCTTCTCTTTCATCTTGCAACCGTTACAGGCGGTCAGTGATCCGCAGCTCATCTGGTGTCGAGTCGGTCACTTCCAGTTTTACTTTTTTCTATCGCGATATGTTCATCGAGCTCTGTCAATTTGGCTAGGTTGTTTGGTTAGCAAGCCCCGGACTGTCTGCATGGTCTTATTAAGTTCACGAAGGTTTAACGGCGGATCATCCATTGTGCTGAGTATGTCTTCTATTTGATTATCGGTGAACGTGGTCTCCACTGTGCGAATAGCATTGGTGGCGACTTGCGGGATCTCTCTGAGCTCAACTGTTTCTAGTTCAGCTGCACTCCGCCTAGCTTGGTGGAGAGCGTCCCTGGCCTACGCCGATGCATATTGCGATGTTTTGCCAGCGACCTTGGGTTGGGTCCAATCCACGAATCCGAGTTCGTTCCGTATGACTTGACCACCACCCCGTTTCCAGCAATGGTACTGAATGCTGTGGGTTCTTTTATGCTACTGTTAATGATCCGGATGTCTGTGTGCGCCTTCAGGCGTAGCCCAACGCCATCGTTGATTTCAAACTTGGAGTAGTTACTGACCAGATTTGGGACCATGATCTTTTCCGCCAGTTTGTTGTAGTAGTCGTTTACAGCTGACGCGAGGACTGCTTGCCTAAGAGAGCTACTGCCGGCGGTGGCTGCTTCCACCTCATATGGATATTCATCATAGTGCAGCAGGGGAGTTTCCTCGTCGTTATCAGCGATGTTGTCTTCTCGGTCATCAGGGAAATCGTCCATATCGAAGTCCGCCATTATCAGAACGAATGCTGTATTTAACAAAAACCCGCCGGGTTCATACAGTAGATAATGGAATCAAAATACGGGCGCAAACTCAATCCATACCACAGGCTGCGGGAACCTCTCGGGGTCAAAATGTATGAGACAAACTGACGTCATCACGAATAACCCCTCGACTATTGACCAGAACCAGCAGATCTTGGTCCGCTTCCCCAACCTCGGGGCTAACGACGTATTGTACCAGGGCTTTCACGATCTCACTGACGTCGACAGACGCAATCGAACCGTAGTGAATAACCTCGGACGCACCGTCGTCAAGAAAACCACTAGTCTAAGAACACTTTGCAGAAACGAGGTTATGTCCATCGATCACTCCGCTTATCAGGGTATTGGCACCAGCAGAAATCGGAACGTAACCAGGCTTAGAATCGGGGTTGGTAACGCGGCAGTCATTATTGCGGCTGACAACGCAGCCTCAGCTGCTTATGGCAACCTATATTACATCCCACCCGACTGCTGGAGAGCCACATACCATTCTATGAGAGTGCATTGGGTGCGGACCGCCTTGAATACGAACTAACATTCAACGACTATGGCCGAGTTATCAATACCACAGACGTGGCCTCAATCTACGCGGTCGAAAATGTTTCACTGGAGTATGACATGGTCACTCTGCCTGATCTCGCACGATTGATTCGAAACCAGTATGCCGGTCGTCTTGCCATCCTGTATGATCGAGTATTTCGCCATCGTAAGATGATTGAAGACAAAAGCGATACCCTGTGTGGAACATCAACGTCAATGTGCCCGCCAGATCAATGACGGGGATCCTGTTGCTATTTGAGGATGCCCGGGCGGGGTTATGAGCTGGAAATACCGACATATTTTATAACCCCAAAATTACCAAGGTCGATGTGACAATTTAGGGAGTGCCGAACCAGCTCTTCAGCCAGTGCCTTCGCGCATACCAGCAATTTGACAATATCCAAAAGCACTATACCGGCGGCTCTAAGCGCGCCCCAGAGGTTGCCGCAGTGGCCAAAGACATGCAGCTCGCGGACGTCTCTCTGGCAGAGGTCCTTACTTTGAAGTATGCGCTATAGCTAGACATGAGAACCAGCGATGACGACCAAATCAACGGTAGTTGGGCGCCGTGTAGAGAATGCATCAGAGGGTGTGACTATACAGATAGCCAAAGAGGTAGACGACAATGGCGCATTGAACGTGTACATGTATATCATCACTGATGCACAGTTCAACATTGAAGATGGCAGGTTCGTCTCAGCTTTATATTGATCTGCGGGCAAACAGGCTGCGGCAAAAACGATATTCTTCCTCGATCTCCTCGGAGGGACTCTCTATCTCAACATCTTCATGCACATAGTGATCCTCACTTAGGCATAACAAAACGTACCAGAGCCGTGCTTGGGTCTGGACAGACCCCGGGGTCTACGTCGTGGATCCCGGTGAGCGCCTCCACGATTGGCTGCGGGTCTTCTATATCATGTATCAGGGTGAGCAGACCCTGTACGTGATTGCCGACTGCTCAGCAAAGGCAGCCTTGACCAAAAAGAATGACATGCTCACAGAGCTGGCATTCAGCGGGCGCCATGCGTGAGCAACAAAGCGTCTGGGTCCTCACTCAGAAATATAATTCTGTCCTGAAGGACCTGCGACAGCAAACCGGATGGGTCGCTCTCTTTCACTGCAAAGATCGTGACTCCTTCGACGACAGTCTTCGAGAGAGTGACATTATTCCCACGCGAGATGAGCGGGCCTCGGCCCGGCGGTTACATCAAGCTACTGTTGAAGACGGACCAACCAACTGCTTATCATTTAAGTTAGTTTATGAACATAGCTTAACTTTTTAGCCCTTAGCTTAGCTAAAAGAATGTGGGAAGCAATCTGTTGGTTAGCGATGGCGACCAGCCAGATCTTAATTTTCAGCATACTAGGGTGGTGGGCGTATCAGTATATTAGACTTCGGTCACCACGGCCTTGACAACTGCTAAGTACTGCCGATTTGGACATGTCTGTCCTCGGTCAATATCAAATGAGGAGCAGTATGCAGGAAGAGGCGCTGAAGATGCCGGAAGAGACACCGGAGAGAGTGACCGCCGAGACAGCGGAACTGCTGCCGCCCAGACTGAAGGACCCTATAAAACACGCCGAGGGGCGGGCAGGAGCGGCAGCCAAAGACCCGACAAGAATAAGTGCTTGCCAATCTCAGAGTGGCCAATGCCGCACTGCAATTGTAACGCTCTGCATTGCAGCCTGAACCTGTTCCTTCAGTCGGGACAGTTCCTTCGGAGCCACAGACGCAACGTACAATGTACGGACAGGACCCGTGTGCGTCGGCGGTGGTCTTCGGCTTTTTGTTGCAGGTGCCTTTGTCCTTAGGGCACCTTCGGTATCAACAGCTCTGTCTGGAGCGGCAGCTGTTTCGAAATTGGACCGACTCCCCATGATATGGGTTGGTTGGTTCTTGACGTCAGCCTGGTCATGGCCACGAATGGCATGCTAATTAAACAAGTGATCATTCCTGCAGATAAGTAAGATGACCTCGATCGCGATGCTATTCAGAGGCGAAGTGTTCAACGCCTTCAGCGGCATCAACTATCAATTATTTTCTCTAAAGTACTCTTGTTTTGGCGAAGAACGTAAGCGCCATGATAAGGCTGTTTAACAGCTTCAGAGTGCGCATACGGACACGCATATTGGGAACAGGTACTGCCTTTGATGCTGTCGTTTCGGACCAGGCGCACGGGAGCCGGCCCGTCGTCCCGACTGCACATGATGATGAAGAAAGTGCGCTGATTGTGGCGTTATTACAGGCCTGGTCAATATTTGGTTAAGGGCTTAGCAACCAGCCCTGTGCCGAAACATACAGTAGGCCACCAACGGCAACGACCAGTGCCCATATATTTTCTGCGAGCCACCCAGCCGCTCTGCCCAAGAAGGTGAGGAGCCAGGAGACAATGCCACCGATAATGCCAGGAAGCGGTGCCGTAGCTTTGTCGGCGAGCTTTGTCAGAGCCCGACCAAGATATCCCACTCCTTGATACCTGCCTTAGCGGACGGGACGACGGCCGCGGCTCCCGCCGTCGCACCACCGCGTGTGAGTGCCAGCACAAGCGTACTCACAATAAACCCGAGTGCTGTCATGATGCTCACTAGTGTGACGCCCTATTCTATGAACAGCGTGCGAAGACACTCACCGAGCGTGGTGTTTTCATGTAGGACCAGTGACATAGTTTCACGGATCCGATTTATTTGGGTGCTGAGCGACTCACGGTTAGCCGAGACAGCCTCCAAGCGGGCTTCTCTTTCATCTTGCAACCGTTACAGGCGGTCAGTGATCCGCAGCTTATCTGGTGTCGTCTCGGTCACTTCCAGTATTACTTTTTTCTATCGCGATATGTTCATCGAGCTCTGTCAATTTGGCTAGGTTGTTTGGATAGCAAGCCCCGGACTGTCTGCATGGTCTTACTAAACCGAAGTTATTGCTTATTATTCGGAGGCGAAGTGGTCAACGCAGTGGCCTTCAGCGGCATCGACTATCTATTATTTTCTCTAAAGTACTCGGGTGTTGACGAAGAACGTAAGAGTGCTCAGGCGCCCGGGGCGGTGTCTCGAGAGATTTCAAGGACATTTTGCCCCTTCCGCCTTTCTGCTTTCACGGGACGAACTTGTATTCGACTACCCAGGCACCTTCGGTGGGTTACTCTCCAAAGAACTTGTTTCTCAGAACGAACTCCCCTTCCGGAATGGCTGCCAGTATTTGTGTTGCTCTTGCGTCCGTTATGCAGGCGCCCAGAGCCAGTCGGCCAGCCATCGCTTCAATGCCTTCGGCGAAATGAATGTCGCCAATATCCAGCTGATCTTCTGCTTGAACCGTCCATGAAGCGAAGACCACAGCGGCACCATCAACTTCAAACTCGTCTTTGGCGTCGTTCAAGATTTCAACTCACGGCTGTCGATAAAGTGTTGTCCCCCTGGGGAGCGGCGGTCTGCCATTCCTGCAAGTATCTCTTCGATTAGTTTTGCATGTTGGATTGGGGTATAACTTAGCGTATATGAATCTTTAATTGGGAGAGTGTAGGCCCTTATGCTGGGCTAGGACCTCAGCACAATTTTTTCGCGCACGGCATTCGGCGTGGACCAGCATGTGCTTGATCCTTTCGGCACTACATAGCATGCACTACCAGCTCTCGTTCTGGGTTCTCACCCCACACTTCCAACAGGCCGAAGGTTCGATTGCGCCACGTCGCAACTGCGCGCGATGCTGCTTGCAATGTTCAAAGACACAGTTCTTACCACACACGGTGGTGCGACCAGTCATCATCCACTTGCAAGCGTTATACTTCATCGTGTACCTTTGGTATACCCATTGCTACGGGTACAGTCGTTTCTGTCCAAATGTTTCGGGTTTATACGTGTACAAAGTGTTGTGCGTTGTGTATCCGAGGAGTTTCCGTTAGTTGCGTTTCAAACCGTGTGTCGTCTAAGTGTAATACGTTTTCGGCCATGCGTTGCGTCTCCCCACTCTTGCGCATGTGCGATAGTCGAACAAACCGTGTTCAACGCATTGAGTTTCAAAAGCGTGTAATCCGTGTACAACGGTTGTAAACGTATACAACGGTTTTAAACAACGCATTGAGTTTCAAAAACGTGTAATCCGTGTACAACGGTTGTAAACGTATACAACGGTTGTAAACAACGCATTGAGTTTCAAAAGCATATAATCCGTGTACAACGGTTGCAAACGTATACAACGGTTGTAAACGTATACAACGCTAAGGTAAACCGTTTAAACGGTTTAACGCTTTCTTTAACGAACGGTTACACGCTTCTACATGTACACAGCACCGTACAGATGAAACCGTGTTATACGTATAACACGTTTCCACGGGTTTTAACGCTTTACACGTTTTGGTATGCCAACCGTGTATCGCGTAGAATGGGACGAAACAAGGCCGCCTCGAAGCGATCAGGGCCGAACAGGAATTCGCGTTAAAACGTGTAACCGTTGTACACGTTTCAACGCTTTCATATAGCTACACGCTTCCAGGTAAAGCGTTGTACACGTTTCAACGCTTTCACCTCGCTACATATGTATACGCCAAAGCGTGTTATACGCCTTGAAGCTTAACGTATTACACGCTTTAAAACTAAACGGTTTGACAATGTGTATTACACGTGTACGAAAGGTATTATACGTTTAAACAACGTATACAACGCTTTTGAACTAAACGGTTTGACAATGTGTATTACACGTGTACGAACCGTATTATACGTTTAAGCAACGTATACAATGCTACAGCAAACCGTTGCGTTCGCGTTGCATTCGCGTTGAGTTTGCAAGTGTTGTCTACGGTGGAAAAAAACGCAGACTCCACTGTATATCTAAATGGAGATCCCTAATGTGACCAATTGGGCGTCGTTCGACTTGCTTTCCGATTGCTCTCCGAGCGCCTGGGGCGAGGGTGTGGGCCGTCCCTTGGGCTCGCCCTTGGCTGACGTTGCGATGCTACAATTAGCAAAAGCGACATAGGTGCTGGCTATTTGTCATGCCGGTCTCGCGAGAAAGTGAGCGGGAGCCGCTGCGGGTCGCAACTCATTGGTCATTGGTGCATGCAGCCCCCCTGCAGCTCGTGGAAACTATCACGAAATCTTTGTCACAAACGTGATGCTGTCCTCCAGTGACATAAGTTTTTATTTCAATTTTCCACACATTTTCACGTCGAATAAAGACAATAGTACAACTTGATACAGTTTATCTCGTCTTGACCAGTTAGTAATCTCAAGATGAATTACTAACTGATCAAGACGAGATAAGATGTCACTAAATCAATATAAGTAGTGGACAGTATCACATTTTTGACTAGCTTTTGTGTTCGTTATCACGTTCAATTTATCTGGTTTGGACGCGACAATTATGTAGTTCAGATGGCTTATAAAACGACTTAACTATCACGTTATCAAGCTAAGTTATAAGGGACATGAGAAGAGAAACAAATTTTCTGACAAACTTTTTCATTTAGTTCTAACGCATTCCATTTCGTTCTAACACATTCCAATGCGTTAGAACGAATCGGAATGCGTTATAACGAAATAATTGAAATCGTTAGAACGAATGTGATGCGTTAGAACGAAACAATTTAAATCGTTAAAATGCGTTAGAAGGAATTAGAATACGTTAGAACTAAATAATTGAAATCGTTAGAACGAATTTGAATGCGTTAGAACGAAATATTTGAAAACGTTACGACGAATTTGAAAGCGTTAGTAAGAACGAAATAATTGAAAACGTTAGAAAGAATTGTAATGCGTTAGAAGAAATTCGAATACGTTAAAACTACATTTTGTAAATACATGTTGTAATTGAAATCGTGAGAACCAATTTGAATGCGTTGTAACTAATTGGAATGCGTTAGAACGAATTCGAAATCGTTAGAACAAAATAATTGAAATCGTTAGAACGAATTTGAATGCGTTAGAACGAAATATTTGAAAACGTTAGAAAGAATTTGAATGCGTTAGAACGAATTGGAATGCGTTAGAAAGAAATAATTGAAATCGTTAGAACGAATGCGAATGCGTTATAACGAATTCAGTTGTAATGCGTTAGAACGAATTTCAATGCGCTAGAACGAATTCGAATGTGTTAGAACGAATTCGAATGCGCGAGAACGAAATAATATAAATCGTTAGAACGAATGCGAATGCGTTATAACGAATTCAGTTGTAATGCGTTAGAACGAATTTCAATGCGTTAGAACGAATTGGAATGCGTTAGAACGAATTCGAAATCGTTAGAACAAAATAATTGAAATCGTTAGAACGAATTTTAATGAGTTAGAACGAAATAATTGAAATCGTTGGAACGAATGCGAATGCGTTATAACGAATTGTAATGCGTTAGAACGAATTGGAATGCGCAGAACGAAATAATATAAATCGTTAGAACGAATCTGAATGCGTTATAACGAATTGTAATGCGTTAGAACGAATGGGAATGCATTAGAACGAATTCCAAATCGTTAGAAGAAAATAATTGAAATCGTTAGAACGAATTTAGTTTAATTTAGTTTAAACATATTTTATTGCTCTAAATTTACAATGTAACTTTACAGTTAAAAATACAGGTTAATTTAGAAGAGCAAACGGGTTGGGCTACAAGTGTTAGCAACATTAGTTACAGCCCGTCCCAGAACGAATTTGAATGAAATAATTGAAATCGTTAGAACGAATGCGTTAGAACGACATAATATAAATCGTTAGAATGAATTTGAATGCGTTATAACGAATGTTAATGCGTTAGAACGAATTGCAATGCGTTAGAACGAAATAATCAAGTTGGTTGGAACATTTGTTTCTCTTCTCATTTCCCATATGAAGCTCAGTATTAAATAGATGACAGAAATATGCCCAATTTATATCGGTTATGTTTCATCAGAAATTGTGCTTTCTAGTACAGTGAGAAAGGATGTTCATTATCAAATTTATCTCCCATGTGTATTAAAGTCTATGATAGTATTATAATTACAGTGGAACCTCTATAAACCGGACACCAAGAAAACACATGTGAGTTTCTTGGTCATGTATCTCGGGTTATACTGTATGTTCGTTATCGCATACATTGTGTAGCACACAACAAATACCTGATTTGCATCGGCAGCATATGAATTGCATGTCAATCGGCATTGCCCATCGTTGCATTAAACAAATGTCAATATTCTGCATGCAATGTGTTGTTGTGTTGGCAGGTGTCTCATATTGTATTTCTCTACATGTATTCATGAAGCCGGGGGTCACATATGTGTACGATAAATGGGCATACAGGGCCATTTTGTGCTACTTTGAATAAAAAATCCACGTTTTGTTGACAACCCAAACTTTGTTTTGCATTTCTCCATCGATTCCACTTACACACCTTCAAAAGCAGTATTCGATACTTGGGGCTGAATTCGTTTAGATATCATAACTATAAATATAAATACAACGCCTACCTCAAACACTGCTTCCTTTTCGGCCATTTTTCTGACTACCGCGCGTTCCAAAACGTACGGATATTCGTTGCATCTGTCGATCAAGCGTTCGGCCTAACCATTGTGACATTGGAGCGCAAGCTTTCACTGGGAATTTGTGAGTACATATGTTGTAGTTACTTTCTAATGCTGCCATTTAAGTCTGAATCTTGCCAAGACCGGCAATTCTACGCAGTGTTATCGTATCCTCGATAATGCTGCACTATTTCATTTACCTCAGTTATTTGGACCCGTTTCGACCAACACGCTTGGTCAATAAAAGACGTATGGCATGTATCCGCTGATGTAGATTATCTCCCTTAATCAAAACTTATTGATTCATTAATTCGTCGTGTTTACGTGTAAATGATAACGATTACAGGACTGGCATGTGGGAGCATTCCGTGAGTAGTGTAATGGCATAATATTCTCATGTGTGTTTGTTGCATGTCACTCTGACTAATTGCATTAGCAATTTATTGTATTTGTAAACGAAGGGCGAACTCGATTGAAATGGTCACTAACATTAGCTATGCATTTTATATTGCGATTCAGTCCAATAACAGTCTGCGCCCTGTACAATACACGAGAATATTGCCAATTTTAACATGTCACAATTGTGACGTGAATTTTCTGGACGACTTTCATTACTCTATGGGAGACACATGTAAACTCCTAACCCAGTCGTCTGTACATTCATTTTATGAAGTCATATACGTTCACAGTGTATTGTAAATATTGAAAATGCTATTGCGACCAGGATAGACCAGATCAGACAGTTCTGCTCTAAATGCACTGATGTATACGTCAGTAAGCTGCAATAAGGACATGATGTGAAGTATAATTTGTTTCAATCACTGATGCTTTGGGTCAGACTGTGGAATCCTACAGTCCGATTAGAGTATACAGTGTTTATTATTAGTTATGTAATACTGTGAGTCTGCAAAGGACAATAATTGGCACAGTTGCTCTTTATTAAGTTAGCGCAGTTGGCCACGGGCAGTCTGATCAAGGTAAGGCCTGTCGCAATCAAATGTTTGTTTACTAATGGTAAATAACTGTGAATGACGTCTGTATTCACATGTACGGCTGTGAAGAGATATATCGTTGGGTACACTAGATATAGTGGCTGTTCATTACTGTCTTATATCGCATTTTCCGACTTATGCGGTTTAGCCACACACATGTGATTTCATGATTTAAAACTCTTTTCGACTCAATACAAATGTCGAACATTTATCTTGAAAAATCAAACATATGTCAGTCTATGTAAGTACATGTATCTGGTGAGGCCATAAACTCAGCTCTGCAATATTGGCCACGCACATGTACCAGTCATTAGTTGCATATATTAAAGGTACATGCCCACTCAGTCAGGCACAACATATTATTATAGGAATTAAATAAGTGTACAATTGTGTCACTATTCCACCAGTTCTCACTATACGAGTGCCCGCTATACAGATATAATCATTTAGGTTTAATATAACGAACATTGAAAAGATGAGTTATCGATTAAAAGTACATACCGACTCAGTCGACACAAAATGATCGATTTCTGTGTCAGTCAAAAACGAAAGAAGTTTGGGCCAAAGTACTGAGACCACCAAAATGCAGCTTAACAAGACACGTTTAATGCCCCATATTTCATCAAAATCAGTTACATAATAAGGACAATATAAAATAATACGTACTTTGAATCGGAGGTCTTCAAGAATTTCAGTACTTGTTGTTGTTGTTTTAACCACGTGATCATACACCTTGTATCAGGATGTATATGACGATACTAGGACTACTGGAATTATTGTTCTTTTCATGATTCTTGGGAAAAACATAATATAAACAAGAACAATTATAACATGAATGATCATGTTATAAAAGAACGCTTTGAGTGTACGTTATTACTATTGAGGCCAACTACATGTTTGCAAGTAGCATGTAAAGTTATAGATATCAGGGTATGGGATCAGTGGTTTCCGAACCTGCTTTTCCGACGTGACGTATTCTGTGACGTCATTTTTACAGTAAATTTTCTTGAAACTTTTCCAAGCAAACGGACGGATTTCGATGATATGTATCTCACCATAGAAGTGACATACCGGTTCGATGATATGTATCACACCATACATTCACGTTCTTTAGATTTTTATTCACATACATGGTAACCGATTCTTCGTCAAAACCAGAAAATTGTTAGATTAAAGCAAACTATACCATAATGCAAGAACTGGCATCATTAAACGAAGCTAATCCCCTCGCACTGGCATCATTAAACGAAGCTAATCCCCTCGCTGGCAGCCTTGATAATAAAAAAGTAGTACTCCGTGACCTTGGGCGGTCGAACGTGGGTCATATGAGTCTACTCATATGCTAAACCATGCTCCATAGACACACATTATGGTCAAATAATATCAAAATCGTGGAAGCAATTCACAAGTTATTGAAAAATGAAAGGCGTTACTAGCGTACGTACATATGTACGCAGTACATGGACTAACGATATACCAGCTCTTGCCTGTCGACGAGGGGATACTAATTGGCAACCTGTTAAGCATTTAATGCGTTATGTTTCATTAAACTCTGTCTTTCCATTATAAAGATATTACATTCAACATCCTGCACCACCTTTAATTGACATGGCGCAATTTTAAATATTGCGCGGGCCCAATTTTCCCAATTTTAGTACTTTCCCCTAACAAAAAAAACCGGCATCTAGTCGCACGCTGACTGAGCCGCGATATATAAACTTACCCAGGGAGATTACATTACGCGTCCACTGGCGGTTTGTTTCGGTGAGTCCGCACAGTACAACAGTCCGACTTGGCAACGCCACCTAGCGACTTATCATCGACACTGCAGTGCATGATATAAAAATCCTAAAACCATCAACTTCTAAAACTGGCGTTTTGAAGAAAGTCATGAAATAAAATTATGCAATATTAAATTCGATAAAATTGACGCAGTACAATTTGAACAACGTTATAAGCCAAAGATATGAGTGCCAGAAATAATCCACATTCAAACACATGAAAATGTTTACCATTTCTCCCATTTCATTGTCGAAACTCCAGACGGTTTTACAGAATGTGAAAGCCGTGGAAAATGTATACTGGATATCAAATACTCCTACAAGCACTAATATGAACTTGTGAGTGAAATTCACGACAGGTCATACATTACATCGAAACAGAAATCATTGCCTTGAAAAAGTCTGAGAAATATTACACACACACAAGTACACATTCAAACGGCTGTATGTCAAACATTGTTCTGCGACTTTGCACTGCAGTGGAGTAGCCAGATTCATGCAGAGGGGGTGTGAATTGTGAATGGAGTTTGGAAGGGGGTGCGAGAACATACATTCAATTTCTTCCATTGTAGTGATTTTCACATATATTATACAGGTAGTTATTTCCCCCAGAAAACGTAGGTTAAATAAAGTAAAAAAATACCCACCTGACCAAATGTTACGGGATGCAATTACACACCCACTGGTGAATCCATGTGACAAGTGTTTTGTATGATGTGGTGTTTGTGAATGAGCTGATAAGACACGTGTCGTGCCTTTGCACTTAATGACTGGGTGCCAGACATCCTTCATCAAAGTTGCAAATCATGATTTGAATTGGGGTCCCATCTGTTTGGCACAAAGTGTTCTTTATAGGAATTAAATATTAAATAAGTATAATTGTGTAACTATTCCAACAGTTTTAAAAAATACGAGTGCCCGCTACAAAGAAATATTCACTTAGTAATCTTAGGTTTACTGATAGGTTGTATCATCGTGCCATTTTGATTGTAAATGAGGCAGGTCATTTTTAAATTATTTATATCAACTAATTGTGTCACCTGAAAAAATATTTGTATTGACTTGTTACAAAATATGATCATTGCACATCAAAAGATAAATAGAGAGAATAAATAGTTGTTTCCATTAACATTTTAAAGAGTCAATGTTATCGCCCTTGACATCAAAGTGGCAATTCAAGCTTCATGTAAAAATAATAATAATGTAAAATTAACATGGTTGATATGATTTTTTTAAGAATTTTACCAAATTTTCTACGACGGCCATCTTGGATTATGCGACAACCTCCATTTGAACAAATATGAAAATGCTTCACCCACGCACCACAACTGTGAAGTCTGACCAGCGTCGGTCAAACGGTACATGAGAAGAAGACGAAATCTATAATTAAAGGATGACCTGTCGGCGGCCATCTTGTATGATGTATCATCCGATTTTGACAATACCCACGATACCTTCGCCATGTGCCAGATACAAAATCAATGCGTGAAAAAACAAAGGGAGAACACTGGAATATTAGTGAGGCAAGAGTTGTGATAAATATACAAAAAGGAATTCCAGTTATGCTTGGGACACAAAATCAGTACATGTATCCGAAAAAAACAAAAGAAATCAGTATGGTAAGATATGTTATTCTTGCTTTTAAGGACTAGAGCAAGTGAGCGGTGAGCGGGTCTCATACATACCCTCGGCCGCAGCAAAGTCATTTGGCCTTGACCTTTGGCATGAAAGCCGCTTAGGTGAGATATAGAATGAAAATATGTTGACAAAGAAGTATGTGACATTTCCAGTCGATCTAACATACGGTTGCAGATAAATTGTGTACTTAAAACATTAATGCAAATATTTCAAAACATTTAACACAATTTGACCTTGACCTTGGGCATGAAAGTCACATGCGTGGGCTATAAAATGAAAATATGGATGTTGATTGTTGATAGACAAATATATGTTTACTTAAAACTTTAACGCATATATTTCAAAACATTTAACGCAAGTTTCAAAGTAATTTCACCTTCACCGTGTGCATGAAAGCCGTATAGAATGTTTGTTTAATGGTGTTTAACGGCCTATCAACAGCTATGGTCTAATACTCACATAAAGAATATAACTGTCGGATACCAAATGCCAAAGTTGTTTGTTTGTTTATTGGTGTTTAACGGCCTATCAACAGCTCAGGTCATATAAGGCTGGGCAAACGGGTTCGATCCTGTATTAACCTGCTGCATTGGGGGGAAAATCCCAAAATCAGAACGGAATAATTTCATTGAGAAAAATATAGTCAGCCCTGAAATTAGAATAACCTGACCTGATGCCAGGTCCATACCACACCAATGTCACTTGGCCCCTTTCCCTCTTTCCCTAAAAAAGGATTACGAATAATCTAATACTCACACAAGAGATATAACCAGATTCAACTGTCACATACAAAATGCCAAAGACGTATGTGAGGGCCAAACCAGGTCTCCAGTCGGATTTCCGGTAAGGATGAATCGCGATTGTTAAATTACCCATCACATGCACCCACCAGGGCGATAGAAAGAAAATATTGATCTTCTAACTTAATAAAGAAGTATATATATGAAGTTTCAAGTCAACCCGACTTGCGGTTGCAGAGACATTGTGTACTTAAAAACCTTGACATGTTTGATGCAAATATTTCAAAACTTTAAGTAATTTGACCTTGTGCAGGAAAGCCACATCGGTGTGCTACAGTATAAAAAATATGGATGACGATAAAGAAGTATATAAAGATTCTACTCAATGCGATTTACGGTTGCAGATATAATGGGTACCCAAAAACCTTTAACGCAAATCTTACGGATGGACGAAAATACAAAAACTATATACACCTCGACATACTTTGTATGCCTGGGTATGAATCATGATTGAAGGCACTGTGTTACAGATGATGCCTCTAATATGTTGTTTGCCACATCATGCACTGCAAATGACCAATATCAACCAATTGCACCATTTCATTCGAAGTCAAATTTCGAAGTCGAAATTTATTGTACATATGTAATTTGTTACAAGTTTGACCATTGGGCATTGATTTCAATTATAATCATGATAATAGCACAAAAATAAATCATTAATTCGTAAATTTTCGTTTCCCTTCGAAAGTCTACAAAGTTGTCTTTGGTCTATTCTGGATGTTTCAAGTAAAATCCTTTGCGAAGATATCTGAAAAAAACAATGTGAAACCAACCAAATATAGACTTTATAGACTGTGGACGTTAAACAAAAATTTATGAATCAAAGATTGAATGCAATACCTTAAATGCTAATCACTCTAGGTTGGCGGTAGGATTTTTAAATTTGCTCAAATATGTGTCTGTGACTGGAGAAATGGGGCTTATGGGATTTGCGACCAGTGTAGATACACATATCCGCACAGGATCTGCACTGTTCACCATTGCATCAATGAAATCTCCATCATGCTTCTAACAAGCCACATCATTATCAGGCTACAGGAGTGTACTATTTGATCAGGAGCTACACTGGTCACAAATCCCATAAACCACATTCTCCAGTCACAGCCACCGGTTAAAGTAACGGACCAATACCTATAAATACATTAAATATACCTAAAAGCATCAATAAGTAAAATAAAATAGGCCAAACAAAAAATTATTTACTCCCATATATCACACATGGAGTAAATACATTTTGTTTAGCTTATGTTTCCTCACTTATTGATGCTCTTAGGTGTATTTAATGTATTTATAGGCCATGGTCCGTTACTTCAAACTGAGGTCACAGCCACATATGTGTAAAAGCATAGTAAATATATTTCTGACCATTTAATATCTAGTCCTTCGAGTGTCACATAATCGGAAATGTACAAATGCCATTCTGTCCACCACAAGAATAAGTCACCGATTCAAAAAATATTGACAAATCTTAAAACTGCACAAGTCAGATTTGTGTGAATAAGATTCATTCTCAATTCCATCAACACAAAAGAAGTAACATGTCTTCACGACACATCCTTTCAACAGGTTGATTAGATGATAGAGCAGAAATCAGAGTTAAGAACCACACAAACACTGCCACTGGCATGGATGGTACTCTGGTTAAATGGTTAATTTTTTGTAACTGAACTTGTCTTTCTCAAGCTCTTCCCTCGAGCGTTATATTTTCAGATGTCGCTGATCTTAAGATGATGACAGTCTGTCATGGCGACACTATATTTTTGCTTCGTGTAGGTGAGGAACTGGATCAGTTCCCATTTCGCGAGTGTTTGTCAACTTGTTGCCCAGGTGGAGTAGTGTTTCCAGGCAGCGATTCTTCTGGTGGCCTTTGTCCTTCAACAGCAGAATGAGAAACAATTTCCGCCTTATCTGCTTCTTCTGAAACCGCCCATATTATCTCAATAGCCCGCTGCTGGTGTCTCCTCGACTGCAGGGTGAAGTTGAAGAGGCTCGACGAATAATCCAGATGGCTGAGATCTGTAGACGGCTTCCCTGAAACAAACAATCAAACACTATTATTTACATGGAATAGCCTTATTGTTTAATTTCTACCAGTATTAACCATTACTTAGCAAATGACTCCGCAACTTTCCAACATGAAACAGTGCTTAGAGAACTACATCCCACCCGGGCATCAACTCACAACACTTGGATAAATGTGGTAAGCGAGTAAGCCACATTGTTCATAGTTGTGAACAGTAACTCTTGAAATCTACAACCGTACTGTCCGTAGCAGAGTTACGTTTCCATTCATAGTCTTCCTCTGCAGAATAGTGAATAAGAGATCTGGTTCGCAAATTAAATGTAGCAGCTAAAGTTGAGGTCCCATCCACAGGTTGAAGTAACGGACCGAGGTATATATGTGTGTATAGAGGGAGTAACAAAAAAAAATTAGCTTTTTTTTTTCGTTTATGGACGCTTTTAGGCATATTTAATGTATTTATAGACCTCGGTCCGTTACAATGTAATTCAACCTGTGGTCCCATCTAGTAGGCATAACAGTTTGCCTATAAGAATTAAATAAGTGTATAATTGTGTAACTACGGTACATGTATTCCGCCAGTTTTAAAAATTACGAGTGCAGGCCCACTATACACATATAATCATTTAGTAATATTGATTTTACTGATAGTGACTCGCGGTGGTATCAGGCTATTTTGATATGCAAATGAGACATGACATTTTTAAATTATTTATACCAATTAAATGTGTCACCAGAACAAATATTTTTATTGACACATTATAAAGTACGATCATAGTGCACATAACAAAACTAAGCAGACAGAATATAGTTTCCATTAACCTTTAATGGAAACACAGTTATCGCCCCTGTTATCAGTGACGAAATTCACGTTTCATATAAAAAGAAAAAGTACATGTATATTTTCACGTACATGTACAAATGGGGGAAAATCCCAAAACAAAATCATAACTGAATATTTACAATAACAAAATTCAGCGCTGAAATCAGAATAATCCTTGGTCTGATACCAGGTCCTCGCTACACCAGAATCACTTGGCCCCTCCCAAAAGCAGTAGGATAAGTAATAATCTTAATACTTTTATAATGGGCAATAACCCAATTCAACTCCCAGGTAACAAAAGAGCCAAAGATAAAAAATGTACTGAAGGGTCAAACCAGGCAAATAGTGATTCCTATATAGAGGAACTAATACCGTTAATTTACGTCGTCTCGTTCTCTCGACCACCACCCACGTAAAAGTTTTAGTATTACTTTTATTTTAATTGTTAGGTTTTATTTTACAGATGGAAAATATAACAAAATTAGGTCACAATTAACAACTAAAGTGTAAATCAGATCTGATTAGCTATTCTGTAGAGGAAGCATACGTATATCATTTATTTGTTTGTTGGGGGGGGTCTAACGGCCTATCAACAGATGCGGTCATTTAAGGCCGGGTCAATGGGTTTAGTAATAAATCCCATATATTACTGTACAAGTAACAATGTTCAAGTACATGTACAAATGGGGGGAAAAATCCTAAAATCAGAAATGAATATTTACAATAAAAGAACTATATACTCAGCCCTGAAATCAGGATGATCCTGATCTGAGGTCCAGGTCCTCGCCACACCAGAATCACATGGCCCCCTCCCAAAAGCAGTAGGATCAGTAATAATCTTACTACTTCTATAATGGGCAATAACCCAATTCAACTGCCAAGTAACAGAAGAGCGAAAGATGAAAACGTACCTGAGGGCCAAACCAGGCAAATCGTGATTCCATACGTATTACTTTTATAAAAAAAAAAATTCAATTCGGAAAATATACAAATTGTGTCACAATTAACAACTAAAGTGTAAATCAGATCTGGATTAGCTATTATGTAGAGGAAGCATAGTATATCATTTATTTGTTTGTTGGGGTCTAACGGCCTATCAACAGATGCGGTCATTTAAGGCCGGGTCAATGGGTTTAGTAATAAATCCCATATATTACCTGTACAAGTACATGTTCAAGTACATGTACAAATGGGGGGAAAATCCTAAAATCAGAAATGAATATTTACAATAAAAGAACTATATACTCAGCCCTGAAATCAGGATGATCCTGATCTGATGCCAGGTCCTCCGCCACACCAGAATCACATGGCCCCTCCCAAAAGCAGTAGGATCAGTAATAATCTTACTACTTCTATAATGGGCAATAACCCAATTCAACTGCCAGTAACAGAAAGAGCGAAAGATGAAAACGTACCTGAGGGCCAAACCAGGCAAATCGTGATCCATACGTATTACTTTTATAATATTTTTTTTCAGATGGAAAATATACAAATTGTGTCACAATTAACAACTAAAGTGTAAATCCGATCTGATTAGCTATTATGTAGAGGAAGCCTACATGTATGAATGGAATAGTAACTCTGCTACAGATGGTACAGGAGTAGATTGCAAGAGTTATTGTTCGCAACTACAATAACATGGTTCAATAATAATGAGACATCAGTGATTCTATATTTTATGTACATATTGGTGTCGTTTTTCTAGTTTCGATGTAGAACCAATAATTCATTAAACTGTGTTAATTCCATTGGGTGACAGTCCAGTTGTTACATTTATAATAGTATAGCCAATTGTTCTCGTCATTTTTTAAATTTTATTTCCCCTTCAAGGGACCAGGGGTCTCAGAAATGTAATTTCCATTACGTACATTTACATGACGTAAATATAGCTTTACATTTACATTGTTTTCTTTTCAACGGCATAAAACATCAACTGAAGGGGTCATCTGTTTAGAAAAGTGTCAAGAATATGATAAGCTAATTGTATTAGTGCGAAACAGAGAAATTTAGTAGCAAGTCGTGGAATTTCTCATTTATGGTAACCCAACAACATGTATTTAATATGAATCAGTAAAGTTAAGCAAAACAAAATAGCTTGGCAACTAATAGAATGCCGTGTTTTACCACATGTACCAAACATCGTTATAAAGCTACATTTAATTAATAGCACAGCCTCCAAAAATATGGGCGTAACGGCAATGATTATGTAACGGTAATGACAAAATGTAACGGTAATGATTTTCCATTTATTTAAAATACTAATACAGCATATATAACAAACATATTTATACTTTGAATATGCTGTACAATATAACTTCAAGTTAGTGTTTACTTTTAATGTGATTGCCAATAGAAACCCACACTCCTTGCAAGCTGTGTCTGTTTTTTGTTGTTTCAGAGCTTTTACTAATTAAATCCTGATATATAAATGTTGTAGGTCTGAATAAATGTGCCATTACTGACCGACAACTGATGGGACCTGGTTTATATCTAATTGACGCATCAACTGACTGGTTAGTATGGTAATTTATCATTGCCGTTACACGATCGTCATTACCGTTACACAATTTTGTAACGGAAATGACCGTAACGGTAATGATTTTTCTTCAAAAACTCCCATTTGTTCACCCCTCTGTATACAACGCATCATGAAGGTAGAATATGCAAAGACAACGTTGTAAGTGTGTCTATCTACCAATTTTGGTTTCAGTCGACCTACATACATATGGACGTGTATAAACCGTGAACGGTAATGATGCATGTAATGTGTAACCTTAAAATTCCGAATACAGACCGGTCTAGTTCTCGGCAATGACTTAAGTTGTGTTACCACCGTGTTTATTTATAAATCGGGCGCCCATAAACAGTGTTCATTGCATTAGTAGCTGAGAGTAGGAAAGGGAGGTTACTCTGATTTTACTTTTTTTTCAGCGTAACGGTAATGATTCGATTTCGCGGGACAGATACATTAACGTCAGTATTTTTGACAACAAAAGGCAAATTATTGCAGAATAAGCTTAATGTCAATGTTAAACTATTTTAATTCAGATGCAATGTATAGTAAAGTACAAAATTGACAGATTTGTGAATTACGGGGCTTGTGAACTGTGCTGATTGATGATCGGGACATGCCCATTTGGTGCACCATACATATGCCAACAACAGAAAATAATAACTAAACACACATAACAAGAATTGTAAATACTGTTTTCTTAATGGATTGGTATTATACATAGTTTCTTTACTGAAAAAAAAAAAAAAAAAAAATGTCCTTATAAATTGTGTGATTTGTCAGTAAATTACACCGGGACACCAGATGTACATAAAATATAGAATCACTGACATACATATCTGTACATGTATCAAACCAATGAAAACTGACATTCTGATCTGCATATAAAAAATGTCATTTCGGCTAATTCTGCGCACCGGCTAATGCACAATTCAGTAATGTTTTGCCCAGCTTACGTCAGAATAAATTATGTTGATTTTGGAATAAATCAGCTGATTAACGGTATAACTAAGTCACAATTTTATCCCATTCCGATAGTTTGGTAAAAAGTTATTCAGAACATGGTCAAAATGATTAGTGGTCCTGCTTACTAAATGAATAGATCAACAACAGATCTGTTAAAAAAAGCTTCATAAACCAATAATACACATGCAAATATGCATTGGTTATCATTTTATTCCCGTATTATTCGCAAAACTCAAGGACAAAATGGACTGATATTTTGATCAAATTTGGCTGGGTCTCCGCTAGGCGGATACAGATAATAGACGACAGATGAAATAGTAAAAGCCATCTGTTTTAGCCGTGATTATCTCGACTAAGAACTGCCTTGAATGTTCAGGGATTTAGACGGAATATGGACATTTTCACGAAAATTATTATTAGGTGCGCAGAATTAACAGACAGATTGTAATCCCAACAAACATAGTCTCCACCACCCCGCCCATATTTTGTGAGGTCATCCCCAATGAAGCAAAGAAGTCCCTCATCACCACCCCAGACCAAACATGGGTACCCTGTGTACAAATAATTTTAGGAAGCCCACCCACTGCAATACAAATACTTAATACAAATACTGCACTTCAATTTTTGTACTTGTTTGGTCACTGTTGTTATAGTTTTCTAAATCGTGTAAACACGTGACTTTCTGAAAACACTTGTCTTAAGAAAACAACATGAATAATCAGACATGTAAAATATTGGTGTGTGCAAAGCCACATACACGGTGCGAAGCCGGGTACACTTACTTAATAGAAATACTGCACCGGCCTATATTCATGATATTTCGGGGAAAAGTCACCGCTGTGCAAATGCATGCAGTGTACCTGGATTCGCACACCTCAATTTTTTACTTATTTCATCACTGTTGTTACAGTTTTTTTTAAACACATTTGACTCTCGAAAGGGGGGGGGGGTGAATGAAAGTAGTGTCTTTTTTAAGTGGCTAAAAGCCTATAGGACAACAATAGTGAATAGATAACAGATAATAGCCTAAATATATGAATTGACTTGTTGGACTGAAAAACATATATTCAAAGTGAATCTACAAGTATCGAGGTGCCACAAACACACAGAGTCCGAGATGCACCATAAATTAGAAATTAGCTATTTAAACAACAATTGTGGAAACAACATTGGTCGCGAAAACCAATGACTCGGCACAAGCACAGGCAATGTTGAATATCCCCACCCACTTGAATTCATGTTAGATTAAATACAATGGAATTATTTTAGTAGCCCTGTGGTTAAAAGTGCTGTCGAAGTCAGCACGATTCAAATATTGGTCAACATTATAATAAAGAAATAATTCTTACCTGAAATGAATGTTTCGTGTCTTGAAGCCAGTAGACTTATGTAAAATGTAGGTCAATTATTGATGCGTCTTGGGCCATGGCTGTCGCCGTATTGTCCTCTCAACTTTAGCAAATTTGCAGAAATGTACGTCTGTAGCATTCACAAATCGTCGAGTACACAATGAGTATCTGTATTACCGTATGTAGAGCTTATCAACAATGAAGACAGCAATAATTTCAAAATGTCTTGAACCAGTACGTGTAATGGCAGGACACGAAATATAGTATGACGTCACAATGAAAATAAAATCGCATTTAACAACAAATAGCTGACTTTTTAAACGTAAATTTGTTATTGGTTGGTATATTACATTAAAAAAAAGTGTCCTGTGTCCAATAAATTGGACACATGACACTATGGCGTTTAGTAAAATGGTTCAAATATTGACTCTTTATGTACCGGACGTTCTAAATGAGGCTCCATACGGGATAATCTATTTAAACTAAATTTCATTGGGAAGCTATTTTTTTTGCAAATTACATGCGTATTATTATTTTAATATAACCTATCAATGTTTACAGGTGTTAGCATGTTTCAATATTGAACTAACATATAGCTTGTTGGTATTGGCACACTTTCATGTTACGAAGTTTCCCGCAGCGAACCCCATTCGGCCCATCGACCGATTGTAATTATAGAACGCCTGTAACTATTTACGAGAATATAGGCGTTCTATGAAAATGAAAATGTGTTTTCATCATTGCCCTGTGTAAAGTGGTTTAATTGAAGATATATGACGATACTATGGCCATAGGTTGTTTCAATTTTAACCGGTATCTGTACATAAATATCAGATTTTCTATTTTGTTGAACGCAACAAGATAGCAAATCCGATATTTAGTATGTACCTTTCTGAGTGAAAATTACGGAGCCCCGCAGAGGACATGGATTTATTTTTATTAATTCGTTCCCGCGAAATAACAATTCGTTCCCTCAATTTCATAATTCGTTCCCACGAAATAACAAATCGTTTCCACGATACATCATGGGAATGAGTTTTTAATTCGAGGGAACGAATTGTTATATCGTGAGAACGAATTGCTATATCGTGGGAACGAATTGTTATTTCGTGGGAACGAATTTTTAAATTGAGGAAATGAATGGTTAATTCGTGGGAACGAATTGTTAATTGGTGGGCAAGAATTATTAATTCGTGGTTGTTATTTCATGGGAACGAATTAATAAAAAAAGAAGTCTACGTCCTCTGCGGGGCTCCGTAGGAAATAACGTCCGAATGTCGTATAAAGATTACTTTTGTGGTGACCTGTATACAGTTGCCAATGTCACTGATAAGAACACGTTATACACTTGTTCTAGATTAGATTATAATTGATTTGGCACCAAGGTAATTATACACACAGTGTTATGGTTGAACATTATTATTACATATGTCATTACTTATTATTCATCAATTGAAGAGGTCAGTGGAAGAAGGGGGCTAAGTCCCTTATGGACTTAGCCCCCTTCTTCCACTGACCTCTTCACCGTTCGAATTCAAAACTAGTCTACCGTATACTATCTGCAACTAGTGTATGGTAATTGGAGACCCTTTCCGTCCGAATTTATTCCGTGATCCATATGTATGTACAGTAGCGCTTTTCTGCTCCTTACCTATTTGTATATACTAATATCGTATACATATCGTAATCGTATAGTATTGGTATATTTAATGCGCATATCGTATGATCATATAATATTGGTATGTTTGTACCGTATCATCGTATAGTACAAACGTAATATACGAATATTATACAAACATACGATATCCGTTCGTATATACGATATATCCGTACGGATATGGTATGAATATACCATAATCTGGTATGTTTGTACGATACAAACGTACCAGAATTATACACATGTATAAAAATCGTATAAACGTACAATTAGAATGGTATATCTATACGATATTGGTTGGTATGTACGGTACAAACATACCGTACGTTTATATTATATGCATATCGTATAGAAACATATCGTATTGGTATAGTATACGTATAGTATTGGTATAGTACGTATAGTTGACCTGCAGAAAAGCGTTACTGTACATAAATGTGTAGTAGGCCGGCTAAGGAATGACAAGAAACTTTTGGTGGCATTTTTTGTTATAAATGGGTACCCCTGTTGATTTAATCTCTAATGGGTAGGCTTTCCGATAGAGGTGGGTACCTCGTCAAATTTGACTCCTTGGGGTCATTTTCAAAGTCATTTAGGGGTCAAACAAACAAATTACATGCCATCGTTTTTGTTTGGCTCGAAATAGACATATTTTGGACATAAATGACCTCCAAACTAACACTGGAAATGGATTCCTCATACTCGAAACCTGATACAAAGTTGTTTCATTTATAATTCTACTACATTTGATTCTCAAGTTATGGCACCACCTAATTCTGGATGGAGGCCATCTTGAATTTTCCAATATCGCCGCCACAGCGAGATCCCAGCTTGGCTCTCGCAAGAAAATGAAATGTCGTCACCATATCTAACACTGGTCCAGAAATAGTGCTTGTAGAAAAATGAGAACAATTATTTGACTGTATGTAGACAAAAAACCCTTGTACGGAAAATAGGCCAGTTGTAAAAGACACCGTTACAAATCGCCAGCCTGTACAGCAACATCAGAGGATTTCCCCGATGGACGCAAGTCAGGGCACACCCAGTCTCGACATTCCCATACGTATTACACGTCGGTCAAATCACCACCTTACGCCTTGTTCATTGAACTTCTCGCCAGAAAACGTGCCATCTAGAAATTCCAACCAGATCCCGTCCAGCCAGGCGCGACCCCCCACAGTACCACACTCAGGAAACAAAACCCTGCTAATTGGTGATTCCCTGTTAAGTGGTGTGAACAAGAAAGGGCTTAAAGGGGGCATTCACAAACATGCAATTGGGGGTGCGACAATCCGGACAGTATCAGCGGAAATTGACATGTATGATTTGAATTCGTTCTCCAATGTAGTGATATATTGTGGCGGTAATGATGCTGCAAACGACACCGACATAGAACTGTTCGAGGAGAGGTACGATCAACTACTGGCGAACATTAAGGCGGCAAATAGTGACTGTCATATATACATATGCAGCGTCGCCCCGAGAGGAGATATTAACGTTGACCACATAAACACCAGCATAGACAGATTGGCCGTCTACTGGTCGAACAAGGATGTGCAGTGTATTGCAGACACCAACGGATTCTTTTATGATAAGAATGAAATGCTGCTACAACGATATTTCAACCGCGACCGAATCCATCTGACACTTCCCGGGATAAAGCGTTTGCTGCACGCAATACACAACCACATCGCCGTGGTTACAGACTACGAAACATGTGTTTTCGTGCGCCACCAACGAGGGTCTGACGACAGACGAGCCAGAGGAACTCGTGATCACCAGACGTTAGTCGAAACAACACGAACCGTGGTTCACGACAAAATGGACATGGGAACAATGTGAGGGCCGGCTTGTGTTACTATTGTCGTTTAGCTGGGCACAAAATTGCAGACTGTCCAAATAGGTAGCATTTAGGCATTAATGCCATGTCGTGGAATGCAGGCGGACACATAACATTACATAATAGATTTGCTCAATTACATGAAATGTGCTCCGTGTGTAATGAAATTAGGTGCAACCTGCAATAAAGTATATATAGGCTACACTGCCCTGGACAATATCGAACTAAATGAATTAGACACGGCTACAATTACCAATGATTGTCAATCAGGTGGTAATTCAGCACAGCATATGAACGTTTGTGAAATTACGCGACATGTCAAAACATGCGGTAACAATATATGTGATAATGTTTCTACAAATACATTACGCTCGCCATCGTATATGCAAAACAACAAGGAAAATGAATCCACAAATGTAGTTAATCTAAATTTAAGCAAGAAAGGGTTTAACATTGGTTATTTAAATATACAGGGTATATGTGCGCGGAATCTTAGCAAATTTGAAGAATTGAAATATATGTTAAAATCAAACGAAAATGAAAATCTGCATATTTTCGGCTTAAGTGAGACTAAACTGAAATATCACAAAACTACAGGTTTATTTAAGATAGACGGATTTCAAACTCCGTTTCGTAAAGACAATATTGACAATGCAGGTGGGGGGTTAATGGTCTATGTTCGTGATGGTGTAATTGTAAAGCGTAGGGATGACTTAGAAATGTTTAATATATCATGTATCTGGCTGGAAATTACTCCCGAAAAAGCAAGTCATTTTTAGTAGGATGTTTATACAGACCCCCGCACTCCAAGTAGAATGGACTGACAGTTTGAACAATTAATGGACAATACAATGAACGTAGGAAAGGAAATAATTTTATTAGGAGATGTAAATAAAAACTTGTTATGCGATACCACTAATAGAGAATGGTCAAATTACATTCACGCGTTGGGCCTTAGCCAGTTAATTAGTGAGGCTACTCGTGTAACAGATATCTCACGCACGTTAATTGATCACATCTACGTAACCCATGAAGAACATATTTCGCAAATTAGAGTTAAAGAATTAAATATCAGTGACCACCGTGCAATTTTCTGTAATCGGAAGCTAAATTACATACCTAGAAAACACGCGCATCATGAAATCAAGTATAGATCATTTAAGCATTTTAATGAAAATAGCATTTGTAAATGATTTAAACGCCGTGTTGAAATGGGAAACTGTACATTATTTTAATCATATTGATGACATTCTTGACGCATGGACGACACTGTTTGTTAACGTGGTTAACACTCACGCTCCTTTGCGGATACACAGGATTAAAACTAAAATACAACCTGATTGGCTATCATCCGAAAATTTAGATTGCATAAAAGATAGAAATAAGTTGTAAAATTAACGGTAATTATGAACAATTACAAATTATTACGAAATAAAGTATCAGCTTTAATAGAAAAATCTAAAACGGATTCGTACAAATCTAAAATTGAAGAAGGCAAGGATGACCCTCGTACTATCTGGAAATTATTCAAAGAATTTGGTGCATCAAAACATGATGGTAAATCGGAACAGTTATTAGGTATAAACAGTCTAACTGGTCAGCTATGCACAGAAAATACACATATGGCGAATATTTTTAACGAATATTTTTCCACTATAGCATCTAATCTTAAAGGTCCCATTCCAGAATCAAATTTTGTTTATCATATTAAAATTTCGTAAACGAACATACACCGCAAAATTATAATTTTAACATTCCAATTGATTAATGAAATATTCGTAAAAAGGTATTTAACATCATTAGATATATCAAAATCTACTGGACTAGATTTAAAAGGTGGGCCACGATTGTTAAAATATCTGCCACCGCTATCTCGAAAAGTATTACATATGTAGTAAATGTGAGTTTATTCACTAGTTCGATCTTCCCAGTGCATGGAAACAAGCAAAAGTACATCCTCTGTATAAAAGCGGTGCAAAAGACGAAGTGGAATAATTATCGTCCGATATCAATTTTGCCGACGCTTTCAAAATTAATTGAAAAATGGGTTCAGAAACATTTTATGGAATATTTAACAACGTTTAAACTATTGCATCAAACCCAGAGTGGATTTCGTACAGGTCACTCGACAGAATCAGCGTTAATTTTTCTTCTTGAAAACTTTCTACAAGTGTTATGACGTGGGTTATTCTATTTGGGGTCTTGTTGTTGGGTTTGATGATTGGGGGAATAGGGGACTCGCTTGGCTCAATGTTGGTGTTCTCTGAAATAACCGAAGGAATACTTCGTTAGATTCAATATCACCTTTGTTGGTCAGCATACAGAATGTACCTGACTGACTTCTTATAAACAATGCATACAAGAACACAATATGTCATGAATAAATGAGTTTGCATGTCAATCTTGTCTACTGCTAGTGTTCATACTGATAGTGTCATAAGCTGGCATTAAACACATACATGTTTTAACCACAGCCGCATATAAATGCAAATGACACTAAAATCAACAGTGTTTTTTGTTTGTACTTGGGGTCACAAGATGCTACATACCGATTGTTAAATATGATCTCATGGACATATAATATACAGTTTATGGGAACATCAATTATTGCGTCGGTATATGCATAACCATTTCAATACCATACTATGATAGCGAGCAGTACATATCCAGAAGAGGATATGCAATGTTAGCAACAATATCATTAGATAGACTTATTAGGTTTGTATTTTGCTTTTTACAAAAATCCACATTACCTAGAAAACACATTTGGCAAACAGTGTATATCCAGATGAGTCGACTTGATATTTAGGCGTACTGCTCAGGATATACACTGTTTATATCATAATCTAATGGGTTGCATTATTTAGGCTGTTGCAAGTTTAAATGAACATTCACTACTAGTATGAAATGGTTATCTATACGTTTATAAATGCGAACATTGATTACATGGCTCTGAACTCATGTGCTACCATTTGATTATTTACACTGATCATGCTAATAGTTGAGAGGTACTCGGGGAAATACAATATGTGAACAGATGTCAAACAACTAACAAAAATGACTGGCCAGAACCGTACATTTTCCTTGCTAACTGTGCATACTGATTATTTGCGAAGAGTACATCATTCAAACTGAACATGCAAAGATATGTATGCCTATGGAATTAGTGAACAGTGTAGGCCCTGGTGAGGCGGCACTATCACACTGGCTGATCAGGGGTTACACTGGTCACATAATGTTGTAAGGTACCTTTTATTAACAGCTGGTGTCTGTTTATTATAGATACCGTCCAATAGCCAGATCTGTTCATACATGATACACCTATTGATTATTGGTGTTTTACAGCCTATCAAAAGCTAAGGTCAACGGGTTGGAATATCCCGTACTTAACCAGTCTACAATGTGGGATCAATGATGATAAATTGTTGTTTAATGGTCCCTATTTCAGACTAAATAATTTGATTAATACATGACGTAATATAATTATGTGCATTCCAAAACGGTTATTCTTATTCACAAGTAGAGGTACCTGGGAATCGAATAATAATTCAACAAAAATGTCAACACCGAGTCTTATGTCCTTTCATACATGTACAATTTGTGGCAGACTACCATTACACAGACAATTAGTGGTTCCTCACCTAGGTGGCCACTAATATAATATCAACTGATATTGATAAATTAAATGCACAAATATTTAATTTACATGGATTTGAGCTTTAAGTTCACATTGACCGAACTTGGATGGTAACTTAGTATATTGGTGTAGTGTGTTTAATTGTCAGAACTAACAAATTAAACATTGATAACAGCTGAATATACCAATAATTACACCCAATGCCTGGTAAAATACTTATGATGCGTACTTATAGGATGTTAAAAATAACTTAATATCTGAGCTGGTAGGCCCCTACTATGGAAAATGTGTTCTATGGCACGGTTATTATACAAGAAATCCATAACTGAATTTCGGTCATATTGGTCGTGTAGATAAATCTTTGTTCAATTTATATTTGCAACATATTTTAACCAAAATACTTTAATAATAATTTTCTAAATCATACTTGTAGTGAAAGTGTGGACCGATGAACACATACCCACATGTAAATTATGACGCAGAATTACTGGTTTTATACAGACAGGTGGTAAAACAATGAAATGTACAAGTAATATTGTAAATTGATACATTTTCTACCAGGGGACATAATCTGATCTGATATTTCCCATGCGACAAAATAGCAAAACAAATAATCACATTATCATGATTATAAAAATAATCGTAATCAGGCCCAGTTTGGGGTGAGATCAACACTTTAACAGCTAATTTTATGTTGTGGCATAACAATCATACTAAAGATACTCACAATAATGCGTTTAAATGTGTTTAAATTGGTACAAAATTCAGCTGGCGCGTACGGCTGACATATTGAATTCTCCGCGTAGAGAGCTATCTAGGAGCGACAACTCTGTATTTCACATCCAATGATTTGAAGGTACTGTGGACGTATTGAAATCTACTGAGAGTGTATCGCTAACAGATAGTGTTTTCAGTAATTAATAAAACATGAAACTAATTTACCAATATATTAAGAATATTTACTCCACTAGTAAAAACAACTGAAGAAGTGATTCGCTTTAGTAAAATAGTCGCACAAACAGAAAATATGAATAAGATCGTTGTTCTGAAAAAAATATACAAGACAGACATACAGACAATATAATGTAAAAGTAACTACTAACCTGAAATAACCGAAGGAATACTTCGTAGATTCAAATATCACCTTTATTGGTCAGCATACATAAATGTACCTGACCAATTCAGGGTTCGAAATAATATAATCCTCCGATTATCACAGCTTAACGGGAACTTTATTCCGTAACCAATTAAATCACGCCTTACAAAAAATATCACGTGAGCTTAGCAAATTAAATTCGGTTTTACAAAATGTCTCGTTGGATCATGGAAGCCTGTAGTTTCAAGTACTGTTGACAGATGCCAACCGTATCATGTTTTATCGTACTGATAGGCCCTAATCAGGTTTTTTTTATTTTATGATGGCTGTTACTTCACAGGGATAATCGTTGTCCGAAATTATGTCATATTACCTGGCATCGCAGATTATGTGCATAATACGATTAACTTAACGTAACATAGACGCGGAAATGCCAAAATGTCAGTTTTATAGCGTAGAACTTGGAACACCTTGGAAAAGAATATTTAATTTTGGACGATAACACGTTTCATTTCAAACTTTTTCATAAAATAAAGAAAATATATGTTTTCCATGCAAAGAAACTAAAATAATGAATATTAAACATGCCAAAATCATGCTTGTATTAAGAAATTTGTGTTTTTAATAATTTTCCATCTAAAAAATGTGAATATAGAGTCTTGTGTCCATTTTTCCCAAGTTATAGTCATAAATCCTTCATTTATGCAACACATACTTCAAAATAATGTTAAAATAAATGAAATCCGAGGAATGTTGTAACAAATTATGTTTTGTAAAATTATTCGCTATGTACAGTCAGTTCAAGTACGTGAATGTCAGTTATGGTCATACTTCAAACAGTATGTACATGTACAGACGTACGATTTATCTTATCAGCTAATGAACATGATGAACCTCAAAGTTATTCAACTGAAAATACATACAAACAATTCTCATCTCAAAGCCTTGATGATTGATTGAGTGTGCATGGGAATATACATGCTAAAAAATACAACAATATACCATACATGATCTAATATATACATGAAACACAATAAAAACCCTACTCATTAATAATATCCCCTCGTGCGGCCTAGCTTGGACCTCCAAAGTTAGACTGAAAAATACAAATCAATATCATATTGTGTTTTTCTATATTCGACAATTGGTGTAAATAATGTTGCATGATGTCTTTATAAATGTACAAGAACCTACATCATGTCGTTAGACTTCTGACCATGCATAGACATAAAATTATCTAATACGAAGTTTGTGAAACTTCAGTTATCATGGCAATATTAATCATTGAACATGTTGATACAGGCAATCCCAAATGAGAAATTGTATACAATAATACAACAAACAGACACACAAAATCACAACACCAACTGTCTAAGTAAAGCGAGCATGGTTAGTCATAAATATCCCCAGCATATCTAGTAAATTGGGAATGGTGGCTTGTACTTGGCTTTGAACAGGAATAGTTAGTCCATTATTGAGTAACGTGCAAGTAAACTAGAAAAGGTTTAATTTACGAAGTAAAGTTTTCAGTGTTCCTGCACGTGTAATTGGAATTCTGAAAGATTCAGGTACCAAAATTGTGTGATCAGTCAAAGGACTTGAAATATAAAATTCGGTCCATGATACACTGAGAATTGGGTGCGTACCAGGATTCCGCATACAAACATGTTTGTGATATTGTTAGGTACCTGAATCTGACATTGAGCTGGACATAGTGGCAATTTCATAATTGGAAGCAGCATGCATTTTTCAGCAGTTGAAATCTCAAGGCAAATGTATGGTTTATGCGAGTTGCGTTGTCGAAAAAGTTGGAAGATGATGATAATGAGACCAAGAAGGATTATCAAGTTAAAAATGAGCGTGACATGATTCCACTCGAGTTCAATATCAAAAATGTTAGTTTTCATGGTTTCAATACTATCGGGAACTTGCTGGTAAATAAAAGATGGAGGCGTAGGCAAACCATGTGTATTTTGAGCACTTTGCAATACCAAAATGGCGGTGGATAATGTTCGAATTTTGCAAAAAGTCCATAAGGCCAAAACGCCAAAAACAAAAGCAATACTGAGTGCTACTAAAATTAAAATCCCATTCAGGTCAGGCCAGGCTGTTTGTATAGGAATAATTCCTTCTAATAAAGGTTTCAGTTAAAGATTTAAAAATTACTTCATCATTTTTCGCCTTTTCCCCGCCATTTTTGTTAAACTTAAAATTGGTTTTTTTGGTGTCGTCTGCTAAAATATTGTCCATATTGTGGTTGGTTCAGTTTAAATTGAGGTACGGAGACTTCTATGGATTTGTGAAAGTGTATCCGCAAGTAAGTGTTCGGTTGTTTGCTTATCAAAGAATGTCTGCAATAATATTAGGTTTAATGGATGTAAAATGGTGATATTATTGGATTTGTGGCAAGATGTCAAAACGGGGATGAAAAATAAAATAAAAAATGTGTTGTGGTCAGTGAGCAGAGGCACGGAAGTTGTATAACGCAAAAATCACAATCCCTTTATCATTTTCTGTGTCTTGCCGCATTCCATTGACAGTATAGGTATTCTATAAAGCAGTAGAGATGACGGTGAATTAATTGAACAATCTCAGGTTTAATTGCATTATGGACAAACCGAAAATCACACATAGAATTGCACTTCAGCCTTATTCCCCTGATAAAGTGCTAAAACACAGGATGCTGAAGTAACGGTAGTAGGGCGCGATTAAATTTGCAGGATAGGATTTTGTTCGGCCTCATTTAGACACGTTCGGTTTGGGACAGGTAGTGTAGAATTGTCATCTCGACTGATGACTAAATAATTGTGGTGGGCAAATCTGGTAACTGTGTGGCATGGACTGACGTTTTATTGATAGGGACGGGTAAGGACCAGATACTATACAGCTTCATAGGTGCTTTGTGGAAAGATACTGGAATTCTTAAGTGTGATGTACATGTTGCTGCCGTTTCGTGTGTATAAAAAAAAGGACAGTTGTAAATTTCTTGTATAGATCGGGGTGAAACGGTAAAAAACCACTGTATTAGTGTCTAATAGTGTTTGGATTATAATAGAATGGTGCTTTGTATGAAAGACGAAGGGATAAGGAAGAGGTGACAATTTACCGTTTACAAGGTCTAAAATACCACGTTTCCAGTTCTTCAAGTTCATGGTTAAGTGATTTGAATGTTCAATTTGCGTGAGTAATAGCCATTCATATGTGCAAATGTGTTTTCAAGTTGTGTACAGTGTTTTGTATTTGGGTATGAAAAACGTATGAGATTGCACGCTCATTGTCTTTGATGCCTTTCATGAGGTTGTCCATCCGTTTATTTGCAGTTGCTATATATGATCTCATATTGCTCCATGTTTGCTGTAAAGCTTTAGTTATGTCGAAAGATTTTTTTTGTGTCAGTTGGTTATGTGGTCGTGCCAACATTTCCCACATCATCAACGGTAGCTGTGCCGAATAAAGTACGTGAGAGTTGACCTACAAATGACAGTAATGCTCGCTTGCTTCTGGACTTTCTGATATTCGCCTCAGGGATCAAAGCGTTTAATGGATATTATTGTTTTATTTGTTCAGTCGTAAATGCTGTTTTTCCTTCCGAAACATATTAATCTGACTCAACATTTGTCCGATTTAGCAGACATGTGTTGTTGTCCTTGTGACAATCCAACCCAATCATCGGAACCATCAGACGCTTGGGTATAGGCAGTTGAAAGGTGTGTAAGCCAATATTCATTCCCAAGGTTGATGTTTCCTTCGTCCTTGAACACGACTCCATAATTTAGTTCGTTGGAAGTACTGTTTCTGAATGACCCTGATGTACGCGCTAGATTATAAGGAGCAAGCACAACAGTGAGCAGACGGGGAATCGCCAGCATCCAGACACTATAAACAATAAAAAAGAGAGAAAAAAAAATTGTGTTAGTTTGGCCAATTAAGACAACCCAATAATATCTTGCATTAAAATTACCAAGCTAACATGACAAGACACTATTTTTGTATACAAGTTAGGACCAACCCATAATTTAATTTGAAATTTAGAGAAAAAAAAAATTTCTGCGCAGTGTAAAGGAATATCTGAGATGAGGGAGGTTCTCTATCTAGGCACGGCGTACCAATTCATCTAAACAGTTTAGATTTCTACCTTTGTGATTCTGCATACACATGGAGACAGAAATGCAGTACTATATGATTCTGGTTGATATGAAATAATAGTATTGATGTGATGCATGCTTTATTGGCTTTTACTGTGTAATTTTGTCACCAGATTAAATTTATCAGCCTGTGTACTGTCGGCTGTGCGAAAATATTTTGGACCTTTTCGCTTGCGTCTGTTTTGCAATGTCCAGTGTGTGGTGGAAACTCCTCCTTCGGCTTTGCTGTTTTATGTAATTCGCAGGTTCCCATGTATCCTTGTGATCTCCTATCCAACGAACTAAGATAATGACGTTTTGTTACTAATCAGTTTTGTTTTCAACAACCGATTCGACGTGATACATTTTGGTTAGATTCCTGCTGTTTCTGTGTTTGCTGGTTGGGTTGACTCATGTCCGTGTTATCATTGATTGTGAGATCTCTATTTTTTGACATCTTGGCGCCGTAGGGTGCTGATTTGTGTCACGTCCAGTTGCAGGGTCTTTACTCGTGCTATCCTGATCGGCAATGTTTTGAGGCATGTCCAGTGTTTGTTGTGGTAGTGTACCTGTCTCCTGACTTTGTCTTATTACTTCATGTGTCCTCTGCGCCATGTCACGGACAATGTAAGGATCTTTGTAGGCACTAACCGACTGGCGTTGACGAGTGATTTCATTGGTTTGTGAGTATCACACCATCGCAGTTTGTATGTATAATTCGGCCCAATATCAGTGATGTACAATGACCATCGTATTTCTGAAACAGCTTCGGTGAGATGTCCGGGGGGTATTTTTATCGAAACTCAAATTATCAGTACCCTGTCTCGTAAATGAAAAATCATGGCTCCTTTGACTTTTTGTACAAATAGTTTCTTTGGATTTTTCCTGCTTTGCCCTCCAGTTCGCCGTTGCAATGTCCCTTTGCTAGATTAAGTTTTGCGATGAGTTTGTTGAAGTGTTCTGTAGCATCCCGTCCTAATGTGGCCTTCGGAATCAGAGATGTGTCTACAGGAAGCGTCCCCCATCTCATTTACCAAAAATCCAAATGAAAAACGGTGAAAGACCTGTCGACTCTGTTTGCTGGGGGACATTTCTGAATGCCATCATGGACACTTGGAATTAAAGAGGGCCAGTTCCTGTTGATCCGCATCAGAGTACATCCGCAATGTTTTGATGCCAGTGTGCTGTTCAGACGTTCACATGTAGAATTTGTCTGTGGATGGTAAGAGCTTGTGTGGTGTCTAGTGACATCAAACATCTGACACAAAGCACGGACCAATTTCGACATGAAAGTTTGGCCGCGGTCACTTATCAAGATCCTAGGGGCCCCACCCGTAGCGTGTGAATATTTCATTATAGAGAACGTTTGCTACTTCCTGTGCTGTTTGGGTCCTTCAGTGGGAATTGCCTCACACCATCGCTAAAAGCTATCTACGACGAGCAGTATGTGTTGGTAACCCTCGTCTGTTTTTGGAAGTGGCCCCAGTATGTCCATGTGCCATTGTTCGAATACGTCCGAGATAGGCATGGATGTCAATGGTGCGGCAACTTCTTCCGGATTACTTTCATTCTCTGGCATTGTTCGCATGTAGAGACATAATCATTTATAACTTTATACATACCAGGAAACCATTATTTCACGCGGATGGCTGCAAGAGTTTTACCAATTCCGAGTGACCGCCTCCTGCATGATTGTCATGGTAAGATCTTAATACATCAGTCCGATGTACTTTTGGCAATGCTATTTGCCGTATTATCGCTGTTCCACAGGTAATCCTTTGACCGGGGTTGGTAGAAGTGATATAGTATTCCATCCAATACTGCATATTGTTCAGACTCTATGCAAATGACATGTGCATGTTTCACATCCGCCGGTTAAGCTCTTTGTTTTCCAAGTAATTAATGATATGTTTAAAATCGTCACATCCTCTCTGTAAATCGCCCATAGCAATGGGTAATCTGCCGTCCTTAGCATGTTCCTCCAGTATTGGATTGATTCATGTGCCTATTTCTGCAACTATGTGACTACTGGTCGTACTCAAATGTGACTTGAATATGTTTGTTGTTAGTAAGCGATGGTGATTGTCTATTGCCTTGCTGAGCATGTACAGTGTAAACTGATGTGGGAGACTCATGAACGTGATCTGATGATTAGTGTGACAAAGTGGTGGGCTGTGTACATCCTGTTATTTTTGACTGCAGATAGTGTGAATGTGGATCCTGGAGATAAAAGAAGATCAGCTGACGAGATAGCAGGTGTTGTATGATAGTTGCGGAATAGGTAAATCAAATAGTGGGATGGCCGGTGTGACACCTGGGGGTGGTGATGGTATGGGCAAGATCAAGTAGTTAGGGAGCAGATGCGTCATCTGGGGAGGTGGTGGTATGGTCATATCCATTAGTAGGGGAGGCTGATGTGTCCCCTGGGGATGGTGGTGGTATGGTCAGATCAATTAGTGAGAGGCTGATGTGTCCATCTGGGGCTGGTGGTGGTGGGCATGGTCAAGATCAAAATAGTGAGGAGGCTGATGTGTCATCTGGGGCTGGTGTGGTATGGTCAGATGAAATAGTGAGGAGGCTGATGTGTCACCTGGGGATGGTGGTGGTATGGAAACACAAATAGTGAGGATGGCTGATGTGTCACCTGGGATGGTGGTGGTATGGAAAGATCAAATTAGTGGGGAGGTGTCGTTCGAGGATGTTGGTGGTGGTATGGTCAGATAGAAATAGTGAGGAGGCTGATGTGTCACCTGGGGATGGTGGTGGTATGGAAAGATCAAATAGTGAGGAGGCTGATGTGTCACCTGGGATGGTGGTGGTATGGAAAGATCAATTAGTGGGGAGGTGTCGTTCGAGGATGTTGGTGGTGGTATGGGTAGGGCAATCAGTGGGACGGCTAGTAGTGTCAGACTGGCGGGTTTTGGTAGTATCGAGGAAACAACCAGTGGGACTGGTGAGGGACAAGGAGATAATGGCCTGGGTTGTACGGCAACATTGACAGTAGGGGTATTGTCAGGCGGCAGCTTGACTGGTAGTGGATGGTCATATGGACGCCTGGATAATGCGTCTGCATTTTTGTGGACTCTGCCCGGATTCTCCACCAGTTGTTATGACGTGGGTTATTCTATTTGGGGTCTTGTTGTTGGGTTTGATGATTGGGGGAATAGGGGACTCGCTTGGCTCAATGTTGGTGTTCTCTGAAATAACCGAAGGAATACTTCGTTAGATTCAATATCACCTTTGTTGGTCAGCATACAGAATGTACCTGACTGACTTCTTATAAACAATGCATACAAGAACACAATATGTCATGAATAAATGAGTTTGCATGTATCATCTTGTCTACTGCTAGTGTTCATACTGATAGTGTCATAAGCTGGCATTAACACATACATAACCACAGCCGCATATAAAATGCAATGACACTAAATCAACATGTTTGTTTGATACTTGGGTCACAAGAATGCTAACATACAGATTGTGAATATGATCTCATGGACATATTAATATACAGTTTTATGGAACATCAATATTGCGTCGGTATATGCATAACCACAATTTCAATACCATTACTATGATAGCGAGCAGTACATATCCAGAAGAGGATATGCAATGTGTTAGCAACAATATCATTAGATAGAACTTATTAGGTTTGTATTTGCTTTTTACAAAAATCCACAATACCTAGAAAACACTAATTTGCAAACAGTGTATAATCCAGATGAGTCGACTTGATATTTTAGGCGTCTGCTCAGGATATACACTGTGTTTATATCATAATCTAATGGGGGTTGTTGCATTATTTAGGCAGTTGCAAGTTTAAAATGAACATACACTACTAGTATGAAATGGTTATCTATACGTTTATTAATGCGACATTGATTACATGGCTCTGAAACCTCATGTTGCTACCATTTGATTATTTACACTGATCATGCTAATAGTTGAGAGGTACTCGGGGAAATAAATACAATATGTGAACAGATGTCAAATCACTAACAAAAATGACTGGCCAGAACGTCCAATTTTCCTTGCTAACTGTGCATACTGATTATTTGCGAAGAGTACATCATTCAAACTGAACATGCAAAGATATGTGCCTATGGAATAGTGAACAGTGTAGGCCCTGGTGAGGCGGCACTATCACACTGGCTGATCAGGGGTACACTGGTCACATATGTTGTAAGGTACCTTTTATCAGCTGGTGTCTGTTTATTATAGATACCGTCCCAATAGCCAGATCTGTTCATACATGATACAACATATTGATTATTGGTGTTTTACAGCTATCAAAAGCTTAAGGTCAACGGGTTGGATCACCCGTACATTAAACCAGTCTACAATGTGGATCAATGATGATAAATTGTTGTTTAATGGTCTATTTCTAGACTAAATAATTTGATTAATACATGACGTAATATAATTATGTGCATTCCAAACGGTTATTCTTATTCACAGTAGAGAGGTACTGGGAATCGATAATTATTCAACAAAATGTCAACACCGATCTTATCTTATTCCTTTCATACATGTACAATTTGTGGCAGAACTACCATTACACAGACAATTAGTGGTCCTCCCACCTAAGGTGGCCCACTAATATAATATCAACTGATATTGATAAATTAAATGCACAAATATTTAATTAACATGGATTTGAGCTTTAATTTTTTTTGTTCACATTGACCGAACTTGGATGGTAACTTAGTATATTGGTGTATGTGTTTAATTGTCAGCAGACAACAATTAAACATGATAACAGCTGAATATACCAATAATTACACCCAATGCCTGGTAAATACTTATGATGCGTAACTTATAAAATGATGTTAAAATAACTTAATTTCTGATGCTGGTAGCCCCTCCGTAGGCCCCTACTATGGAAAATGTGTTCATGTTCTGGCACGGTTATTATACAAGAAATCCATAACTGAATTTCGGTCATATTGGTCGTGTAGATAAATCTTTGTTCAATTTAGTTTTGCAACATATTTTAACCAAAATACTTTAATAATTAATTTTCTAATATATACTTGTAGTGAAAGTGTGCCGATGAACACATACCCACATGTAAATTATGACGCAGAATTACTGGTTTTACAGACAGGTGGTAAAACAATGAAATGTACAAGTAATATTGTAAATTGATACATTTTCTACCAGGGGACATAATCCTGATCTGATATTCCCATGCGACAAAAATAGCAAAACAAATCACATTATCATGATTATAAAAATAATCGTATCAGGCCCAGTTTGGGGTGAGATCAACACTTTAACAGCTAATTTATGTTGTGGCATAACAATCATACTAAAGATACTCACAATAATGCGTTTAAATGTGTTTAAAATGGTACAAAATTCAGCTGGCGCGTACGGCTGACATATTGAATTCTCCGCGTAGAGAGCTATCTAGGAGCGACAACTCTGTATTTCAACATCCAATGTTTGAAGGTACTGTGGACGTATTGAAATCTACTGAGAGTGTATCGCTAACAGATAGTGTTTTCAGTAATTAAAACATGAAACTAATTTACCAATATATTAAGAATATTTACTCCACTAGTAAACAACTGAAGAAGTGATTCGCTTTAGTAAAATAGTCGCACAAACAGAAAATATGAATAAGATCGTTGTTCTGAAAATATACAAGACAGACATACAGACAATTATAATGTAAAAGTAACTACTAACCTGAAATAACCGAAGGAATACTTCGTTAGATTCAATATCACCTTTATTGGTCAGCATACAGAATGTACCTGACCAATTTCAGGGTTCGAAATATATATCCTCCGATTATCAACAGCTTAACGGGAACTTTATTCCGTAAACCAATTAAATCACGCCTTACAAAATATCACGTGAGCTTAGCAAATTAAATTCGGTTTTACAAAAATGTCTCGTGATCATGGAAGCCTGTAGTTTCAAGTACTGTTGACAGATGCCAACCGTATCATGTTTATCGTACTGTATAGGCCTAATTCAGGTTTATTTTATGATGGCTGTTACTTCACAGGGGATAATCGTTGTCCGAAATTATGTCATATTACCTGGCATCGCAGATTATGTGCATAATACGATTAACTTACGTAACATAGACGCGGAAATGCCAAATGTCAGTTTTATAGCGTAGAACTTGGAAAACTTGGAAAAGAATATTTAATTTTGGACGATACACGTTTCATTTCAAACTTTTTCATAAAATAAAGAAAATATATGTTTTCCATGCAAAGAAACTAAAATAATGATATTAAACATGCCAAAATCAAGCTTGTATTAAGAAATTTGTGTTTTAATAATTTTCCATCTAAAAATGTGAATATAGAGTCTTGTGTCCATTTTTCCCAAGTTATAGTCATAAATCCTTTCATTTATGCAACACATACTTCAAAATAATGTTAAAATAAATGAATCCCGATGAATGTTGTAACAAATTATGTTTTTGTAAAATTATTCGCTATGTACAGTCAGTTCAAGTACGTGAATGTCAGTTATGGTCATACTTCAACAGTATGTACATGTACAGACGTACGATTTATCTTATCAGCTAATGAACATGATGAACCTCAAAGTTATTCAACTGAAAATACATACAAACAATTCTCATCTCAAAGCCTTGATGATTGATTGAGTGTGCATGGGAATATACATGCTAAAATACAACAATATACATACATGATCTAATATATACATGAAACACAATAAAAACCCTACTCATTATACAAGCAATAAATCGGGGTAAATTAGTAGGGTGTATTTTAGTCGACTTTCGTAAAGCCTTCGATCTTGTTGATCACAAAATTCTCCTGGATAAACTTAGACTATACAAGTGCAGTAACGTAAGCCTGGGTTGGTTCAAATCATACCTGGAACAAAGGCAACAACTTGTTTCTGTAAATGGAGAAACATCTGAATCTCTACCTATCAACTGTGGAGTACCCCAGGGGTCAATTCTTGGACCGAAACTTTTTCTTTTGTTTATAAATGATTTGCCACTTATTCTCCGTCAACACGTAACAGGAACCGATCTGTATGCAGATGATCAACAATTTATGACATGCAATCAACTGTAGGGGACTTAAAACACCTTTACAACAAGCACTTGACAGTTTAGAATTATGGTGTGAGGCTAACGGCATGATGCTTAATAAAGGAAAAACCAAAATCATGTTAATAACAAGTTCACAAAAACGAACATGTTTGCGAGACAAAATGATTGAACTCAAATATGACAATGTAAGCCTCGATATCACTACCGGTAATAAAATTTTGGGTATACATGTAGATGAAAATCTCCAGTGGAATGACCAATTTAACGGTATCTCAAAAAAGATTTCATCATATCTCTGGCTATTATATCAAATCAGACCTTATTTATCTACTGAGCATCGAATATTATTCTATAAGGCCTATATTCAGCCACACATTTCACATATTGCAATATAGTATGGGGAAAATCGTCAAATCGAAATATGTACATAATAACCAAACTTCAACGGCGAGCATGTAAAATCATTCTGGGAAACGAATATATTGATTTGCAAAACTCATTAGAATTACTCAACATTTTGACCTTTGACGAAAGCGTATTTCTCCAAAAAGCGAAAACTATGTACAAAATCAACTAAATAAAAAAATGGCCCCACCCCCCAATATTTATGTGAATTATTTGAAATGCGCACTAATCACTTACAAAATACGAGTAATGGTATTAAGGTCTGAAACAGATATGAATTACGAAGTTCCCAAACCTAAAAGTAATCTCTTTAAAAACAGCTTTTCATACTCAGGCGCGCTAATCTGGAATAGTATTCCAATTGACATAAGACGTTCCACGTCGTTAAATACATTTTCCCGTAATTGTCTTAACTGGATGAAGGGTCGATAGCGGCTGAAGTAGCGGTATTATCAATTAATATAAACTTGTTAATTGTGCCCCCGCCAGCGTCACTAATCACGAAATTACGATGTATGGTATACAGTTTACAATGACCGCGTGTTTGATTTGCCATGATACAATTGGTCTTGTGGAGCTTAGCGACCGTGTAAACCTATATCAGGCGCACGAGAACGAATTTTAGCGTCTTAGCAAAAACTGAAACTATCACTGAGAAATAAACGTGTTAAACCCAGTTCAAGCTGCGTCGATGCGCAGTATGATATGGGACTGTCGGGACACATGTACCACTTTTCGTTATGGCTCATCATTATTATTTCTTCATGTTAAATTCACGTATGCATACAACATGTAATCATTTCAATATGTATTGTATATTTATGTATGTACATGTATATGCACTTCTTAAGAGGGCCTCGGGGAAGATTGGTTCCGACCAACCGAGTCACCCTCTATAAATAAAGAATATCTATCTATCTATCTAGAAACCCTTAGAAACACGGTAGATTTTTCAAGATAAATTTCAAATATTTGTATTGTGTCGAAAGCAGTTGACATCGAATGACATGTGTGTTGTTAAAACTTCGCTAATTGAATATTTTCTCCAAAAATAAAAAAAACATTTTCATAAATTTCTCCAACGATCTGCTACACATACCCTCATAGCCCGACTTTTCTGGCCGTTGCATAACTGAAACAGTGGCATAAACAAACAACCACACTACTGTCTGTTCCAAGTTTTGCTGCCGATGAACATTTGGCCATACAACACATTAAATCTAAAAACATATTTAAATGTAAGTACTTTTTCATCAATAACAAAAAAAAAGTCACCCTCCCCAAAAAAATGTATTGGATGAAATTCCATTAAATATTGATTTCATTGCGAACAAAAGGTTTTCTTATTGGGAATATAACATGGGGAGTCAATTTCCAAAACTTCGTTTTTTGATCCTTCAGAATCAAAAAACGAAAACATTTGGAAATTTTTAGATTTAATATTTTTATTAGCCAAAAATCCGTCGGCAGCAAAACGTGGAACAGACAGTAAGTCTTGGAATGAATATTTTCGTGTACTCGTTTTCGCCGATTATTATAGATGTCTTAACATTATTTGGTAGTTTTAAAATGTCCATCATCCTATTGGCGCTCGGTATCCTGACCCCGGCGGTGACCTTGGGCTTTGACCCCGGATGTAGTTTCTCGACTGGAGGGTGTATCTACACGGTGAAGCTGGGGCACGAACAACACTGCGATCGAACCGCCCGTACACCCACAGACTCGAACATCGGAACCAGTGGTATCCAGGTAAACGTCGTTTCTATGGTAGATGATTGCGTCCTTTGAGTTTCCGCATTTTAAAGGCACTATGTTTCCGTAGCCGATTTCATTAAAATTGCACGTATCTACTTAGCCCCGCAAAGGACGTATACTTTTTTTTTTATTAATTTGTTCCCACGAAATAACAATTCGTTCCCTCAATTTAACAATTCGTTCCCACGAAATAACAATTCGTTCCCACGGGAACGAATTGTTAATTCGTGAGAATGAATTCTTATATCGTGGGAACGAATTGTTAAATTGAGGGAACGAATTTTCGTTTCGTAGGAACGAATTGTTAATTTGAGGGAACGAATTGTTAATTCGAGGGAACGAATTGTTATATCGTGGGAACGAATTGTTAAGTTGAGGGAACGAATTGTTAAATTGAGGGAACTAATTAATAAAAAAAAATCCATGTCCACTGCGGGGCTACGTACGTATCTACCTAAGTATAATTTGCGGGAGTAATTATGTATTAGGTTTGAGGCGGCTTTCAGCTGCGCCGAAAACCTATTGTATTCGTTGTTTTTTTGTGTTTTTTTTTTTTTTTTTTTATTATTCAGCCGTTCAGTCTACAGCCCAAACCGCTGGTCGGATCGACTTCAAATTGTGCATGCCGATTCGGATCTAGTGTGAGCAGAGACTCAGATATTTTCAGAAATCTCTTAATGCGACTTTCCACGAAACCGGAAGTGACGTCATACTTTCTATAACTTCCTTATTTTCCAACCGATTTCAAAAATTATTTTCGCATTGGAAAGGTGACAAAAGTCTCTATCTCGAACTCACTGACAGTTCTCGGCTATCTGGTCAAATAAGAGAGCTATAGGCATTTGAAGTTGAAAAATGTACATACTTTTCAACGATTTTGCCGATTTTCTGCCGAATTTCGGCTGATAACGGGTGGTCTTTACAAACGTTTTCCAATTTGTACAGTAATGTCAGCCAGTGTGATAGGGGAGTGTCAGGCGCATAAAAGATGATAATTTTCGTAGCTCTATCTTGACTACTTCCGGTTCTATTGGATGTCAAAGATGAACGTCTTTTTTTCAAGTTTTCAAAATAGAGCAAACGGATGTGACGTCAGCTTTGTTATTTATCAATAGATTTCAAAAATTTTTGCTGCGGTCGATATTTCAGTCCTTTAGCTAAAACTTTCCCGCTTTGTGCCCGGCCTATGGTGAAAAACAAACAAAAACTTCACTGGCGGAATATTGCACATTTCCGTTTTATTAGGTGTATTTCCAAATGGCGTAAATTGTAATTTAAGGGCGATAACTATCGAAAAATAATCATCCGCTGACTTACGGGCTCCCTCCATCTACATCAAACCGCTAGTCGGATCCACTTCAAATTTTGCATGCCGATTCGGATCAAGTGTGAGCAGAGACTCAGAGATTTTCAGATATCTTTTAATGCTACTTTCCACGAAAACGGAAGTGACGTCATACTTCCTATAACTTCCTTATTTTCCAACCGATTTCAAGAATTCTTTTTGCATTGGAAAGCTGACAAAATTCTCTATCTCATATTTTCTGACAGTTTTCGGCTATCTGCTCAAATAAAAGAGCTATGTGCATTTGAATTTGAAAAATGTACATACTTTTCAACGATTTTGCCGAATTTCGGCTGATAACGGGTGGTCTTTACAAACGTTTTCCAATTTGTACAGTACTGTCAGCAAATAGCTTACACCTTGGGCTAAAGCTTAGGTACACATGAAATCAATGTTTGAGGCTCAAACCGTTGATGCAGCTCAAGCTGCTCTAGTTTGTACTGTAATTTCATATAAACAAACACCTGTATTTATTTGATGATTAAAGTTATGCAGCATTTTTTCTGTGTTTGTTACATTATATCAGTCATTGTTTTGATAAGATTTAGTTTCAATAAATTAAAAATATTGATTAATCTGCGTACAATTCCAAAATTTACTCCCTCAAAGTACTCTTAGCTTTGATGAAATTGGCTACAGATGATTTGTAAGATATTCAATATTTCGATTTTCACTTTTTACACTTCACAAGACGTATGAGAATTATACACAATGTTTACAATTCGATGCCCAATAACATTCCAAATAATATTCATTCAATTATTTTGTATGTTTTAAATTTTGCTAAAATTTAATATTATCGAAAGTAATCATGGTAATATTGTTTTTGCATTGTTTATATAGCCTTACAATTTGGGAAGGTTTCGTGAAACAGACAGCAGTTGATTTCATTAAACTATATACACTGAGATTAGTAACCATCGATATTACACAAACAAATGTTCCCAACAGCTTGTTATGTTTTATTAATATAAGCTCGCCTTACGTTTGTCGTTGTCTCCTGGTACAATTGGCTTTATAATTTCGATGCAAATGTAAATAATTTTATCAAACTGTTTCATCAGATGCAATTAATACGTCGAAAGTCTCAACGCGAAAACATGATAATTTCGTTTCGTCCGTATTTGTCAAATATTAAACAATACCCATTATCCGATTATTGAAATAGTCCAGAAATGAGCAAATATTTAGGGGGGTGCTTAACCCTTTCAACACCACAAGCCTGTATAGTGGTATTGGCAAAAAGTGTATGTCCAGATGAGCCGGCTCGTAACGAGCCGTCTCATCAGGATCTGCACTTTTTGCAACTAATATATTTTAGAAGAAAAAAAAGCACCCCCTTTTCATAAATAAACTAGTCTGAATATCATTTTGTGACGGTTGGATTGGTAGCAAAATTAACATATATGTTAGACTATAGCAAATGGCGCGAAATCAACATATAGGTTAGACTATACCAAATGGCGCGAAATCGCCCAGGGAGTATGCATACTGAGTAGTCCGGTATAAAAAAATAGTGCGGGAGTTTTGAGGTCACAGACACAGTTTGCTTGCAAATCTTGTTCCATTACTACCCAGTTTCACTTGACGAACATTTTGGGGTGCTTTTAACACCAGTGTTCAGCATATTTGTAGCATGTATAAGAAAACACTGAACCTGTTGGTCACGTGATGTTTACAGAGTTTCCGTGGCGAAAAAATGTAAACAATGTTGGGGGATATGATCATGATGATGACGGAGGTTGGATTTTCCTTTCTTAGGAGCAAGTGAAACTATTGTTTAATTCATTCAGAACCAGTACAGACAGGCCGCAGGTCATGTACAAGTAGGTCCCACAGCATCCATACGAATAGTGTACATGTAGGTAGGAGAGACTGGCCTTATTGGATGGCATTCGGTTAAATTATATAGTAAAACTATTTGGTGTGGTCTAACCTATAACTGTCCATTCCAGTTACTTAAGAGTGAAAGATTTAACGCGAATACTACATGTGAGATTTACAGTTGTATCCATTACATGCCAGAGCTGCTCTTGCCAAGACGTGACGGGAGCTAACCAGAACGTAAACTCGCTCTGGAGCCAACTGAGGACACTCCAGCATGAGTTTGACCGTCTAACCCACACACTGAACACGACTCAGGCTCAACTGAGACAGACGTCGACGGATGTGGTAACCATACAGGGACATAGCTACAGCCTAGCGGCACTCGTGGCTAACAGGGAGATGTTGCTTAATCAAAGCAAGGTATTATGGGATACAGGGTGTTTATATATAGAATAATGTCGTATGCACGGCGCTCCACGTCTGTTGGCGTAATATGGCAACGGATTCGGAGCTGTGTACTTGCACACCGCATGACTGATTGTGACTGGTGACAGGGTCCGAGGGTAAATGTCTTTGTAATAGAAAAATCACAATGTAGGCTATAGCTACGGGGCGCCATGCAGGACAGGTTAATTATGTGTACAAAATTGAGTTTTGTAACACTAAAAATCACAAAATTCAATTCTGTGTCACAAAATTCAATTCTGTCAATTCTGTGTCACAAAATTCAATTCTGTGTCACAAAATTCAATTCTGCATACGTTTCGTATACAAAATTCATTTTTGTTATAAAGGATTCAATTTTGTAAGACAGAATTGAGTTTTGTGAAGAAAATTCAGTTTTGTGGGACAGAATTCATTTTTGTCCACAAAAAATAGTTTGCGTAGGATAGTCTATGTCATCTCTACGCTGATTGGTTGAGATCGGTCTTAGTCCATTTTACTAGATGGTGGAGTACACTTGCAGGTTTAAATATTTCAATGCGAAAATATAACCCAATATATCAATATTATACTACTTTATGGACAGTTATTTTGGTTATATTATGATTACAAATGAGTGGTCACACCATATAAGCATATATACTTTGAAGGAGAAATAAGAAACATATTCAGAATTTTCCCTCAATTATGTAAACAAGGTCAAACATAAAGTAACCGGGACATAGCTAGACCTGAGATCATGCCCATATATAGAGAATACCAGGCTAGTGTATTTGGATATCAAGTTTATCAGGCAAGGCTAGGAAACGCGTAGAAATTCCGAGGCTTGCCGAGGAATTCCTACCGTTTCCGAGCCGAGCCTGATAAACTTGATATTAAAATACACTAGCCTGGTATTCTATTTATCAGGTAACGTTTTATGCTCGAAAATGACATTAGATGACGTCGTATTCTAACAGTAGATCTAACCTTGTGAAACAAATGGTATTAGATCTGTGTCTACTAGTTGCGAAGTTACGTGTTCGCAAATATGTGTCTACATGCATTATATACAGAATACACCATCTTAGTATCCATGGTATCTACACAAATACTACAAATGGTTTCCTCAAATGGCCCAATACACACATTCTGTTTATAAACACAGACAGCAGTCAGAACACAGGCCACAGCGCGTGTATTATTGATTTAACTGGGGCAGATGTACCTTGCGATACACAATAAATGACGTCAGTACTCGCGGGAGATCTACATGTACATGAATTATGTGTACATTATAACGCAAATGAGTTTAAATACGAATGGGTTTGTCAACGTTTTACTGTTTGGAGATAGTTGAAGCAAAATGGCAGAATGAGAAATGAATCATCGGCAGAATGAGAAATGAATCATCGACATTGAATGTGTAGATCGGCGACCGTGACCCATTTCTCCAGTGCAGTTTCTGACCAATGGTAGTCCTTCTTACATGCGTGTGCAGAATTGACAGAATTGAATTTTGTGACACAGAATTGAATTTTGTGACACAGAATTGAATTCTGTGGCACAGAATTGAATTTTGTGACACAGAATTGAATTTTGTTACACAGAATTGAATTTTGTGGCACAAAAGTGAATTTTGTGACACAGAATTGAATTTTGTGACACAGAATTTAATTCTGTGGCACAGAATTGAATTCTGTGGCACAAAAGTGAATTTTGTGACACAGAATTGAATTTTGTGGCACAAAATTGAATTTTGTTGACAAAATTGAGCCATGTCCCACTTGGCGCCCCGTAATAGCTGCATGGAGCAATGTTTATGTGAATTTGTATGAAACAATATTCATGTACGCCATCTTACAATAGCTTGTATAGTATTATAGTATTGTATGTGTGCTCAGCGGCCAGTTGGCTCAATGCAATACACTTCTTCTTCGTCTTCTTCTATATTGTAATATTACAGTGCAACCCCTATTGACAGGGCCAGCTAGTTTTCACTTCTGAGCCTCTAACATTTGGACATCAGTGCTTGACAGCGCAGACGAATCAAACACACGTTCGTTCTCTCAATTTAATAATTCGTTCCCTCAGTTTAACAATTCATTACCACGAATTAACAATTTGTTCCCTCGAATTAACAATCCGTTCCTTCGAATTAACAATCCGTTCCCTGGAATTAATAATTCGTTCTCTTGAATTGTTTTGGCGCCCTGCTGCGACCGCAACAGTTTTGATCTACTTTCACGCTGTTTGAATTGTTAAAATGAGGGATATTCGAAGGAACGAATTGTTATTTCGTCGGAACGAATTGTTAAGTCGTGGGAACGAGTTGCTATATCGTGGGAACTAATTGTTATGTCGTGGGAACGAATTGATGAAAAATAGTCCATGTCCCCTGCGGGGTTCCGTACAAACACACTGTCCGAACGTGTTTACATAATGGAGAGAAAACTGGGCCTTCCTACTCACTGTGACAGGCATCAGGGTGCCGTTTCACTAAACTCCGTAAGATTAAAATGTTCGTAGGTGCAAAATTATGAAAGTCTGTAAAATTAACCTTAACAATGTGTTCTTATAAACAATTATTGGATTTCGATTTATTGATCATAGGCTGCATGCTCAATAAATGTAAATCCATCAATTGAAATTTCCAGATGACCTAAATTTGCACTTACGAACATTTTAGTCATACAAAGTTTAGTGAAACGGGCCCCATGCATGTAGGCCATTGATACCATATATGTACATGAAACTACATGTGGCTGGTGGATCAACAACTGGCCATATGAGCCCGAGCGAAGGCTAGAACCTTCGACCTCCCACTTGCATCAATTGCGAGGCGGACAATTAATCCAAAGTTGCAAATAAGAATTAACTGGTATGGTGTGGTCAGCAGATTTGTTTTCATTATCCAATTAGTGTTCTCGATTAAAAAAATTGTAACAGCGACTGTATATGAAGTCGATTCGTATGCACTGTCAAACACGTTTTTGTTAACCCTTTCGATACTACAGACGCCTATCACAATTTTCGAAAACAGTGTAGATCCAGATGAGCCGGCTAATAGTGAGTCGTCTCATCTGGATTTCCACCATTTGCAGATATGTTCCTATTTCTAAAAACAGTAACCCTTTCTGATCAATATGTAAGTTACACTTTCCGGTATTCGTGATCGACGTTGATCATGAATCATTTAACCTTGTCTCGTCGGATATCCTTATTACAGTGGAACCTCTCTATGCCGGACACCCTGGTAGGTCCCTAGGGTGTCTGGTTTAGAGAGGATACACTGAAACTTAGACATATGAGGAGCTCTAGACAGGTTTGTGTAGTTTGTGATCATGAACAGACATTAAAGACGGACATAGGACAGTGCACACATGAAATAAATGGAGAATTTATGGAGGTTCTGCTCTATATTGTAGCTTGATTTGGAACACGTTATGGGACAGTTGGATGTAGAGATGGGGAGGTTGGGGGCTCTGCTGACGGACACCACTGCCGAGTTGAACACGTGCAAGGGACGGTTGCACCTGGTTGACCATACAACGACTGTCGATCCAGGTAAGTGGAAGCGCAGTGCAGTGGAATCTCTCGAAACCGAACACCCTGGGAGGCCCCTGGTGTCCTGTTTCGGGAGATTCCTCTATAATTTAGGTATATTAGTTATGTTTCTTTATACCTCGTTATGGCCAGACATACTTATTAACTACAACTGCAATAGTATATGTGTTCTGGAGGTCCCATGGTGACCGGTTTAGAGATAGTTCACTGTAATTCAGGTATATGAGTACTCCGTGGTGTTTTATTGTTGCGGTGTGCCTTAATGGTCAGACATGCTCATTGACTAAATCATTGTAAATAGTACAACATTCTATTTAAACTGGAGATACCATAATGTCCGGTGTATGCGGATATTCCATGGTATATGACCACTGTGTGATATTTTGTATTCGAGCGCTAGCGAAGAATTATACAACCAACGTCTAGGTTTGAGGTATTCCAGCTTTTATGCAAATGAGCCTATGTCGGTCGCAGCACATATTTTGCGGGTTGAATGTTTTAAAAACACGGGTCTTACGCCATAAAAATAGTTATAATAACGTAGCTTGATCCCCTTTTCAGTGTGATAAATGTATTGTTTGATTTTGTTTGTGCTACATTTACGTTATTGCAAATGTTTCCTTAGTCTAAGGGTGAGATGATTAACCGCCATACTCGAGTATTCGCGATTCATGACTCCATGGTTCTGTCAACGAATACAATCTTCGGTTTCGGCTTCCAAAAATCTATTTTTAACTCAACGTTTTCGCCCCCGTGTGTCAATTCGTCCCAGAACGAGCACTCAGGCGGTTGTTCACTGATTGTTTGTTTATTTGCGTTCTGTTAGGCAGATCACGACATCATATCGTTTGACTATACATGGCATCTAGTTAGAGATCGACAAACCGCATCAGATATGCGGAACTGTCATGATCAGGGCCAGTTTTCATAAGGTTTCTGAAAATGTGTTGTTGTTGTTGTTGTTGCTATGAAATTCCCGCGCTTATTTTTCGCGAAACACTTTCCACTCTAGATTAATTATTAGTATATTTGCCATCCACAAACACATACTGCGAAGAATGTCAGGACATTCAGTCCTTTGATTTGTGTGTGGTGTGTATCTATGGTGAGACATACACACTAACTATGAACTACAGTATTCACTTTAAACTGGAAGCACCGGAGTGTCCGTACATGTATTAACTAAGCCCGTTCTTCCACTGAACCCTTCAATGGGGATTCGTAGCTAGCTACATGTATTTCCCTTTGAATTTATTTATAGAAATCCGATCCAATCGCCACGGGATTTTGTACCTTCGGACATCTGCGTAATTTCATGAAATACGTTTACAAAATTTACAATATTTTCCGTAAATGGCGTCAAAGATCGACACAATGTTCAGAGTACATGTGGAATTATATTCCGCATAACATGTACTCTGTTTTTTTTCTCCAACTTTTGACTTAATTTATGAAAAATATGCTAAATTCTGTAAACGTATTTAATGACATTACGCAGATGTCCGAAGGTACACAATCACATGGCGTGTCTCATATGCTAGCACTAGCCGGAGTGTATGACACCCACTACTGCGACTTCGAGGACAGTCGGCACTGTAACTTCACGTCCGAGTCTTCGAGCACGGTTACGGAACACTGGCACCAGGGCACAGGGCGACAGAACACCCACTCCGGGCCTATAGAGGATCACACCTACGGCAGCCCAAAAGGTTAATACGTGTACAAGCACTTATGATCGTTTACATTTATTTTATTTAGCATAGGCTGCAAGTTTAGTGAAACGGCCCCCTGATGTGTGCCTGGTTCTACAAACGTACGATTGCCTATCGTTTACACATCGTGTTGACATCGTTTTCGTTTTTATATTTAGAAAACATCGTGTTTTAATTAAATACAACGAAAGCGATGTCAAATCGATGCATAGAAAGAAACGATATACACACGATACTCGTTTCTATGCATATCGTTTTAATAGTAAAGCATGATTTTTAGGCGACTGCTGGGTCCTAAAGATACAGGACCAATACGACTAGAAGGTTCATTCAGAAATGCTGTACACATAACAAATTTCACTACTGTCTGTTTCACGCGAAACCTACCAAAATTATACGACCATATAAACAATGCAAAATAAATATTTTTTTTATAATATTAAATTTTATAAACAGTTTGGTGTTTTACATGTACAATTTGGCTTCTACACAACGGTGTGGAGACGTAAATATAAATGTGCTATATCAAAATTAATATGTTATCTGGAGATTACAGGTGTGTGTGCATTTTCATTGGTAGCAGTATCTGTATAAAGACTTACTGATCGCATCCACATGTTTTATTTATGTCAGTAGCTATTGTTTTATTAGTAGGTTTGTTTTTATTAGATTTCCATAGACTTTACATGGGGCCACACGAATGGTACGACTTCCTTAAATTGGCCGGTTTTATTCATCCATACATCGACTGCAGACAAACAGACATACAAACACATTTATCGTACACACTTAATTTGGTCGGTTGTATTCACCAATACATACACGATCTTACACATGTCAATTAAATTGGTCGGTTTTATTCATAACGCGTCGCCATTAAACCGATTTTCCGACACATTTATATTGCAGGCCACTACATGTACATCAATCCGTACAATAACCCGCCATACTACACCACGCAAAAAGTTCGTAAAGCGCGGATAGTATCCCCAGAATTCCCTGCGGCCACGGAATACTGCATCCGGTTTTGGTACACCATGTACGGCGTAGATATTGCCAAGCTCAACGTTTATGCGAGGGTTTGTACCTGAAGGGATCAGTGGTAGAAAGGGGACTAACTCCCTCGTGGAGTTAGTCCCCTTTCTACCACTGACCCCTTCAATTAAGAACAGACTTCATGCTTTGTAACATACAGAACAGATTAAATAAGTGATGATTTAAGGTTGTTGTACCCTTCTTGTGGCCCCATATAAAGTCTTTATGCAGATGCTGCCAGCCACTAAATGCTCAATCTAGAAAATAATTAGCACATTTTCGTGTTCTACATGTATAATTTGGCTTCTACACATCTGTGTAGAGACGTAAATATACATGTGCTACACCAAAATTGGTATATTATTTGCATATTACATGTGTGTGTACATATGCATTTTTATTACTAGTAGCAGTATCTGCATAATGACTTACTGATCGTATTCATATCGTTTATTTATGTCAGTCGCTATTAATTTATTAGTAGGATATTTTATTAGATTTCCATTGACTTTACTTTGGGCCACAATAAGGGTACAGCTACCTTAATATGGCATTAGTCTACCCGTCGTTTAATAATACTATAAAGCAACACAAAAGTCTGATGCGGTGGTATTTACATATTAGATATTAACATGATTAATACACTCAGTAATACATAGATAATCTACAGCGAGTTTCCATTTGATACGAGATTTATGAAACCAGTCGGGCATAGTTAAACCATCTAACATTTCATCTACTAAGGTGCATACAATTGATACCGAGTTTCATGAATCGTATTTAAATTAATACATTCATGCTAGTTACTGTCTGTTTCACGAAAGCTGCCCAAATTTTACGGCTATGTAAACAATTCAAAAACAATATTCTTTTCGATAATATTAAATTAAAGGAAAATTTAAGAATGAGCCTTCTTTTTATTTCGTGAAATTTGGTCAAATATTGATTTTATTGCGAAAAAACAATTTCACCATGTTAAATCCCCATAGACATCTTCACAGAGTGAAGATGTCTATGGGGATTTAACATGGGGAATTCTTTTTAGAATTTCAGTAATCCTGGACCGATTTTCAAAATTTAACTTTTGTTTTCTTAGTTAGATCATTTCCAAGTTATCTAGCTAGGTTTCGGAGTCAATTTCCAAAATTTTTCGTTTTTTGACTCGTACCACACTGCTCTACCTCTTTTTCCCCCATGTTAAATTCCCATAGAGAAATCAAGTTTTCGTAATAAAATCAATATTTGACAAAATTTCACGAAATAAAAAGAAGGATCATTCTTAAATTTTGATGAAATTTAACATTATCCAAAAAAAATGGTTTTTGAATTGTTTATATGGCCGTAACATTTGGGCAGCTTTCGTGAAACAGACAGTAGTTAGTTATCTTATATCGCAGACATACATGCTGGATATAGCTCTATATAAACATGTTAAAGGCTGCCCAAATATAACATACACATACATTGTACAGTATCGACGTGTCGGTAGCGCCACTCATTGAACAGTACCAAAAGTAGAATGCGTCTGCCCCTTCAGTAGTGGGATTAAAGGCACATGTCACTAAGTAGGTTATAACATATATTTTGATAGATACTTTTGAATATTCAGTAGATATGACATTTTCTGGCAAAATAAATATTCATTCATCATTATTGATTGGCATAATTATACATTTTATATCAGACGTCAATTTACACACTGATATCAGGGGCGATAACCGTGTTTCCTTAAAATGTTAACGGACATTACTATTTATTCTCTGTATTTATATGTTGGTGTGCTATGATCATACTTTATAATCTTTCGAAAACACTTTTTTTTCAGGTGACGCATTTAATATTTAATTAGCATGCATACTTAAAAATAGCCTGATATATGAAATAGCCTGTCACTTTCAGTAAAATAAATATTAATACATGTACATGATTCTACATGTACATGTATAGCGGGCACTTGTAATTTTTAGAACTGGTGGATTAGTGACACAATTATACAATTATTTGATTCATATAAAGACAATATTGTGCCTACTGAGTGGACATGTGCCTTTAAGGTATTAACTACCAGTATAACTTATTGTTCACATATTGGATATTTAAGGAATTAAATGCGAGTGAGCGCTAGTGACCGCAGCATTTAGTTTCTGAAAAGTCGAATATGTGAACAATAACTGACATATTGTTCAGCCAAGTGTACAATGCAACGTGTCCCATTCAAGTATTTATTTTCACGACACGAAGTGAGCGCGTGTGTGGGTGGTAATTTATACCGTCAACACAGTGCGTATGTGCCGTGAAACACGGTATCGTGAAACATTTTTGATATCCAGTCAATACTATGTTTGCATTTTACAGACATTTGTAGGTGTTGACGGGATAAATAGAATAGTAGGTTAGTGCCGTGAATGGGAAAATATATCTGGCGCGGCACGGAAACGGGATGTGCTCGGCAGAGCCTCGCCCATCCCGTTTCCTGTGTCTTGCCATATATGTTTTCCCATTCACGGCACTAACCTACTATTCTCTATATGCTTTCCGTCTCGTGAACTGATGACAATACATCAATAGTTAAACAATACATCTGGTAATACATACCTTATTGGGGTTAAGCGTTGCAATATGTGAACTAAGTGGAGCGCAATACTGTCCAGCGATTGGCGTATAGAACGTAGGGTGAAGTATAAGTTAGATCACGGTTCGTCCGCACGTACGAGGAGATAATCTGCGAGCTTTAGCGAGCAAGTTATCGGTCGTAAATGCGGAAAAACGTGATCTAACTTATTTATCACATCCTCATGTACATACCTCGCTCACAAGCTGTGTTACATGTAATACAGAAACAACACCCGGAAATGTGTCAAAGATGTGATAACTGTCTTCTGTTCTGACAACCAGATAGGTACCGGCGACGGCTACCCGGTATTCTCGCAGCACGGGCAAGTCGACGCGCACTGGCACATGGCACAGGTCTCCCTGGACTCGGAATACTCCGCTTTCCCTTTCAGGGTATGTTTCACGTCCGCCTCTGTAGTTAAACAAACACCAAATAATTTTACGGTTTTGAATACTACACATACAATGTACATCTATGAGACAAGGCATGTGATTTTGTACATAAGAAGATGGGCGATTTTTCATGACCGGTCACATATGAGAAACGCCATGCGATTTTGTACCTTCGGTACAATGCGTAACATAGCTACTTGAACCCTTCAGTACAATGCGTAATTTAATTAAATACGTTTACAAAATTTACAATATTTGTTCATAAATAAAGTCAAAAGTTGACAAAATGTTCAGAGTACATGCTAAATAATTCCGCATGTACTCAGACAATTCTGTTAACGTTTGATGCCATTTACGGAACACATTGTAAATTTTGTAAACGTATTTTATGAAATTTCGCAGATGTCCGAAAGTAGAAATTCCCAGTACGTGTCTCATATGAGTAGCTACGCTAAACAAAATTGTCAGGAGACCCATTTCGCCAGTCACAGATCGTGAGCTGAGCTGGTCAACATGTCATAAACCCCATTTATTCAGTCACACACCCATAGTTAGATTGACAATAAATGCCACAAGCCCATATTGTTACATGACTGCCGTTGTTTGACATCGTTCAGAACGTTTAAACGCCTGTATAGGCCTACAGCTAATGCAATTTTATGCTGAGTGAATGGGGTCGTATCCTGTATTGTTACATGACTGCCGTTGTTTGACACAGCTCACAGCCATGTTCAAACGTTCAGCGTTTGCTGTTCGACCACGGCTGTAGACAATGCTCATTCCGGGGCCAAGCCAACACCTACGCAATGCATGTGTCTCATGATGTTACTAGAACGCACCATTACGTCACCAGACCAGTTGACAACGGTCGCACTGAAATGTTTAAGTTGATGCGGCTGCATCACGCGACGTGTAACGCGGCCCCGGAATATGTATCAGTAAATCAACTGTTATAATTGAGCAGATTATCAAAGTACCGAAAGTGCTGCATAAGTGCTCAAATTGAATGAAATTTCCGACGGAAATCGATAGCGTTCGACCAGGTGCAGGCGTGGGTAAACGTTGCCGTGCGCCTCGGGAACTGTTTGAACCCGCGGCCTACGGCATTGGGTTAAAACAGTTCCCTTGAGCCACAGGAAACGTTCACCCATGGTCATTATCGAACTTTGTATTCTAGCCAAAAAACAAGAGTTAGACTGTAGCAATTGCCATTAGCCACATTTTCCAATCGCATACCTGGAGCTATGCTGATCAGAAATACCATAAACCAGATTCATCCAACCACAGAGCGGGCACTAAACTGGCCACCACAAATGCCACAACACCCCATTTATCCAGTCACTGTGAGAGGATAACTGTGACTTATGGGTTTCGCGACCAGTGTGGATCCAGATCAGCTTATGTATCCGCACAGCCTGATAAGGATCCGCACTATTCGCCATTCCATCAATGAAGCACCTGACAATCTTCTAGCAAGCAATATCGATCGTTATCAGTCTACATGAAAGTGCTATTTGATCAGGAGCTACACTGGTCACATATCCCATAAGCCCCCATTTCTCGAGTCACAGCCGTATTTCAGTTGGTGCTCGAAGCGACAACGGACTCGTATTACAAGCGTGAACACACGAGCAGCTCCAGTAGCTACCACAACGCCGTGCACCGCGGCTATGGCTACATCGCCATCGACGACATGTATGTCTACAACACCACATGTACAGGTATATGAAGATTCACTGCGACCGGTTGCTCAAAACGGCAGTTACCTTAGCGGACGGTTAATAGTGTTCAAAATTAATATTATCGAAACAAATATTGTTTTTGCATTGTTTATATGGCCGTACAATTTGGCAGCTTTCGTGAAACAGACAGTAGACACCAACGTGTGTGTAGTTTGCCATTCGTAAGACACGTTGTTGATGCGATCATTGTCTTATATAGTGGAACCTCTCTAAACCGGACACCCTGGGGGTCCACTGTTTTGCGATCATGAACAGACATTATCATCGGAGATAAATGACAATGAAACATATCCAAATTAGGCAGAACTAACTTTTATCTGTGTCCGGTTTAGAGAGGTTCCATTGTACATACACACAGACAAATTACACTGTCTTATCTCTGCATTTTATTCAGTAAATGACCACCATATTTTTGTTATTTTATCTCAGCTGCTCCGCCGACGTGCCCGGATAACACCCGGAAATTTATGCACGGAAACGAAACGTCGTGCTACACGTTCCATACGACGCCGACGTCGTGGTACGACGCAGTGGAACAGTGTAGGAGGGAATCACCAAACTCACAACTCGTCAGTGTGCAAAGTGTAGAGGAGCAACGGTACTTATTGGACGCTATTCAGAATGACGCTTGTAAGTACACAAAGTCCGTCAGCCGAGAACAGTGGTGGTACCCTTATTATACCCACTGTTTTCGTCACGGATGTCCCTTTGCAAATTTACCATGCGAGTTGTATAATACTTAACATACATTTTCTTTATAACTGAAGACAGAAACTGGAAATGAATTTCAATTTTAAATTCTACCCTCGCGACATGGAGTCCGTCCGTCCGTCCGCCCGCACACACGAATGGGTATTTATTGGGTGTTGGGCAAGCGTAGGGTTAGGGTACATGTAGAGTTGGGTACTTTTGTTGGGTACTTTTATATACTAAAAACCCAATAAGTATCCATTCGTCCGTCCGTCCGTCCGTCCGTCCTGAAACTTTAATGTGTGCCTTCCTTATGGTGTGTAGATGCGGAAAGTGAATTAATAGTTTTAATTCGACCCATCGTCATGGATTATCCCACCCCCCACCCCTTTCGATTTGGAATTTCACAATTGTGCCTTGTAAAATAGTTTAACTGTAATAGCTAGGGACTTGAAACCTGATGTGTGCCTTTCTTATGGCGTGTAGATGCGCAACGTGAACTTCGTCTATGAGTGTCTGTTTATGTTCCAACCGTGTTTTACACGACTCGTATGTCGTATGCTGTTTATTTTCTAGTTTCCATTTTTATCATCAAAAACATGCTTTGTCAGCATGTTAGAATAATTTACAACATTGTTTGACAGCACTTCAGAATCATTTCCATTGGAAATGATTCTGAAGTGTTGTAAAACCATGTTTTATTGAGAAATAAGGCAAGATATAAAAGCAACAGCAGACGACAATTGTTGTGTGTAGCGGTCTAATGGTTAAGGTAGTTGTACCCTTCTTGTGGCCCTATGTAAAGTCTATGGAAATATAATAAAAAAAATAGCACCTTACATAAATAAACCACATGATTGTGATGTGTAAGTCTTAATGCAGATACTGCTATCCATAACAATGCACACACACCTGTAATATGCAAATAATAGGCAAATTTTGATGTAGTGCATGTATATGTATGTCTATACACAGGTGTGTACAAGCCAAATTATACATGCAAAACACCAAACTGTGATTATTATGTTCTAACGACAGCATATAATGTGATTTCCTGGCTTGCATCATCTGCATAACGACACATACGTATATATGGTTTACTGGTTCAAGTAGCTAATGGTTCATGAGTAGGGTATTTTATTAGATTTCCATATACTTTGCATGGAGCCACAAGAAGGGTACAACAACATTAAGGTCATATGAAGCATGCAAGCGTACATAGATAATCACGCGGTGCTCTATGCTCCGAGGTGCATGTACATTCCACGTCTGACGGTGTACGATCCCACAGAAAACCAAAACAATAAATCGCTAAACCAATTAAAATGGAATACACTTAAAACAATACACGTTAACCAGCCGATAAACGTAAGATCATATACTAGCACTCAAATGTGGATGTGACTGGAGAAAGTATGCTTATGGGATTTGTGACCAGTGTAGCTCGTGATCAAATAGCACACTCCAGTAACGACATATATTGCTGGTTAGAAGCACGAAAGATGTTTCATTGATGACATGGTGAGCAGCGCAGATCCTGATCAGACTGTTCGGACTGTTCGGGCTACAAATGATAAGGCTATAATAATACTGGTAATGCCTTCATGGTGTTCGCACCTCAACTAACAAGCATACATGTATCTCTAGAGTGGAAATGAAGCCGAGAGGTTGCGATATCCGACTGTCACTCCGGCGGCCCGGGTTCAATCTCGAGATCCCGACACTGGAGTTTATTAAATACAATTGTATTTCCCACTCTACAAGCTGGTTCTACCCAGATGTGCCAGCCATACAGTGGCTTAATCTGAGGATATTCAAGGCGTAAACGTCTTAAATCGAATACACATTGTTACGTGACTGCCGTTGTTTGACACCGCTCGGGAACACCGCTCGGGAACTGTTTGAACCCGCGGCCTACGGCCTTGGCGTTCAAACTGTTCCCTCGTGCCACGGCAAACGTTTACGGACATTGTCGAACCTCATAATAACAATAATTTGTATTCTTTCCAGCACTGACACTCGTTGGCAGCGGCGGGTTTTACACAAGTGGGAACGACGAACGAATAGAACGACATTTCGTGTGGACGAACACGGGCTACCCAGAACCGCTGAACTACACCAATTGGCGGGCGGGACAACCGAATAACGTGGGCAACGTACAGGACTGCCTACTCCTGCAGTACGCCGACACGGACTATGAGTGGGGAGACGTCAACTGTGATGACAAACACGCCTATATCTGTGAATCACATTTGTAGGTCTAATACATGTACTACCGTAACGGATCCCCGCAGTGGACATGGATTTGTTTTATTAATTCGTTCCCACGAAATAACAATTCGTTCCCTCGAATTGACAATTCGTTCCAATGATATATCGTGGGAACGAATTGTTATTTCGCGGGAACGAATTGTTAAGTTGAGGGAACGAATTAATACAAAATAATTGTACGTCCACTGCGGGGCTCTGTCTAATACATTGTCGGCATCGCCATTTCATGTGTTGTGTATCAGTCCAGAAGTGGGTGCTGACGATTATATAATACAACCATGGCGCAGTTGACCGAACCCTCTGTTAGCTTAACGGAGTGTCAACTCATTAATCGTGTGTCGATAAGAAACAGTATGTGATACATGTTGTTCAAAGCCGCTGTTAGGTTAACGCACACGTCTGTTAAGTCATCAACAGTGTTTCGGTAAGAAACATTATGTGGGTGCGACCGATTATATACTACTAGATAGAGCATGTCGATGGCGCGCCATCGCAACATACTCACTTTTCACAAATTGTAAGTCGAAAAGGGGAAGATAATCCATGACCTCGGGTGGAATCAAAAATTTTTTTTTTAACTTCGCGCATCTACACACCATAAGGAATGCAAACACTAGATTCAAGTCCCTACCTGTTACGGTTAATACGTTTTACTTCTTACAAGGCAAACTTTGGAACATTCTAAGTCGAAAAGGGGGGATAATCAGTGACAGTGGGTCGAATCAAAAGTCGAAATTCACTGTGCGCATCTACACACCAAAAGGAAGGCACACACCAAGTTTAAAGTGCCTACATATTACGGTTACAAAGTTGTCTTACAAGAAACGTGACGGAACAACGATTTTCTCAATGTCTCTATAATACGACCATGGACCGGTTGACTAAAGCATCTGTTAGATTTACGGAGTGTTCCCTCCTTATAGTCTGGCAGCAGAACGGGTCAAACATGTTCTGGAGTACTCCCGCTTAGAATTGTTGGATTCTGCAACTTCTGGGCATGGATATTACAGATCTGCGTGATGTCACTCTGGCATCTTTGGGCATTTTGAAATATGCAAGATGGCCGCCAAACAGTGCATCTGACCACTATAATATCACTTATATCTCAGAGGGTAAGTCGTATATGTCTACTATTCTTTCGTGATATTCCTTACTAGGGATTCATGATTTAATATGACTGGTGGATGTTACATAATTACCGAAATTCAATATGGCCGCCATTTATGTATATAATATACTGCTTACATACATTTCACTGTATGAAACAATGTATTTAAGATGTATGTGTGTTTCTAATTCATCATAGCATCAGCTGCAAAAGTAAATACAAATATTATTCAAACCGGCTGTCAATTTGCCGTTAATGTTTATGTTCAGTTCATTTGCCGATGTTTTGTATAGTTTAAGCAATATTGATTTCAATATGGTAAGTGATATACACACATGTACATGAAATACATACAGTTCGACACAGGACTAGAAAACAAGCTTGAACTATATGTCAGTGAGTAGTGTGATTGATTAAATACACGTTAATATTGATAGAATAATATGGACTTAAAAATAGGAAGCTTCAATGTAAAGGGTATGGGGTCAAAAGTCAAGCGACTACAACTTTTCGAATGGATAAAAGAAAATGATTATGACATATGCTTCATCCAAGAGGCACACTTCACTATACATGACAAAACACAGTGGGAAAGTGAATGGGGTGGAGACGCTTTTTTTAGTGGGGAATTCGTAATAAGGAAGGTATATGTATTCTAATAAAACCAGGTTTGGACCATGAAACTGTATATTATGAAAACATTGTAACTGGTTAGAATTCAAACTCTTAAAATCAGCATATCCGACAAAGAATACACATTAATTAAACATATATGGGCCAAATGAAAATAGTTTTCAATTTTATCAAAATTTCGAGACTATTTAGAATCTGTAGAACAGGATTACGCTAATAATAGGAGGGGACTTCAATATTATTTTAGATCCCGACCTTGATAAGAAAAATGGTAGACATGATGCTAACAAAAAAAACAAGAGAAAAAATAGTGTCGATTATGAACAAATTTAATCTACATGATATCTGGAGAATCCTTAACCCTAATACTAAAAAATTCACATGGCACTCTAATACTAAACCACCAATATTCTGTCGATTGGACTTTATTCTAATATCGGAGAATATAATAAATAGAATAACAACAAAAAGCAAAATCACTACAGGAATTAAATCAGACCATTCGATTATATATATACTTACTAACGCATTGTAATGAACGGGGACCTGGCTACTTTAAAATAAATAATAGTCTGCTATTAAAACCGGATTACCAACAACTAATTAGAGATAATATAACAGCTATTGCTGATATTAACAACGACGCAAATCCTAACACATTGTGGGAAATTTATAAAAGGAACGATAAGAAATGAAACAATAAAATTTGCATCGAAAGAAAATAAAATAAATTTAAAGTTAGAAAGAAAACTCGTAGAAGAAATAGATCAACTGGAAACAGAATACGCAAACAATATATCGGACACCACTTTATTAGAATTACAATCTAAAAAACAAAGTCTAGAGGACATCCATGAAAAGAAAGTAAGAGGAAGTATCATACGATCAAAAGCAGAATATATAGAGGGTAATGAAAAAAATACAAAATTAAAATATTTTGCAAATTTAGAAAGGAAACGAGCAGAGAACAAAACTATAGTCCGATTAAATGTAAATGGAAAAAATGTCACGAAAAATGAAGATATATTACACGAGCAAAACGAATACTATAAAAAGCATATAGCAAAAAAGATGTTCAGAATAGTAATCACAATTTTTTTACAAACAACGATCAGAATAAATTATCTGAAGAAAACAAACAGCTATGCGAAGGTAATCTTTCCGAATATGAATGTAGCACTGCTCTAAAAGAAATAATAATAATAAAAGCCCAGGCTCCGATGGACTAACAGTAGAATTTTTTAAAATATTCTGGAATGATATAAAAAAGTATTATATAGAATCTTTCAACTATTCATTAACAAACGGGTCGCTAAGCGAAATGCAAAAACAAGGAATAATAACATTACTACCGAAAAAGGGCGACTTATCAAAATTAACAAATTGGAGACCCATATCATTGCTTAATGTAGATTATAAAATAGCATCTAAGACGATTGCAAATAGAATTAAAAAAGTTCTACCATCAATAATAGATTATTCACAAACTGGATTTCTTAAGGGAAGATATATTGGCGAAAACATTAGAACTCTTTACGAAGCAATTGATCATCTTAACGAAAAATGATGCCCCAGGTCTCTTTTTTTTCGCAGACTTCGAAAAAGCATTTGATACTGTTGAACATACATACCTTTTGAAAACATTGGACTATTTTAATTTTGGTAATGATATACTTAATTGGATCAAACTATTTTACTCTGATGCAAAAAGTTGTGTAACAAATAACGGATACTTATCAGAATTCTTTTCAATACAAAGAGGTGTGCGTCAGGGCTGTCCGTTATCACCGTATCTTTTTATTATGGCCATTGAAATATTATCACAATCTATCATAAATGAAGCAGATATAACCGGAGTCAAAATGTATGATGTAGAACTAAATAAGACCAACTGTTTGCTGACGATGCAACCTTTATGACAGACGGCTCTCAAAAATCCTTCGAAAAGTTAATATACATAATAGACGAATTCAGTATGATTTCTGGCCTAAAACTTAACATTAAAAAATCAACAGTAATGAGAATAGGTGCTCTTAAACATACAGAAACCACATTTTGCCCCAACAAACAATTTACTTGGACCTCACACAGCGCGAAAACATTAGGCATCACATTCCTAAATGATAATATTAATACCCATGACCATAATTTTTTTACAAAAATCTTAGAATTTGAACAGTGCCTAGACAAATGGAAACACAGAAAGCTCAGCTTACTCGGAAAAATCACGGTAATAAAAACATTTGCTGCCCCAAAATTAATTTTCATTGCAGTTTTACATGATCCACCAGAACATATGATAAAACGTGTAAGAACCAAGTTATTTCAATTTTTATGGGATAACAAGCCTGATAAAGTAAAAAGAAATACAATTATTCAAGCTTACGAAAAAGGGGGACTAAAAATGTTAGACATCGATAGTTTTATTACTTCAATAAGAGCTTCATGGGTAAAAAGAATATGCGATACTACTAACATAGGGAAATGGAAAGCAATTTACGAAAAAATACTTGAAAAATATGGCGGGACTTTTATTTTCGAATGTAACTTGAAACCGGAAGACATACAAAACATAGTGAAAAATAAATTCCTGAACAATGTTTTGAAATCTTGGGCAAGTATAAACTATCTTCTCAACAGATACAGTATCAAAGAAATAATTTAGGAACAACTCTAATATAAAACATAAAATAAAACTTTGTTTCATAGACACTGGTTTGATAAGGGTATCAAGTACATCGAACAATTATTACGATTATAGAACAAAAACTTTTCTGACATTCGGTGATATTGTAGAGTTATTCAGCATAAGAAATGATGATTTTATGAAATATCAATGTATATTAAATAGATAAATCCAATATGGAAAGAAACAATAAAAACAGAACAAATAAACATAATACAACTGTCTGAAACATGAAATCAAGGGTACAAAAAAGCAAATACGTTAATAAATTACTTTATACAATACAAACAGAAAAAAAAATCACTGAAGAAAAAAAGTCTGAAAAAAAATGGATAGCTGAATTTCCGGAAGCCAACTTAAACTGGAAACATATTTACAAGTCAACCTTTAATTGTACTATAGATTCCACATTGCGGAATTTTCAATATAAATACCTCATGCGAATGAATGGAACAAATAAATTACTCTTTCGATGTAACCTAATTAATAGTAGTTTATGCGATTTTTGCTCTATGTATGTAGAAACTATAAAACATTTGTTTTGGGAATGTACTCATGTACAACATATGTGGTCACAGTTACGTACCTATTTGAATGAAAAAAGGTTTTTACTTACGCTGTAAATTTCCAAAGTATTTCTTTAGGAATAGATGAAAGTACACACAAGGCACAACAATTTAATTTTATACTCATATTAGCCAAAATACTTTATTGTTAAATGTAAATATGAAAACCGGGAAAAAATTGCTTTCGAACCGTTTATAAACTACTTAAAATATAGGATAAATTTAGAAGAGTTAATAGCTACTAAAAAAGACAAACTTGAGCAACACAACATTAAATGGGATGTTTTTCAAACATAGGTATGTTTTTTTGGGCATAGTAGGGAAGGTTCAATCACACTAACCACACAAAAGTAAACGAATATATATATAAAAAAAACAACTCAATTCAAGCGGATGTGAACAAAAGGGGACATATTTTATACTTTTCGATACTCTTCCTTCTTCCTGATTGTACTTTACCATCTATGCTTTTCTATATTCTTTTTTGTCTTCTCTTTCTCTAAAATTATTTTCAAGTACAATGAGTGCATGTGCAATCATTTCATAGCGACTTTAGTCACAGTGTGTTAGTTAATAATACATGTGTTGTATTGTATGTACATGTTTGTATTTAAAAATAATAAAAAATATTAATTAAAAAAAAAAAAAAAGAAAACAAGCTTTTACGCTTATGTGAATTTTTGTCAGGACTGGACAATGTCAAGCAAACTTGCTAAGGAACATATAGGTGAAATAAAATAACATTATTTATAAAGTTTGACATACTAAAAAAAATATAATCGGTCAATCATGATAAAAACGGCTATGTTGAGTTTTTCTGATCACTCGTTATACTTATTCACAATTTATCAGGTGGGATACTGACTAGTTAATAATATTGTATTTACATGTCTAGGGATGCGCTTTGTTTACAGCTTATGTTTTGTTTCATACTCGTTTGTGTTGAATATGTTCGCAGTCGCGTGTTTCAATGCAGTGATATATTACGAACGATGTTGAATCACAATGCAATTCATTTAATATTTAATTGGTACATGTATATCTTAAAATATTTTGAAACAATAAAGATGTGCATCACAAAGTAAGCGTAATATGCTACTTGACTATTAGATTTCATACCATGCCTGATATTATTTTAATTACTTCGTGTTTAAGCCCGAGGGGAAGTGTGTGGGTCTAGCTGTCTGAAATTCAATGTAATAAATACATTAAACATGGCAACCGACACTGCTATGCAAAATACATTAACCATATAGCACACTGGTGCTCATTCTACATGTTGTTGTACAGCTTTCAATCGTTCCATTATGGACAGCACAGAATAGATCACGGATTGCATATTAGCACATGCGCCTCATTAGTGTAAACGATGACATATTGCTGCAAGTGGCAATACTTGCAATCCTAGATGGAAAACTAAGTATATGTGTTCAATAAGGACAATGCCCGATCATAAGAACTACTGTTGGTTTCACGAAACATGCCCAATATGTACGGCTATATAAATAATGCAAAAACAATATATGTTTCGATAATATTAAATTATAGCAAAATGTAAGAATGAACCTACGTTTTATTTTGTGAAATTTGGTCCAATATTTCCCATGTTAAATCATCATAGACATATTATGTCTATGGGGATTTAACATGGGGAAATGTTTCTAATTTCAGAAATAGTGGACCGATTTTCAAAATGTAACTTTCGAACTATCTAGCTAGCTATCAGAATCAATTTCCAAACTGTTTCGTTGTACGACTCCTCCAGGTTCTCCACCTCTTTTTCACCATGTAAAATTCCCATAGAAAACTCGTTTTTCGTAATAAAATCAATATTTGACCAAATTTCACGAAATAAAAAGAAGGCTCATTATTTTGATCAAATTTAATATTATCGAAAAAAATGTTTTTGCATTCAATTTGTTTATATGGCCTTAAAATTTGCACAAGTTTCGTGAAACAGACAGTAAATAATTATCCTTATGATATACACAGTTTCTCTAATTATGTTCACATTGAATTTATTATTATATCTCACGTATTTAGATATACTTTGGATTTCCCTTCCATGGTGGTGTAAATTGTATCCATCATACACATGTAGCGATATATCGATATTTCCAAGGTAATATTCAATTGAATTAAAGCACAACTGCATAACAAACATACATACGAGAAGTTTAACTGTCTACGTATTTATTCGAAGACATAATATTTGTGTGATATACGTTTATCTAGAGATCTTCTTTTTTTTAACTTTACTGGCCTCCTCATCAGGTATCATTAACTTCATCATCCGACTCGACATTTTTGTCAGCATAACTGGTTGTGACATTTTCGTTCTGGGTAGCGAGCACCTTGTCATGTTGCCATGTTCCTTTTACTTCAACTACATTTTCCAGTTGTGCATGGTATGTTACTACTACAGTCGCACATAATTATTTGTAAGTTATGGGTGGTGCTGTCGCTGTTCAAGGGGACACGGTTGCCGCCGATATTGATGTTGACTTTTCATCTCTGACACATTCGATATCAACTGGATGCATCTGCGGAGGTCTTGCATCAGTGACTGCATTCCAAATGCACGACCGGAAAATGCATTGCCTTAGCGTTATATTATTCTTAATTAGGGCTTAACATAACATTTCTTTTTGCAAGTTTACTAGTATGCCATGTTTTCCATGCAGGAGTTTGACATACTGTCGACCTGACTAACATATCATGCGGTTATAAAATGCATAGCTTCATGAATGACAATGTCGATATATGATTCGTGGTGGAATGTGTGACAAGATTTAGTACGGTAGTCTTGCCAACTCCATAAATATAGGCCACAATGTCACAGCCGGAGTGTGGACTCCTCGTATATACGGTGTCATACTAGACTAAGTATGTTCATTTGGTGTGACAATTATTGTTAACAAAGTATATTGCTGATGTGTTCCTTCAATAACGAACGTACATGTTAATTTCCTTCTACAGTACAATATGAACTAACAAGACGAATACATATATATCGATATAGCGCATTCCTGGTTGTGGCACTATTATCATTTTCTGTGCCATAATGACATATGTGTCTTCGTGTGGTACCTTCAGGTCCTGCCTGAAAATGACAATGTCCATACCTAGTGCGGTTCATGTAGCATTCCAGTTACCACGAGGCTATGTTGATACGAAGCACAGTGACTGCAGTCAATGAGCTGTACCTTGTTTGAAGTTACTGCTGACACCACATGCAGTATCCGGGTCGGTATCTTCAGTTAGCCATACGAACGAAATAACACATTATAGCAAATATCTGAGGAACAGTAATCGGTGGCTATTTGGGCTTGTTCACGAGTGTTTGAGAAACTGCCATCTCCACTCATTATAGTACAATCATACATAGTTCATACATTATTAAATAATTATGATAAATTGCCACTCTCAGCAGTATATGTTTACTCTTTATAACCTTATCTTTTCCCGTACACATGTAGATTATGTGACAAGAGTTACACAGTGATGAATGAAATTAAATAAGCAAGAAATAAAAGGAAACACATTTATAATTGAGCATTTGTAACATTAACGATACGTTGCCATGACTTGTAAACGAATGTCGCAGAAATGCCGCCTTTCTTCCAGAGCTACCTTCACTATTGTATATAAACGGTATAAGTTTTAAAACATTTAAGTACATAATTATAAATTGTAGTTTGCAAATCATGAGACGTTGCTGTATTAAAGCTGCCACAAATATATTAGTTTTGATAAAATTATGTATGTCATTGCTGTTGAACGATCGCATCAATGTGGAACGAGTGCGTCAGTTATACAGCCGATTACTATTCCTCAGTGCGAGTGCACAAGGATACTTATGTACTGTAGCACATGCTATGATGGTTCATTCATGTGGATCAAATTATATGTATATACTAGCGTTGCTTTATGTCTCCTATGCGATAACAAGGGGATGTACATATTGCATAACTCTTGAAGGTCACTCGTCCGTCTGCCCGTCCGTAGTATTTTGCAGATTGGATGTATTACTTAAATACTCGATACTTAAACACTCGATACACATATGCCACAATCGCACGCAACCTTTAATATAAAATTGACCTTCCCGACATTTATAGTGTCGCTGGAACATTTAGAAAGTATTCATCATGCTATCACTTCAATATTACTGAATGGATTGCTTTAATATCCACACACTTGATGCACGTGGACATATTGACATATTGACACGACACACTCACATGACCTTCACCTTTCTGATATTCACAAGGTCGCTGAAAGACATAGCTATTTTGCATGAAAATGTTGTTTAAGAGTTTCTCCATCATTACTAGATTGCTACGTTTACTGTTTTGTCACCTGGCTCCCGTTTCGATAAACTTCGTACGACTAAGAAGGTCGTAAGTTCAAAACTAAAAGTTACTGCACAGTTGGCATTAGCAACCGATGTTGACAACCCTTTGGTGGATTTGTTCAAATTCAATGATCCCTACATGTCGGTGGAAAATTGTATCATTAATGTATTACATTGATGTGTGAACAAAATTGGTAGAGCTCTTCGTAAGAACATTTTTAACGCACGCCGTTTAATGAAACGGGCCCTTGATGCATGTGATCATATGGTAAACGCTCACATAACCGTTGGATTGACCTTACATGGTTCACCTTCTCATAATCGTTGAAATATTTTATGCATATTTTACATCAAATTATTAACAACAGTTGTTCATACAGGACGATAGGTATGCCAAGGGCAATCCCATGTTATCCAAACATAATCTCACAATGTCGCCGAAACGAGTCTGTGAGCTTCTTCATTATGCCATAACTTCCACATAACTTCAGTTCGTTCTTTAATATTTGGAAACGTGTGGACATACCCGACAAACACATGGGACCAGTAACATGACCATGACCTCTTAGACCTTCGTGTAATCGCTTATACAGTTACCTTACTTTTACGTCCAAATATTTGGGACACCAATTGTGGTGGCTAGTTGGTATTATTGTTTATCAAACGTACGTTAACGCCTGTTATATACACACTGTATCAGATATGTGTATCATAGCAACAGGTTGTTCCATTAAATCCTCGATGTTCAATAAATACTCTCCGAAAAGAAACTATTTTTTCCTGAAATGTTGTGATGGAGTAATACGAAAACGTTAAACTGTAGATTATGAACATATTAACAAATTGCCCGAAACAAGTGTTGCTACTAAGAAAATATACATTATTAAAGTGATTTGTGAGTTAAAACAGTACAATGTAGATATTGTGGCGGCCGTCTTAGAACGTATACGAGACAGTAATGTAATATGGTACACTATACAAAATATACTACGGGACGTTACCAGATACAGTGTCATTGACGTCAAATGCTGATTTAGAAATATGATAACTTAGAAAGTATGGTGGCCAATTTGGTATCCATGTTATATATATATGTCATATGTGGGATAGTAGGAAACTAGGCAACATTCCCAAATACAATGCAGTTAAAATCAATCATATGTCTTTATTTTCTGTTGAGATATGATCATTTTGGTGTACATTTATCAACTTTTGGCGGCCATCTTCAATATTTCAAAATTCTCAAGGATGCCAGGGTAGCATCACGCACATTTGAAATCTCCATTCTTCGTAGAATAAAAGTGCAAAATATCTAAGCGAGAGTACTCCAAAACCCAACATCATAGTTTGGCAACTGCACTATTATCAATGTGTCGGTAATAAACAGTATCTGGATGCGAACGATTATACGACCAGGCCCTCAGTCTCGAAACTAAAGTCTCTGTTAATTCCTTAACAGTGTTTCGGTAAGAAACAGTATGTACATGTGGAAGCGAACGATTATACGGTTGCTCAAAAACTCATGTTTAGCGTAGCGGATTTAACAGTGTTAAATGTACATGCCCACACAGTAAGCACAAATTATTCTTTATATCAGAGACATCATCTGAGACATTATATCCGACACACACCCCAAGACAGATACAATGTATGTGGAATTTTCGATTATGAAATGTGGCTGTACATGTAACTGGAGAAATAGGGCGGATGGGTTTGGTGAACTGTGTAGATTCAGATCAGTCTGGTCAGGATCTGCACTGCCCACCATTCCATCAATGAAACACCCTTGATGTTTGTACCAATCAGAATGGATCAATATATATAATAATATAATATATATGAAAAATATAACAAAAACATGTTCCATGTACATGTAGGTTACTTACATGGATCAGGCAATTGTTTTATTTTTCATATACATATTTCGATATTGGTAGAACATTGAACATTTTAATTATTATTATATAAATGGCATTAACTGTTCTGGGCTGTGAGCTTAGAGAATTAATTCTGATATATTTACCTCCGTCTTTGGCAGTGATGCCCATCGATCTCTAGATTCCTGACTCGGAGCTACATACCAAGGTGGCATCGGCTCGCTTCTCATCGCTCCTGACGGTTTCTGCTTGTTCTGTTAATAATGCACCCATTTCAGGCCCGGCACTGATTCACAGATATAAAATTGACCAATATTGTAATAATATTTGCTTTATTTCTCTATGAAAGTTTACTTTGTTGCCATTCATTTCAACCGTCTCGACGAGACGGTTCAACTGAGTAGTAACAATGTACACTGTTGCCAAGAAATTGTAAATTCTACCATTACAAAAAGTAGTTTACAGAAGAATAACGGTGAATTACACCACTCGGTTGTTTGCGGAGCAGCAGTAGTTTACACCACAGGCACTCTTTGGAATGAACGAGAAAGGCCTCTTTCAATCATACCCAATTTTACTCCGATATTAAATATCTAGAAGGTAGGACACTAGCCATCTTTTAAACCAATGGAAGGAGATTATTTACCTTGGACCGGACTCGCTAATTCAGTAATTGTAACGCGCACCAAGGCCGGGACCCAGCCGGTCCCGGCCTTCGTTCGCGTTACAATTACTGAGTTAGAGAAACGGGCCCAAGGTACACTAGTACCATTTCCGTTGGTTGAAAAGATGTGTCCTACATGTACCTTCTAGATATTTAATATCGGAGTAAAAGTTAGTATGTTTTAAAGAGCGTTTTGTCGTTCATACCACAGAGTACCTGTGGTTTACACAACTCTGACTTGTGTTTACCATATATGTCAAAAAACGAAAAAATTTGGAAATTGACTCCGAAACCTAGCTAGATAGCTTGGATATGATCTAACTAAGAAAACAAAAGTTAAATTTTAAAAATCGGTCCAGTATTTCTAAAATTCAAAAAAATTTCCCCATGTTAAATCCCCATAGACATCTTCACTCCGTGAAGATGTCTATGGGGATTTAACATGGGGAAATTTTGTTTTCGCATTAAAATCAATATTTGACTAAATTTCACGAAATAAAAAGAAAGCTCATTCTTAATATTTCCTTTAATTTAATATTATTAAAAGAAATCTTGTTTTTGAATTGTTTATATAGCCGTAAAATTTGGGCAGCTTTCGTGAAACAGACAGTAGTGTCACATTTAATATCGGAGTAAAATGTAGTATATTTAGCGTTTTGTCGTTCATACCACAGAGTGCCTGTGGTTTACACAACTCTGACTTGTGTGTACCATATATGAGGCACACCATGGGATTTTGTACCTTCGGGCATCTGCGAAATTTCATGAATTTGTTTCTTCCACAATTTGCAATAATTTCGATAAATGGCGTCAAAGTTGATACAAATTTCAGAGTACATTAATTCCGCATGTACATGAAATGTTATTTATGCAAATTATTACAAATTTTGTAAAAGTTTTTTACGAAATTACACAGATGCCCGAAGCTACAAAAACACATGCCGTGTCTCATATATGGACTAACCGCGTCATGTTCTCGGACACACCCTCTGGATCGCAAGACCGTAATATTTACTACGGCCCGTCCCCGGGAATAAATTCGTACATAAAGGTACATGCCCACTCAGTAGGCACACATGTTCTTTATATCAGAGACATCACCTGAGACATTTTCTGGCAAAATAAAAAATGCATTCACCATTACCCCACGTATTGATTGACAGTATTATAAATGTTATATTAGACGTAAATTTCCACACTGATATCACGGGCGATAACCGTGTTTCCTGAAAATGTTGATGGACATTACTAATTATTGTCTGTATTGATTTGTTAATGTTTAATGATCATACTTTATATACAGAATATTATTTTGTCAGGTGACAATATAATGCCTCATTTGCATATAAAAATAGCCTGATACCACCGCGAGTCACTATCAGTAAAATAAATATTAGTAAATGATTATATATGTATATCGAGCTTTTCATAAATGGACTAGTCTGAAAACCATTTTGTGATGATTAGATTGGTTGCAAATGTAACATATCAAAATTCAGTCCAGTTACTAAAGGGTGGTATGGTTAACCTGAACCCATCCTGCTGTGATTATTGTGTAAGTCGGCAAATGTTTGTCATGTGAGGGTTTTCAAATGCAGCCCCTGACTTTTTGTGCCACCACCAGGGTGGTCACAGGAGATTAAATTCATATTTCTTAACTATAATTAAACCTATTCTTTAACTAGAAAATGTGGTCTGCCGTATTTTAGAAACTCCTCCAAAAACTTTCAACCATAAATTATAGATGATTTCAGAAACATTAAACGGACAGATGGACGGACGGGCGGAGGTACGATCAGTAGCTAAAGTAATTGTATTAATGTGGAAGGATGCATCGTTACTGTACTCTGTTTCACGAAAGCTGCCCAAATTTTGCGGCCATGTAAGCAATTCAAAAACAATATTTTTTCGATAATCTTAAATTAAAGGAAAATTTAAGAATGAGCCTTCTTTATATTTCGTGAAATTTGGTCAAATATTGATATATTTCGAAAAAACAATTTCCCCATGTTAAATCCCCATAGACATCTTCACAGAGTGAAGATGTCTATGGGGATTTAATATGGGGAAATATTTTAGAATTTCAGAATTACTGGACCGATTTTTTAAATTTAACTTTTGTTTTCTTAGTTAAATCATTTCCAAGCTATCTAACTAGGTTTCGGAGTAAATTTCCAAAAAATTTCGTTTTTTGACTCCTCCCACAACTCTTTTTACCCGTGTCAAATTCCCATAGAGAAATCATTTTTTCGTAATAAAACCAATATTTTACAAAATTTCACGAAATAAAAAGAAGGCTCATTCTTAAATATTCCTTTAATTTAATATTATCGAAAAAAATATTATTTTTGAATTGTTTATATGGCCGTAAAATATGGGCAGCTTTCGTGAAACAGACAGTAAGTACATCGTAATGCATGAGTGTGTGCAGTATGCAGAGATTAGAAACTACATGTATAGGTGATTTGAAAAACACTTGCAAAAAGACTTTCTAAAACATAGACAGACAGACGGACGAACGTAGGTACGTACGATCAGTAGCGAGGGTAATTATATTACTGTGGAAGGATGTAGGGCTGCCCTACTTAGCGAATATCCACAGCAGAATGGGTGTAGGTCATGGGAAAATAGGTCCCGCAAAATTCGAAAAATGAAAGTAGCAGAGAATAACAAATTGGTTAGTTTCTGTCGAAAAAATCAATGATGGGGGCCTACCTTGACATGGGGCCCATTTCACTAAACTTCGCACGACTAAAATGTTCGTAAGTGCAAACTTACGATAGTCTGTAAATTTCACATTAACTGAACACTCTTTTCTTGTTAACAATTATTGGATTTACATGTATTGTGCATACGCTGCATATAATTATGCTCAATAATGGTAAATCCATCAATTGAACTTTCCAGACGGATCTAAATTTGCACTTATGAACATTTTAGTCTTACGAAGTTTAGTGAAGTTTAGTGAAATTGGCCCCAGGTTCTGAGGATTTAGTGTGGTTTAACCTAAACTCACCGTCTTCAGTATGGTATCCGGGATAACAGGAAGACCAACAGGTCTGGCTCGACATTCCGTATGCAACTGGTATTTCAACAGAAATTCTCTGTCGTACAGCACCTTTTTCGAAGCCGCTGAACGTTGTAAGGAAACGGTGAAATTGAATGGGTTTAACGTCCCAGCAACAGCCAGATGAGACACGCCATGTGACTTTGACCCTTGTACAAATTCACATGGCGTGTCTCATTGCTCTGACTGTAGAAATGGGGCTTATTGAATTTCTGGTTATTGTAGTTCCTGATAAAAAATCACGGGTGGTTAATTACAATGGGTTTGCGAACAGTGAAGATCCTGATTAGACTTTGCGGATTATAGTCTGATCTGGATCTACACTGGTAGACGCCCCATTTTTCCAGTCACGGCCACATATAGAGACGGGGCCACAGTTTAAAATCTCACCTGAGCCCTATGTCTCTGATCTGACAGACCAGTGGGATGGAAATAGTATGTAAGTATGTATCCCGCCTAGGGTGAGACTTGAACTTACAAGCACCGGTATTGAAGTACAATACCGTATCCCCTATACCACGGCCCATATCTACTAAAAATTATGAAAATATGTCAACAAATTCAAAAGTTATTTAAAAAAATCTATTTTAACCCCCCGAGTTGTTGGCAATAAAATCAATATTTGATGCAATTTCATGAAATATTTAGTTTGTGGGAGGGTGAATTTTTGTTATTGATGACAATGTATTTACAGTTAAACAACTGTCATGTTTTTGATTGTAATGTGTTGAATAGCCACAATTTTCTCGGCAGGAAAGCGTGGAACACTGAGATAGTAGGTTGTGAAGAACAGCGCTTTGGTAAAAGGGCGACAACGCGGGCGACAACAAAGGACCTCCCAGAGACTATCGCGTGCGCACGCGAAAGTAAAACAAATATGTCATGTCTCCTCTCAGGGGCGGCGGAACAGGTTCGGCAGGTCGGGCGACTGCCGGACCAATAACATTGACAAAAATATGACTTTTTATTGAATTATTTAGAATTCATATAATTATTATACAAAAACAATGATAATGAATGTAATTATTATTATATGGATAATACGTTTATGTTGTTGAGTAGTAACAACATACAGTTTGAGTGGGGGACGGGTGGGGGTCCATATATTCGCCGGACCAATCTGATAATGCTTCCGATGCCCCTGTCTCTGCCACCGTAGATTTTCTCTTAATCGCAACATTATCAGGTAAATATTTGTAATGACCGAATACGTGCTTACTGATACCATATTGATGTATGAGGCATTGACCTGATACGAATATCCGGTTTAATTGAATTGAAAGCTAACGTTTCATTGGTCGAACGATGTCACGTGAAGTTACGGAATAACGTCAGTGTAATGAGGCAGTATAAGCAGGTCCGAGTTCTTTTCACCGAAAACCACGGAATAATTGCTCATTCTATAGCGTATATCGTTAACGGATAAATATAATACCATTATAGTGTCTGTTGATATCAAGTTTATCATGCTCGACTCGGAAACGGTACTAATTCCTCGGCGAGCCTCTGAATTCGTACGCGTTTCCTAGCCTTGCCTGATAAACTTGATATCTAATGTCTATATATATTTAGTTCAGGGCACTTACCTCTTGTACAACGAGCTCGATTCCGTCGTGTAATTATAGTCTCAACTGTTGGTCCCCTTGCTAGCGTCCTCTCCATCGGACGTGTCTGCAATATGATATACAGTGTAACCTCTCTAAACCGGACACCCTGGTAGGTCCCCAGGGTGTCCGGTTTAGAGCGGTTCCACTGTAATTAATAGTATTAGTCTGTTTATCATGTAACGTTTTATTCCAAGACAAAATAAAATAAAAATATGCGCATGGTATACGATGGGTGTTCATAACTCGTAGCCTGGCCAATTATGCCCAATAAGCCAATATAAAGTAATACTGTATGGAAACAGTGTTTATGGCTCGTGTTACAATTGTTATGGTAACGTCATTGTTTGGATTGTGGCGCAAGTAACGTAATTTTGACTCAAATACATTTTAGAAAATAATGGCGACTCGATTCGATTCGGCTTATATTTAAGGGTGGGAATTGGCTCGAACACCTTCCATACCCGGGATATATAGCCTAGTAAAGAAGCAGGCCGATGGTCGTCGATCTGGTTTATATTTCTGAATTTTGATAAATGTTGCATTTATTCAGGATCCAAAAATGTGCGCCAAATAATAGCGACATTATTTAAAGTTTCTTTTGCGACGACATGGTTGAAAAGTGTGAGGTCATTACCGGAAATGGCGGAAATGAGAACATGTCGGAAGAACCAAGATGTGCTAATAATTTTTTCATCTTAACACTTCAATCAAGGCGAGATTTTGATGATAAGAACAGTTATATGATGACAGCGTACCATCGGTGGGGGGGGGGGGGGGGGGGTACTTTATGAGCGATATAGTCGGATAGACAATGGATGGGAAGGCGCGAAGGCTATGCCAAAACGTTCCTGATATAGAGAATAGTAGGTTAGTGCCGTGAATGGGAAAACATATCTGGCAAGGCTGAGGAAACGGGATGGGCGAGGCTCTGCCGAGCACATCCCGTTTCCATGCCGCGCCAGATATGTTTTCCCATTCACGGCACTAACATTCTATTCTATTTATCCCGTCAACACCTACAAATGGCTGGATATCAAAAATGTTTCACGGCACCGTGTTTCACGGCACATACGCACTGTGTTGACGGGATAAATAGTAAATACATGGTTAGTGCCGTCGAATATTAAATATATTAGATTGAGCCTTAGACTGCTTTATTGGGGCCAGCTTTAGCGAGCCCCTATAAAGTTGTCCCGGCGAAACCGAATATATGTTATATTCGATGGCACTAATCATGTATTTAATCTATACGGCATACTAAACTTAATTGTTTGAACATGCGTGACGTAATGTTTGATGTCCTTATCTCGCCATACGTCACAAATCCAGCGACGTCATTCAAAGCAAAATGGCGGCGTCCACGCTAGGTAGTTTCGGTATTGTATCCGATTAAATATCCGATTTTTGTACGATGAGCTTCAATATTTGCTGGTTTTAGACTACGCAGTTGTCATAATAAGCATGATTGCAATCATAATGGACATGTCCGTGTCGTTGGTTACGTCGCATGTACTGTAAAAATGGACAAAATTCAGCTGAACCGACTGCGATTGCGATTTTAAAATTCGCCGCCATCTTGAATTTTTTGTCGAGACTGCCAATCAGAGGTCGCGATTGGTGTCAAAGGTGAAAAAATAAAGGCAAAAACGGCACTTCATGTATATTAGGCTACTTCAGGTATATTAGGTTACTTCAGATATAGACATCATTTATTCAACCCCCTTTATGATGCTACATGGAGCAATGAATGCGGTATAAATTGTTGTATACCGCAACCATTGCTCCATGTAGCATAATAAAGGGGGTTGAATAAATGCTGTCGGTTCAGCAGAATTGTGTCCATTTCTACAGTATATATGCGACGTACATGTAACCAACGACATGGATGTGTCCGTTACGATTGCAATGTTTATTATGACAACTGTGTAGTCTAAAACCAGCCAATATTGAAGCTCATCGTAAATAAATCGGAGATTTAATCAGATACAATACTGAATCTGCATAGCGTGGACTCCGCCATTTTGCTTTGAATGACGTCGTTAGATTTTTGACGTACGACTAGGAAATGACGTCAAAACATGACGTCACGCATTTCAACAATTAAGTTTTTTATGCAGTATAAATTAAATACATTATTAGTGCCGTCGAATATATAATATATTCGGTTTCGCCCCGACAACTAAAGCTCGCCCCAATAAAGCTGTCTAAGGCTCAACAGAATATATTTTATATTCGACGGCACTAACCATGTATTTACTATATATACCGATGTTAATATGACGTCATAGTTAATGTGCATATATTTGTGGTACGGCATGTATGAATAAATTGGCACATAGGTTAAAATGCTCCACTGGGTCTATGTTATTGGATTACGCTTAGAAAACTATATGTTCACGACTTTCCAACGGGTCCGGAGCTAAAATCGTGACAATAGACCACTGACTATAAACCCATAATGTGGCACGAAAACGTGGAAACGTGATCACGAAATTACCAGATCACAAATTAAACATGTCACGTGTAAGCATGATAATTTAGAATGCAATACTATATATACGAAATACGCATAATAGATACAACATAATCCAATGCAAAGAAAGTAACACAACAATTAGGCCCTAATGTTACAAAGAAACGATCAGTACTAGCTGGAACAATGCCACAGTAAAGCATATTATCCCGTCAACACAGTGCGTATGTGCCGTGAAACACGGTGCCGTGAAACATTTTTAATATCCAGTCAATAAAATATTTTTGCATTTTAGAGCCATTTGTAGGTGTTGACGGGATAAATAGAATAGTAGGTTAGTGCCATGAATGGGAAAAAATATCTGGCGCGGCACGGAAACGGGATGTGCTCGGCAGAGCCTCGCCCATCCCGTTTCCTGAGCCTTGCCAGATATTTTTTCCCATTCACGGCACTAACCTACTATTCTCTATGTATACGAATACATCACAGCAAGTGTGCCTATGGGAGTGTTCCTGGTGCCAGATGCTGAAATAACGTTATGTCACAATTAGGGGATACTTGCTCCTAATTAGGACTTAGTATCTCCTAATTAGGAGATGCTAAGTTCTAATTAGGAGATAATACGTCATAATTATGAGATATTAACTCCAAATTATGAAATAAGTCCTAATAATTAGGAGACACTAAATCCTAATTAGGAGGTATTATTTCCTAATTATAGCTTAGTATCTCCTAATTATGAGCTACTATCCGATAATTAGGACTTATTATCTACTAATTAGGACGTATTACATGTACCTCCTAATTAGGAGATACAAACATTTATCATCGGCACCATGGGACGCTTCCATATACAGTGAAACCTATCTAAACCGAACACCCTAGGACTTCCCATGTCCGCTTTACAGATGTTCCACTGTATACCAGGCATATGGCCATCCTGAAATGTATTGGCGTGCTTTTCCAGTACCGTAACCAGGATGAGGCAGACGAGGCAGCCGGTGAGGGGGGCATATAGTGTTACCGGCGATCGTACGTCCCGTCTGTACGTCCCGTACGTCCAGCCCCGTACGTCCCGCTAGGGTGAATGTCTTATACCTTCTGTTTCCTTTCATGTACATGTAGCTGCTTCAAGTTTCACACATGCGTTCCTCTGATGGTCCCTTATCAAGCTGTGACAAATGCATGATCATCGCACATCGCACGGATCTGCTTGATATTTCACACAGTCACGCAATGCTCTAATGGTCATCTACCGCCCTGTGACAACTCCACGATCGTCGCGCGCCCGCTAAGCCCAGGGTCAGGTCACATACTTGGTGCGTTCGAAACATTAACGCTCGGGTAAATGTCTTATAATTTCTGTTCCCTTGATATGTCACACACGCATTGCTGCAATGGAGCTCTCACACCCTGTGACAAATGCATGATCGTCCCGCCCTGCTACATGTAAGCATAGGGTCAATGTCAAATCAGTGATGCGTTTGAAACTCTGGTACATGTCTTATAATTGCTGTTTCCTTGTATGGATCTGCTTGATATTGCACACACACATTGCTCTGATGGTCTGCTTTCATGCTGTGACAAATCCACGCTTCTCCGGCCCTCTGTGTTTTCAAATATGCCTCATTTTCTTTGACTGCCTGTGGCGGCATTCATGTGCCGACAGGCCACGTTTCTAGTTTATGCTAAGAAGGAAACAACTCCCCGGGGTGGTGGCGGGGATCATGCTCACTGACCCCCATATGGAGACTTGGTTCGCCTCGGCTGATTTTTACATCTGGTTACGACCCTGTTTGCAATCATGAACATATATTAACATCTGATATAAATGATAAAGAAATTCATCGAAAATAATATCACATAGGTTGCCTTGGTGTCCTGTTTAGATAGGTTATACTGTATGTGCCCGCTTGAAACATCAGTGAACAAATTGTCCACTTGTTGGTACGGCGGTGCAAACATCCCGCCATCTTCGCCACCATGTTTAAGGAGAGAAGCATGCAATGCAATAGAAACGATTAATATACTCGATAAACAGAACAAAGTAACGAAAACAGTGGGTTCATTGACAATAAATCACACGTTTGTAGCCTGAAAATGACCTGTTCATTGTTAGAAGCACGACTGGTGTTTCTTTGATGGAATTGGGAACAGTGCAGATCCTGATTAGATTGTGCGGATACACATGCTGATCTGGATCTACACTGGTCGCAAAAACCATTAGCCCCATATTTCCAGTGACAACCACCATATATCGCCATACCTGAGCCTTGGGAGGCAAGTTGTACTTCTCTGCATGGTGGGCATATCGCTCCTCCTTATTCTGATACAGGTCCACGTATATGGGTTTCCCCGCGACAACGGCACCGTTCATCTTCTCTATGGCCATACTCGCATCCTTGGCTCGGTGGAAATTGACAAACCCGTACCCGTTGGCCAGTCCTCCAGTGAAAACTACCTGTAGCCGATTGTATTTAAGGAATAAAATCCCAAACTTTAAACAGACCAAATGTGTTTCGTACTACAGTAAACGCAACAGCAAATGGCTGCATTACTTATATTTACATTGCATGTTCTGGTAGTTTCAAAAATGTTAATAAAGCAGATACGGCGTTAAAATTAGGAATCGTCATTTGTCGCAAGTCATAGAACAGCGTCGTCTATAATAACGTCACGTGGGGCTACATTGTGCAATACGTTGGATGGGCGTTTACATTATGAATGTATGGATAGTGTGTATAATATGTATATGCTCCGTAAAGCTACTATAACCTTTTCAGATGTGAACAAATCACCAATTTTATTCCAGTTAACATAATTGTTGCTTTCTTGTTTTTTTATAATAGCTGGTATGTGGCTTTCTTATGATATGTATGTTCGCAAATTGAATTTATATTTTTGATTTGATTCCCGGTTCATGGATTATCTCCCCATTTCGGAAATTTGGAAAACGTGGGTATATTGCAATGACGCGCCCGCCATCGACTTATCTCTAGTTATAGATTTATTTAAATACATAACAAATAGTTTTACTATACAATTTAACCGAATCCCACCCAATAAGGCCAGTTGCTCATACTTGCAGTATTCGTAAGGATGCTGTGGGACCTACTTGTACATGACCTGAAGCTGGTCTGTACTACATGTAGTACTGCATGAATTAAACGGTATGTTCACTTACTCCTTAAGAAAGGAAAATCCAACAACATGTCCCCAATATTATTTATTATGGGAATGAATGGCCTTTTCGTGGAATTTATCGGGGTATAAACTTGGAAACGTCGCGGGAATACTGGACGAAGGCCGGAAGACCTCGTCCAATATTCCCGCGACTTTTCCAAGTTTATATCCCTGATACATTCAACAAAAATGCCATGAATTCCTTATAATTTGAGCATCTGAAATAAATTCGTCAAGAAAATGTGTTTATTTTCCGTTTTCTTAAGAATTATTTTAACTGCGCCTCACGGTTACGGAAAGTAGTTCGGCGTGGGAGTTTTCTGGGATATAAATTTTTAACAGAGATTGCTAAGGGCCAATCAAATGTTAGGGAATTGTGTAAATATTTTTTTGCTGGAATTATATATCGATGGTCTAGTAACAGAAACTAACGTGACCAACAGGTTCAGTGTTTTCTTTTAAATGCCACAAATATGCTGAAAACTTGTGTTAAAGACACGCCAAAATGATTCTGAAGTGAAAATGGGTAGAAATGGATCAATATTTGCAAGCAAACTGCGTCTGTGACCTCAAAACATCCGCACTATTTTCTTATACCGAACTATACCCCTTGGCAATTTTTCACCATTTAGTAACTATTTTCAAACCTTAAGAACCTTAAGAAATGGTTTTGCTGTACGCCGGCGCAACGTGTGTCCGGTTTAGAGAGGTTCCGCCGTATATGCAGCCATTTAGTACCATAGTATAGTATAGTGAAAACATCGGTTTTTGATACATGTACATGTATGTGCCATAACGGTTTTGAAATTGCACACAAACGAAACCTACTGTGCTGCAGCTCTCCGTAAAATGATTCACAAAGATAAACCCACCGGTTTCCTGATGTGATGCCACTTAGCTGTACCTACAGCTACACATGTAATGCATTAACAGATTTATCATATAGTAACCGGCACAATTTAGTGAGCCGGTTACTGGACGAAAATGTGTTTACATAGTATCTACTAAATTAAATGTTACAGTAGCTGAATATATACGTCAGGAATCAGGGGCCTACTTCGACGTGAATCCTTTTACGGAGTACAGCGCCAAAACTAAGGTATATACTGTACCCACTCAGAAAGTTATAATATAGGGTGCCAGATCGTTTTCTATATTCTGCAGATATGACATTTTTTGGCACAATAAACATTAATTCACCATTACCCCACGTATTGATTGGCATTATTATAAATTTTATCAGACTTAATTTTCCACACTGATATCAGGGGCGATAACCGTGTTTCCTTAGAATATTAAGGGACATTACTATCTATTTTCTGTATTTATTTGTTAGTGTGCAATGATCACACTTTATAATCTGTCGAAAATATTAATTTTTCAGGTGACGCATTTAATTAGTATAACTAATTAAAAAAGATCATGCCTCACTTGCATATGCAAATAGCCAGATACCACCGCCAGTCACGAGTAAATAATTATATGGTTAGTGCCGTCGAATATAAAATATATATATTCGGTTGAGCCTTAGACAGCTTTATTTGGGCGAGCTTTAGCTCGCCCCAATAAAGTTGACGTCGCGAAACCGAATATATTTTATGTTCGACGGCACTAATCATATATTTATTTTATATCACATACTGGACTTAATTATTTGAACGTGCGTGACATCAATTATTTGACGTCATTCCCTCACCATACGTCACAAATCTAGCGACGGCATTCAAAGCAAAGTGGCGGCGTCCAAGCTAGGTAGATTTGGCATTGTATCTGATTATATCTTCGATTTATTTACGATAACCTTCAATAGTGGCTGGCTTTATAGACTCCACAGTTGTCATAATAAGCATTACAATATTGACGGACATGTCCGTGTCGCTGGTTATGTCGAGCTTACAAATGGATACATATGTGGCTAGGAGAACAATAGGTTATGTAATATTATATTGTTCCGTGCTCTTATGTGGCTAAAAATGGCTCTTACGTGGCTACAGAACAATAGGGATGAACAACGGAAAAGGTTGGGTTAGCCACATAAATATCCATTTGTAGGAACGTTCGTATGTACTGTAAACATGGACAACATTCAGCTGAATCGACAACGATTTAGATTTTAAAATCCAACGCCATCTTGAATTAGCTGTTGAGAGTGATCAATTAGGATTAAATGTGAAAAAATAAAGGCAAAATCGGTACTTTATGTATATTAGGCTACTTCAGGTATATTATGTTGCTTCCGATATAAACAACATTTATTCAACCCCCTTTATTATGCTACATGGAGCAATGGTTGCGATATAAATGTGCATAGCGGGCACTTATAAGTTTTAGAACTGGTGGAATAGTGACACAATTATACACTTATTTAATTCCTATAAAGAACAGTTTTTGCCTATATCATGTACCTTTAATGAAATAAGGTATTGCTAATTAAAATGTTGGCTGTAAGCAATGTAAAAAAGTCTCAAGAGAAACTTCGAGTTATACAGGTACATGTACACGAAACAAATGAAAATGATATGATTTTACCTACAGTATACACTTATTGTCTTTTGAGGAGGTGTACATGATATTTACGGACCTGAGGATAGTAATATTAACAGAGGCCAAAAGCCGAAGTGAATATGACTTTTCGAAGGTCCGTAAATCTCGTGTACACCGACTCAAAAGACAATACTTATTTTCTTATGTGACCTATATTACAGCAATTAGAACTTATATGATACAACAACGCACGGATTACCTCATGATGTGATTGCATATGCTGCTACACCTGAATATCAGTATCGGACTCGTCAACGTTAATGGTGCACGTAACATGACGTCACATACTACATGTATATTCTATGATTCTAAGCGCACAAGTATCTCTTACCATATGCGGCTGTGGCTGGATAAATGAAGGCTGATGGAATTTGTGGCCAGTGTAGATCCTGATCAAATAGCACACTCATGTAGCCTGATAACGATCTATATTGTTTGTTAGAAGCATGGCGGATGTTTACTTGATGGCATGGCGAACAGGGTACAGGATGATCTGGATTTACACTCGTTGCAAAACCTATAAGCCCCATGTCTCCAGTCACAGTGAAGGTATGAGCCTTCTGTCGTTGCATTGTATCGCCTATTGTTACATGACTGTCGTTGTTTGACATCGCTCATATCCGTGTTCAAATGTTCAGCGCGTGCTGTTTGATCATGGCAGTAGACAATTGTGATTCCGAGGCCAAGCTAACACATACGTAATGCATGTGTTTCATGACAGTTAGCAACGGTCGTACTGGCATTTTGAAATTGATGCAGATGATTGGGCACTTGCATCACGCGACGTGTACTGCGGCCCCTGAATATGTATACGCAAATCAGTTGTTGGAAGTAGCGAAAGTACTGGATATATGATCAAATTGTATGATATTGTATGAACCCACGGCCCTCGTTGTCTACTGTAAGTTAGCAACGGTCGTACTGACATTTTGAGATAGATGCGGATGATTGGGCACTTGCATCACGCGACGTGTACGGTGGCCCCTGAATATGTATACGCAAATCAGCTGTTGGAAGTACCGAAATTACTGGATACATGTATATGATCAAATTGTATGATATTTCCGACGGAAATGTAGCAATAACGTTCGACCATGTCCAACCGTGGGTAAATGTTTACCGTGGCACTCGGGAACTGTTTGAACCCACAGTCCAAGTTGTCACTATAAGTTAGCTACGGTCGCACTGTTACTAGTTACACCAGTGTGTTTTACAAAGTTAACGAACCCCACACACCCCGATTAGTTGTTGTGGAAATAACATTTTTCAGTACTTTCAGTACTTTTATTTTATGTGCAATGATCATACTTTGTAACCTGTCCAAAATATATTTTTTCAGGTGACGCACTTAAATTGGTGTAAATAATTAAAAAACATTATGCTTTATTCGCATATGAAATAGCCTGATACATGTACCACCGAGATTCAAAATCAGTAAAATAAATATATATAAATATATAAATATATATGTATAGCGGGCAGTCATAATGTTTAGAACTGGTGGAATAGTGACACAATTATACACTTATTTAATTCCTATAAATAGTAGTGTGTGCCTACTAAGTGGGCATGTACCATTAAATACATGCATTTCAACTATTTAAGCGCCTGTCGTTTCTTTCAACTCATTGTTTCGACATAGTTTTTGTGTTTTTTAAAAATGCGTTTCTAAAGGGACGCGTTTAAAACAACGAACTCTTCTAATTACAAAATCGAAAACGGTGTCAAAACGATATCATTGTTAACGATAGACACATCCGGACTGTATGATAACGTGGTTTTCGAACCAGATTTTGCGACTTGACGTAATCTGTGACGTCCTTTTTACAGTAGATTTACTTTAAAATCTTCCTGACAAACGGACGGATTTTGATGATATGTAGTGCACCAAATACAATGGCAGATATGTTTTATTAATTATCTGAATGTTATTTACAATAACTTATAAGTTTTACAAAGAATCGAGTATCGTTTATTTCTTCACGTATTCACGTGCTCTAGATGTTATTTACATAAATTTTACGGTAACCAATTATTCGTAAAAACGTCATAATTATAAGGTTCGACAATGTCCTGCAGTGGACAAGAGTTTTCCCTGGCACGAGGAAACTGTTTGAACCCCAAAGCCGTTGGCCGCGGGTTCAAAAGGTTCCTCAGTGCCACGGCAAAAGTTTACCCACGGCTGGACATACATGGTCGAACGTTATTGTTACATTTCCGTCGGAAATATCGTGTAATTTCAGCATCTATGCCGTACTTTCGGTTCTTTGATAATATGCTCGATTAAAACAGCTGATATACACATACATAGTCCGGAGCCTCAGTAAACGTTGCGTGATGCAGCCGCATCAATTTCAAAATGTCAGTGCGGCCGTTGTGAATTGGTCTGGTGACGCAATGGCGTTCTAGTAACGTCATGAGACGCATGCATTACGTAGGTGTTGGCTTGGCACTGGAATGAGCATTGTCTATAGCCATGGTCAAACAACACGCGCTGTACGTTTTAACACTGCTGTGAGCGGTGTCAGGCAACGGCAGTCATGTAATAATATGAGACTAAACCGACCTATACAATAAAGGGAAACGTGTACCGCATTTGCTGCGGTATATTACATAAACATATATCATTCGGAAACACGTGACGTAGTTCGGAAACACATGATCCCACACCTTGTATTTACAAGGCATAATGTCCCCTCCTGAACGGTCAATGAGGGCTCGTAGCCAGTTATTTCCCTTTGCAAATATATTTATTGAGATCCGGTCATATGCTGTAGTTCAGCTATTATTTCTTAGTACTGAATACCACAAAAAATTAGTTTTGCAAACAGAGTAGACTTATAGTCTACACTGAGTCTACACTGTTTGCAATGGCATTGATAAGTATGAAAATGTGCATATGGCAAAGACTGTAGTCTCTGATATGACTGTACAGATATGTATGATGACCTGAATCGACAGAAGTCAAAAACACTATAATGGCTCATTTGCACGTCAACAAACCATGCGACATTCGTCCTTTTTACAAGCAATTAGGCACGAACAATACAATTTCGACCGGATTTCTATGAATAAATTCAAACGGAAAAAACTAGATACGATCCCTCATTGAACAACTTGTTTTCTATTTTTGTAAATAATGCAATTTGATAATATGAAATAAATGCTGAAACCGCATGTAAAAATAACAAATATTAAGTTGCATTTTACTTAGGCCTATCAAAAAAAATTGTTTGTTTAGGGGAACGGGCTCAAAATCCGTCGGTAGGGTAGGTAGGATGTTATTTATTTGTTTTATAAATGAAGCTGTACATCGTTAAATACAACATGACCCTTGTTTTCTTTATATCCCATTAGTTGTAGTTTGAATATTAATTAAGCTCACAATTCATTGTATATTGTGGTGGATATTTTGCATCAAAAGAACATGCAGAATGCACATGAAACTGTACGTCCTGTATGGAATATAATATATTATGTCAAAAATTATCAATTGTAGTGTTTAATTCAAACCCAAAAGCCATCCGTAAATGCACATGAACTAGTGTTGAGAATAAATAAGACTTGACCCAAAAATTAATCCATGGTTGCCGAAGACGCTGATGCACATGTGTTTGTTTGTTTGTTGGGGTTTAACGGCCGTTCAACAGCTAAGGTCATTTTAAGGTCGGGTCAATGGGTTTAGTACTAAATCCCATATATTGCCTGTACAAATGGGGGGGGGGGGATCCCAAAACCAAAAATCAGAACTGAATATTTACAATAAGAAAACTATATATTCAGCCCTGAAATCAGAATAATCCTGATTTGATGCCTGATTTCTACACACAGCACTGCTCGTAATGCAATGGTATCATGTCCGCAAACACTGATGAACTAGCTATAGGGACAATGTCAAATGTTCGTCTTTCTGGAGAATGTTGGCATACATCTATGTTTATACGTAACACGATGCGAGTCCCACTAGACGACACCCCAGCCATCGTGCAAATTGGCAATTTCTGTTGTTGTTGATTGTAGGCTTACGGTGCTGTCCGGTGATTTCGCGCAGCTAAGGAAACAATAACGTAACCGATCTATAAATATCGCATATTCAGACCTACAACTTTATATGCATAATAACTCGGCATTTCGCCGTATTTCTACGAAATATCATGCAATAAAACAAAGTGCATCAATGTTAAACGGCCGCCATTTGTGAACTCACGTTGGGTATTCCCCGAAAATCTGGATGTCCGGTGTACTTGCGCAGTGCAATTTTAGTGACGTCAGTTAATTATATTTGTCTATGGTGGCCAATACACGCCAACATGACAAGCAATTTCTACGTTCAGGGAAGGGGGTCAATAAGTCAGCATGTGATAAATTACAGTCAGGGAACAAATTAATGACATTATAACACATCAAGCGTAGATTAATACCCATATTAATGCAAGTACTCAAAATACTAAAACAAATAATATATTCAAACACGTTTGGGCTTCCATACATTGAAAATGTTGTAGTAGTTTCCCCAATGACGTCATGTGTATGTTTTAATATACTCGATCCGGGGCCAACTATTTAATTCACAAAACAGAAGTAAACATGATTTTGACAGACGATGTCTTCTGCAAAATGTGATTGTTTTTGAGAAATAAAACGTATGCATGTATTCGGATACGAAGAGTAAAACTGACACAAACAAATTCTACTCACCAAATATACTTAGACTGGCCAAATATCGTCAGAAGTTGTATAGTTTATGAAAAGGTTGACTTCTAATATACCGACACTAGGTAGCGAGAGGTTGACCTGCAGTTACCGCAATTCGTTTTCGTTTTCGCCGCACTTAGAATCGTAAGACGGTAGTGAGTGTAAAAAAAGATGGGTTGTGTAATATATCGGGTATTAAAATGTCATTTACCAACAAAGTTGCATGATATTTTGCGAGACAAAGTCACAAGGAGAGGGATAACAATTAACAAAATGAACAAAATTTACAAAAACTTTCTTTCTTCTTCTAAAATGTGGAAAAAGAAATAGGGTCGGCACAGTTTGTTAATAAAATAGCAGATAGGGTCGGGTGCCCCTAAACAAAAAAATTGTTTTGATAGGCCTTAGCTGAAATATGCGTGTTCCAATAATTAATTAAATAATTAAATAATTTTGTTTTTTATATTTATTTATATTAAGTCTAAGTGAATTTTTTCTCTCAATACATTGTACTTTATTACATAAAATTGATAATTTATGGTGAAATTAAATGAAAAATGTAAACAAATCTATTTTTATTTTACGTAATCTATTTTTTATTGGAAATAAATTGCATAAATTTGAAAAAAAGGTACAATTATGAAAACCTGCATAACTTTTGATAGGATTATAACTTTTGCAAGGGGTTTTCTGAATGTCATTTGTATTGTCGTTATCTGCCAGTTTACAAAAAATATTTATATATTTTTAAATTTATCCTTTTCTATTCATATGACCTTTAAGCAATCGGTAACAAAACTACCTTGGCATTGGTGATTCGGCCGTATGCCGTGCCATGTGATGCAAAACTTTCGTTGCGCGCAAAAGATATATTTTTTGCGCGCAAAAGAAGTTTTGCAACACATGGCACCTGACGTGCGAAACGTTTCAAAACTTTCATTGCGCGCAAAATATATATCTTTTACGCGCAAAAGATTCAATATGGCCAATGTTTTGCGCGCAACGAATATTTTGAAACGTTCGGCACACTAGACGTGCGGATTGTTTCAAAAATCTTTTACGCGCAAAAAATATATCTTTTGCGCGCAACGAAAGTTTTGCATCACTTGGCACGCTATATAGACGTGCCGAACGTTTCAAAACATTCATTGCGCGCAAAAGATTTGACCGTAAAACTTTCACATATCAGACTGTTCAGTATAGACCCGTATCAGACTGCTCAGTATAGACCCGTATCAGACTGCTCAGTATAGACCCTTATCAGACTGCTCAGTATAGACCCTTATCAGACTGCTCAGAATAGATCCTACTCAGACTGCTCAGTATAGACCCTTATCAGTATAGACCCTATCAGACTGCTCGCATAGACCCTTATCAGACTGCTCAGTATAGACCCTTGTCAGACTGCTCAGTATAGACCCTTCAGACTGCACTGCTCAGAATAGACCCTTGTCAGACTGCTCGTGTCAGTATTAGACCCGTAGCAGACGCTCAGTATAGACCCGTATCAGGACGCTCATATAGACCCTTACAGGAGCTCAGTATATACCCTTATCAGACTGCTCAGTATAGATCCTTATCAGACAGCTCTGTATAGATCCTTATCAGACTGCTCAGTATAGACCCTTATCAGACTGCTCAGTACAGTATAGACCCTTATCAGACTGCTCAGTATAGACCCGTATCAGACTGCTCAGTATAGACCCTTATCAGACTGCTCAGTATAGACCCGTATCAGACTGCTCAGTATATATCCTTATCAGACTGCTCAGTATAGACCCTTATCAGATTGCTCAGTATAGACCCGTAGCAGACTGCTCAGTATAGACCCTTATCAGACTGCTCAGTATAGACCCTTATCAGACTGCTCAGTATAGATCCTTATTAGACTGCTCAGTATAGATCCTTCTCAGACTGCTCAGTATAGACCCGTATCAGACTGTTCAGTATAGACCCGTAGCAGACCGCTCAGTATAGACCCTTATCAGGACTGCTCAGTATAGACCCTTATCAGACTGCTCAGTATATATCCTTATCAGACTGCTCAGTATAGACCCTTATCAGACTGCTCAGTACAGTATAGACCCGTATCAGACTGTTCAGTATAGACCCGTAGCAGACTGCTCAGTATAGACCCTTATCAGACTGCTCAGTATAGACCCTTATCAGACTGCTCAGTATAGACCCTTATCAGACTGCTCAGTATAGACCCTTATCAGACTGCTCAGCATAGATCCTTATCAGACTGCTCAGTATAGACCCTTATCAGACTGCTCAGTACAGTATAGACCCTTATCAGACTGCTCAGTATAGACCCGTATCAGACTGCTCAGTATAGACCCTTATCAGACTGCTCAGTATAGACCCTTATCAGACTGCTCAGAATAGATCCTACTCAGACTGCTCAGTATAGACCCTTATCAGTATAGACCCTTATCAGACTGCTCAGCATAGACCCCTTATCAGACTGCTCAGTATAGACCCTTATTAGTTGCGCGCAAAAGATTGTCTCGCCAAATGTTTCAAAAGTAAAAGAAATATAACGGGGAGTAGCATACAGAAACTACTAAACTGGCAAGTTATGTACATTTATTATCCCATCGCGTAGCGAAGATGGGATATAGGTATGAAAAAGTCGTCCGTCCGTCTGTCTGTCTGCGAGTCTGTCACACACGGTTTGAACAGTAGCTTGCCCACGTTTCTCCATTCACATATAACTGCTTTACGTAATTCATTATACACCAACCCAAGGTCAATGTCAACTGATTTCTAAATTCTCGGTTCAGTAGATTGTATCCACGTTTCTCCATCAAACACCACAGCGATGGGATACATGCCGTTGGTGGCAGTCTTGTCTATGCACCGATTACTGTAATCCCCGCCCCCAGGATAGCGGGGGATAACGGGGCTAAATCCTGTGCATTGACATAGATATATAGCACCTGGTTGTTCGGCATAGACATTATCATTATTCTACTGTTTTGTCGCTAATAACATTACAATTTCCATGCATATACCTCGTACTATAAACACAAGATTATGCCACATACTGGATAATTATGCAAGCTGTATATGTACATGCTGTTGTAATCAATATCGCCCTATTTAGAGCATCCTCTGCGGCTGGTGATGTAAGCGCCATCTACTGTTCACCCACAGCTACTGTAACCTCATGCACTAGGTCCTGTCATATACTCGATATCGTGCATGGCGTCATGCTGATGATGATGATGAGAATGGTGACTAAGCTGACGATGATGAATATGGTGATGATGATAATTTGTTGTGCATGTAACCATTTCTGCAGTGGTTACGCTAATATGGTCAACATTAGCTGGTGATGTAAGCACCAGGTACTGTTCACCCCCAGCCACTGTAACCCTCCATTAAATGTTGTCATATATCGTGCAAGGTGTCATGACGATGATGGTGGTGTTGATTATTATGACGATGATGACAGCATAATTTATACATGTACATCATCACCACCGTCACAATCGTCATTATCATCACCACCCTCGTCATCATGACATCAATGCACGATATTAATGTGACAGAACATAATGCAGGGGTTACCGTAGCTGTGGATGAACAGTAGTAGCTGGCGCTTAATACATCCAACAGCTGATGTCAACCATATTAGTGTAACCCCTGAAGCATACACAGGGCCGCCAAATTCCATATATACATGTACCATATGTTTGACTAGTGTCGACTAATAGAGCTCTGCAATTGGCCAATAAAATATAACAGAAGAGAACAGAATAGAACAGACTCTTTATTTTAAAAGAATCACAGACCGCACCACGGCGCTATTTCAGTAAATTACGAAATTATTGCATACTAAGTATCAGCTACATGTATCAATGTTACAAAATGCAGAATATGAGGTACAAACTAATCAACAAATTGCAAAGTCTGAGGAACAAAAGATACATCTGAATTTCACTCATGTTGCGGCATGAAGCCATACATGTACATATAGGATCCGACGAATCCAGGACGAGTTTAATATAATTCACAGATCAACACGTATCAATGATAGGTATACGATGAATACGTAATATTTGTGTAGTCACTTGATCCGTGCACCAGAAAGTTCGAGTTGGTTTTGTCCAGATCAGCTGGATCACCGAGATGCAGTCGAGAGCCAACGAGAGCTTTCCGTCCCACGGATCAAGTTACTAACTACACTAATTTTACTTTCATCATATGCATCGATTAACATTTACACATTTGAAGCACTAAACACCCCCCACCCACGGTGACCTAGCCCTCAGCCCAATGTCAGGATCACACTAAGTGTCCCATGATTTATCTAGCATGCTGTAACATGTTGGGATGTTTTTATACAAATATGCCACCTTTGGTGGAGGCTGCCACAGGCGAGTTCATTGTCTTCTGACAACTCTTGTTAAATGTACTGAATGTACATACAAGGGGTGATCAAGAAGTCCGTTTCTTTTTACTATAATATGTGCGTGTTTATACATTGGCCATTGGCATTCCAATATTATGTTAAACAGTAATCCCTGTATTCAATAGCAGTAATAGAATCACGAATATGACGTCATTATAACGATCACGTGACGTCACGTGACACGTGGTAATGGCACACCGTCGAGCATCTTTATGCTGCTGTATTTATGTTAGTATTATAGATATCATAATCATGAATCCGTAACTTGCATCATGTGTGAGACGATGAGTTTCATCATATCATGCCATCAGACTATCTTACATGTAGATGCAGCAGAATAAATGGCGACGTTTTTAAAGTCGAAAAAGTGACTGTTTTATCTTTGCTCTGAAAAATCTGTCGTCGTTGGCATATTACATTACAGCTAGAACTTTGAAATTTAAATACATGTAATGTAAACAGTTCTGTCCAATACTGCAGTATTATCTTCTTGTACAACGTACCCTAATTATAAGGAAACTATCATTTTGCTGAATACGTTCATTTTCGTTCGTTTATGACCATATCGTTCGTGGGCTCAACGATATATGCAACAACAAATAGCTGATCCAAACCGTTAATAATTGGTTAACACACTCAAAAAGTTTCGATTGATTTTGTCTATTAGTTGTCTCGTAATGCATAGGTACTACCCAAAAAGCCACGTCAATTTCGAATTTCGCGACGATGTGGTGGTTACGTGACGTCATAAACGTAACGTCACACCAAAGTAAATTAACGTCACGTACATAACGTTATGACTAAGTTGTTCCATATTAATGGAACGTTCGATATGTAAAATATCTAAGACAAATAATAATATCAGCAACTTTTAGAGCAAAAAGAAACGGACTTTTTGATCACCCCTCGTATGTCACACGCGGATGGTTACAGAGTAGCGTGCATATATGTGAGTAAATCAATCAAATTTGAGATTGAACAAAATCAATGGCCTTTTTGAAATCGATCCAGGTTCAGAGTCGATAGCAGTTCTGTCGATGGCTCTACATCGTGTAAAATAATATGCTCTGCGAGTCTGTTATTTGCTTGCTTCTTTGCATCTGCAAATAACCTTGCGCTGTATCCGGCATTGTGATTGGCAAGTACTTCAGCTGAAACCAAAGAAGCCACCATTTCTTCGATTTCATTTGAAGTGCACGCTACCCTGTAACCATCCGCGTGTGCCATTTTCTGAACTATTTCAACAAGTTCACCGACACTATAATCCAGGAACACAAATCGGTCTGTAATTCTTCTGGCCAGACCCGGATTGCTGGATGTTACACGGCCCATAGAACCCGGGTATCCAGCCAGAATAATTGCCGGTCGGTCCGTGGTCGTATGTGTCCTCCCCCTCCATTGCCGCCATTAGTGTGTCGACTGCCTCCGGTCCAAAATCTCTCGGCGCATCTACAGGGACCAGTCTGTAGACCTCGTCGACGAGAAGTGTCCCGCCCCTGGCCCTGTCGTAGGTAGAAACATGATAGTTCAATATACCATTGGATAGATCTATGCAATATAACAACAATGTATATTGCTGTTGCATAGCTGGAATTTATTACACTTCTAATGGCAAATACGTGGTCTTCCCCTGCGAGTGAAAAAGAATAGTCACAGCTTATCAATAATCCAAAGGGTGACGTTACCACCCTATAATACATCACTTGAATCTTCGCAGAGCTCATTACATCGTTGAAAGCTGTTGCATGTGTGTTTCCAACCAAAATAACTACGCGTTTTAAGCTGCAAAGAAATGGCTAATTTTAATTGAGAAAGCTGCGAAATATTCATTTTCTGAAAAATACATGGAATGATTACTTGTACACATAAATTGATAACATCAAATAAATGGCGACGTTTGGTTCATATTTCCATCGATTTCGCTGAAATAACATGACAACGTCGCAAATTTGTATACTCCCATGTAGAAATTTGTAATTAAAATTTAATAAATAGGATATTCCGTCGTACAATTTTCGCGTGTAATAATGCACTAGTGAGCGTCATATCATTTTTGAACAAAATATTGAAATAATCATGATATTTCGTCTGGCACTGTAACAATACGTAAATGGATACATTATCCCGACATATCACCTGGACAAAGGTCAAGCATCACCATCATACATTCGTACCATGTACAATATGTACCCAACATAGATTCACTATCTTAATGCCATCCCAAATTAAATGTATGCATATAAGTATGTTACTCTGATGCGATCGACTTTCTACTTCTTGGGTAAAGATATTTTTTATAAAGTTTCGTAACCACACCCTCGGATCACACAAGTCCATAAGTCTAGAAAATGACGTAGAATTTGATAAGTCTATATTTGTTTCTGCTTGCTCGCTTGTATCGGCTGTCGGTTGTTTGCGAGCATGTTAGTGCAGTATGTACATTTATTGCATAACTTGCGCTCCGAGAATACAGTGACACGGTACATTATCATAATGTACTAGTGCATTAACTATGCAAATTAGCTCGAGCCGCAAGTTTGTGTTTTGATTGGTTAACGTAGTAGCGTCAAATAGACAAATCAGCGTCAAATAGACAAATCAGCGACGTTGAAACATGACGTATAGTAACGTGATGTAATTTTGAATTTGACGTCTTAGCGACGACGTGCGAGAGTGACGTCGCCAATGGCGTCTGACTAATGAAACACGTTTGAAAAGCTGCACGATGTATGTATAACTGTTGTTTTCAACGGCTCATTTTCTGGTTATGCAATAAATAGAATCCCACATTCGTGATTGTTTATTATGATAGTTAGAAAATTCGTTTGCTGAGTTCGTAAGCAACTCGGCCTCTTTGCTTACGATCTCAGCAAACTCATTTAATAAGTATCATAATGAACCATCACTCATGTCAGATTCTCTATTTGAGAAAAGTTGGCTCGTCTAAAGTGACACACAGCAACGTAAGCAGACGAATAAAATGACGTTAATTTACTTTTTTTTTTGCGCCATTTTTACGCGGCACAACATGCGTTTGAATCTGGAAATCAACAGTGTCTGGTATTACGATGCGTGTATGTGACATATCACATAACAAATGCTAATATAGAGTAACGCTTGTTTGTGTGCGCGTGAAACGGGAAAATTTCAGGACGTTAACGAAACATAACACAATAGACGTAATGCTCAGACGAAAGGATAATTGTGCTGTATTGTACACATTACAACACAGTACGTTTCGTTAATAATTGGCAATGAAAGACAATGACTGAAACACAGAATAATTGGCAATGAAAGACAATGACTGAAACACAGAATAATTGGCAATGAAAGACAATGACTGAAACACAGAAAGAACCAAACTGCATGCATATGTGAAAACAAAGGGCAGTTGACGCCATGTACGGTACGTCAACTTTGCCAGATGCACAGCAATAATACAAAACGTTATTGACCACTACCAGTCCTGTCAGAATAGCAAGTCCTACATGTAGGGGCCTACTCAGGCGTCATTGAATTTCTGAGCGTACGTGATGATGTTAATACGTCAATTACCATCAGCGTTGCCGTCGAACACTTTTCCGAACATGTAATGCAAGCTATGAAATGTTCATTTGTCACTCGAGATCCTGAGAATATTATTGTATGACTGACTCATTTGAAAACACTCGAAATATCGAAAACAAAGTCAAACTTATTTCAAGGTTGGAAACTGACAATAGTACTATACAACTGTGTACAAGACGTCACAGACGTAACCAATCAATGAAAGTGTGAGTTCATTTGACCGAGTGTGATAGCAATGTTTACTGAATGATATTAAGCAATAAATATCAAATTTGCATTGCAGTAATTTAGGCTAGTCGGTCCTTATCTTGCAAATAGTGTGGGTGGTGCTTAACTTTTGTCTATGTGTATATATACTAATCGAAACTTCTAACCGAACGCCTACACACTGCAACATGAAGAAATGGCGCATTGAATTCATTCTCGTCTCCCACATATTGAACGTCGAAACTGCGAAAATTGTAATTATCCGTTATACATACCTGTGGAGAATGTTACGGGTTTTCTCCGCGGTTTCGCCTATGTGCGTGCCCACCAGGTCCTCTCGCTGGACAGTTTCCATGTCGGACTTTCGAGTCAAACCCACTCGTTTGAAGATTTCTGAAAATATGAATGCCACGACTAGCCAGACATTAATGGGACGAAACATCTTCGAACTTCTGAATTGTGTGTATTTAAGGATCACTGCGGTGTGTTTCTCGTACCTATATACGTAGAGACCTCTTACTTTAAAGATGCATAGACACGATTGATGCTAAATATTTGGTCTAAACAAATCGGGGATAAATATGTTGAAAAATAGAGAATATGAACCCGAAGAGCCGAAACCGAAGAGCCAGATAATAACTAACAATACTTTCATACCATAATGAATTATATGGTGCACGTCATCGGTTCCAAAGATATTCGAAAGTATCTGCTGTAATATTGGGTAGTCACTGCCATTAAAACAAAATAAAAGTTACTGCGTTGTTAAGCTAAACACATGGAATAACCGTGAAACATAGTTCAAAACCCTCTGAAAAAAAAGCTCTTGATTTATTTGAATTTGATACACCTTAAAATAATACGCCAAAAATATAACAATGCTCAAATCACATCATAAATAAAAACAAATACAGCGTTGCTATTGGTAGTGACGGCCGTCACACCTCAATATTACAGGATACAATCTACAATATCTTTGAAAACGATGATCGGATCGACAAGCGGTCTTCAACATACATGTATATATCGTGTCAATGTCCCCGATTTGTTTAGACTAAATCATATGTTCGCATCAATCGTGTCTATGCCCCTATAAGTTATCACTAAAGTCGAGTGTACGTACTTATTCTGTTTCACAAACAGTGTTCCTCGGGGACTTTTGCTATGTTATGTAGTATACTTTTCTAGATGTGATTAAAAAAATGGCATTTTAACACTTTTGTCCATGTGAAAAGCTAAGTTATTCCAGTATCATAATATGTGATTGACATATTTTACAGATATTGGTAGGCAAATCATTACATTCAGCTCGGCGGAGTCTCGTTGCTTATGAACTCAGCAACGAATTTAATTTAAAAAAAAATAAAAAAAAATTAGGTTGGTTCTCTAGATTCATACTGCTAGTATTTTAGCAATTGATGTTTTGCCGGTTCCTGGGTTCCCAATAAATAGAATATTGGCCGTTTCAATGGGTGTCTGGAGGCCTTTAGATGACCTGATCTGGTTGATCGCTGACGTCGTACTGAAGTCCTTTAACTGGCACTTCAGCCCATGAAGGCCTACAATGTCGGCAAGTCTGCGGTCTAGCTCGTGGTGCAGGCCCAGGATGAGATCTACCAAAGATAGTTTTTTCACAGCATGCATACTTTATAAAAGTGTAGGTGAATAATAATTATGTTATCCCAAATAAACTACCACTTGCATACCGAGTCAAAGAAGAAACGATGTACAATAATATACATTTTATGTACGAGGGTTGTTCAGTATATAACGGGACAACCAGTGTAATTCCTACATTTCGTCGTGTGGAACTGTGAAATTTTATCTACAATATGCAAAACATGTTACGAATGAATAGCCACATACTTGTGGATTCAGCTCAGATATTAATGTTGTTATCGTACCGCGGTCTGTACCTATAGCTACCGACTACTACCAACTACGAATGCAGCCTGTCATATTGGCGACAAATGCAGCTTTGTTATATAATTATGGATATACTTATTATGTTCAGTCCAGTTCATGTGTCAGTCTGATATGATTATGGACACGAAGGTTATGCAGCTGTCAATTGTGATCCCATTCAGTCCCAGGCCGGTACATGGCGGGGAAATTACATTTCACTTTTGTAAAGCCACGGTATAAGCACTGTGGGGACACACAAATGTAAAACCCCATCTATATGCTCTACCAAATTGTGTTTCAAAATGTAATGCCCGCTATTTCTTTTTGCGCATATGTAAAAGATAGGTAGATCCAGCACTACAGGGGCATTTTTTTGTCCCCGTGGTTTAGCCCCGCTATCCCCTGATATGTCCAGGCATGGGGCTTTACAATTGATTGGTTCATTACACCACTTGTCCCGATATATATTGAACAACACTCGTACATTATTGGATCGGAAAAGATACATGTAACAATACAAATTAAAAACTTTACTTTTAATTTCACGAAAGGCGTTCAAACACATGAAACACATGCATTTCTATAATTAAATTTATTCGCTATTTCTTAAAGTTTCTGTGTCGTCCTTATGCTGTAAATATTTTATTATCTGAAATATATACTGTAAGTTCCTATTTTGGTATAACAATTCCACCCAGTTTCAAATTATTTTCACCAACCACTAGTGTAATCCACCGCAGTCTGATAAGGGTCCATACTGAGCAGTCTGATAAGGTTCTATACTGAGCAGTCTGATAAGGGTCTATACTGAGCAGTCTGAGTAGATCTATACTGAGCAGTCTGAGTAGATCTATACTGAGCAGTCTGATAAGGGTCCATACTGAGCAGTCTGATAAGGGTCAATACTGAGCACTCTGATGGGGGGTATATCATGAGCAGTCTGATAAGGGGGTCTATACTGAGCAGTCTGAAGGGTCTACTGACTGTCTGAGTAAGGATCACTGGGAGCAGTCTGATAGGGTCTTTATGAGCAGTTGATAAGGGTGGGGTATACTGAGAGCTGATAGGGGGGTAGACAGTTGATAAAGGTATATGGAGCAGTGATAAGGGTCTATACTGAGCAGTCTGAGTGGATATATTACTGAGCAGTGATAAGGGTCTATACTGAACGTCTGATAAGGGTCCTATACTGAACAGTCTGATAAGGATCTATACTGAGCAGTCTGATAAAGGATCTATACTGAGCAGTGACTGATGGGTATATGAGCAGTCTGATAAGGGGTCTTACTGAAACAGTTCTGATAAAGGTTCTATACTGAGCAGTCTGAGTAGGATCTATTTTTTTTTCTGAGCAGTCTGATAAGGGTCTATACTGAGCAGGTCTGAGTAGGATCTATACTGAGCAGTCTGATAAAAAGGGGGGCTATACTGAGCAGTCCTGAGTAGGATCTATACTGAGCAGTCTGATAAGGGTCTATACTGAGCAGTCTGAGTAGGGATCTATACTGAGCAGTCTGATAAGGGTCTATACTGGAGCAGTCTGATAAGGGTCTATATTACTGAGCAGTCTGATAAGGGTCTATACTGAGCAGTCTGATAAGGGTCTATTCTGAGCATGTTCTTTATGAGCAGTCCTGATAAGGTACTATACTGAGCAGTCTGATAAGGGGTCTATATGAAACAGGTCTGATAAGGGTCTATACTGAGCAGTCTGATAAGGGTCTATACTGAGCAGTCTGTATAAGGGTCTATTCTGAGGAGTCTGATTAAGGGTCTATATTGGAAGCAGGGTCTATACTGAGCAGTCTGATAAGGTACTATACTGAGCAGTTCTGATCCGGGTATATACTGCGCAGTCTGATAAGGATCTATACTGAACAGTCTGATAAGGTCTATACTGAGCAGTCTGATAAGGGTTCTATACTGAGCAGTCTGATAAGGGTCTATTACTGAGCAGTCTGATTAAGGGTCTATATTCTGAGCAGGGTCTATACTGAGCAGTCTGATAAGGTACTATACTGGGCAAGTTCTGATACGGGTCTATACTGGAACAGTCTGATAAGGATCTATTCTAAGCAGGTCTGATCCGGGTATAATACTGCGCAGTCTGATAAGGGGGGGGTCTATACTGAACAGTCTTGATAAGGATCTATACTGAGCAGTCTGATAAGGATCTATACTGAGCATCTGATAAGGGTCATACTGGAGCAGTCTGATAGGGCTATACTGAGCAGTCTGATAAGGTCTATACTGAACAGTCATGATAAAGGTCTATACTGAGCAGTCTGAGTAGGATCTATACTGAGCAGTCTGATAAGGGTCTATTACTGAGGCAGTCTGAGTAGGATCTATACTGAGGCAGTCTGATAAGGGTCTATACTGAGCTGTCTGAGTAGGATCTATACTGAGCAGTCTGATAAGGGTCTATACTGAGCAGTCTGAGTAGGATCTATACTGAGCAGTCTTGATAAGGGTCTATACTGAGCAGTCTGATAAGGGTCTATTACTGAGCAGTCTGATAAGGGGGGGTCTATACTGAGCAGTCTGATAAGGGTCTATACTGAGCAGGGTCTTTACTGAGCAGTCTGATAAGGGTGTTTACTATACTGAGCAGTCTGATAAGGGTCTATACTGAACAGTCTGATAAGGGTCTATACTGAGCAGTCTGATAAAGGGTCTATACTGAGCAGTCTGATAAGGGTCTACTGAGCAGTCTGATAAGGGTCTATACTGAGCAGGGTCTATACTGAGCAGTCTGATAAGGTACTATACTGAGCAAGTCTGATCCGGGTATATACTGCGCAGTACTGATAAGGGATCTATACTGAACAGTCTGATAAGGGTCTATACTGAGCAGTCTGATAAGGGTCTATATACTGAGCAGTCTGATAGGGTCTATACTGAGCAGTCTGATAAGGGTCTATACTGAGCAGGGTCTATACTGAGCAGTCTGATAAGGTACTATACTGGGCAGTCTTGAACGGGTCTATACTGAACAGTCCTGATAAAGGATATTCTAAGCAGTCTGATCCGGGTATATACTGCGCAGTCTGATAAGGGGTCTATACTGAGCAGTCTGAGTAGGATCTATACTTTTGAACAATCTGATAAGGGTCTATACTGAGCAGTCTGATAAGGTCTATACTGGGCAAGTCTGATACGGGTCTATACTGAACAGTCTGATAAGGGATATATTTCTAAGCAGGTCTGATCCGGGGTATATACTGCGCAGTTCTGATCAGGGTCTATACTGTGCAATCTGACCAGGTTCTATACTAAGCAGTCTGATCCGAGGTCGAAACTGCGCAGTCGGATCAGATTCAACACTGAGCAGTCTGATCAGAGCCTATACTGAGCTGTCTGATCGGGGTCTGTATTGCGCGGGCTGATCCGGGTCTATACTGAGCCACGTACTGTGTAAGCTACAAATATGTTCGGTGCAAATTATATTATGATTGGTACAAAACCTCCTTTATATTCGGTGCATTGTACTTATGTTCGGGTGCAACATACATTATGTTCAGCAGATATGGCATTATGTTCAAAGTCTTTATGTAGATAGAATTAAAGGGAATACAATTTACTCCGCCGCGGATACCGCCAAAATGCAAATCGGAACTCCTCATAACATCCGACGTAGGCAAAAATGATCGAGGTCGATCCGAATGAACATCACCTTAAACGAAGTTTGTACCGAAACATAATGTCACTGAACATAATGCAGGTTGCACCGAACAATAATGTAGTTTGCACCGAACTAATGTTCTTTCTCCTGAACATAATGCAGGTTGCACCGAACATAATGTTGTTTCTTACTGAACATAATGCAGGTTGCACCGAACATGATGTAGTTTTTGCACCGAACATAATGTTGTTTCTACTCAACATAATGCAGGTTGCACCGAACATAATGTAGTTTGTACTGAAGATAATGCAGTTTGTACGAACCATAATGTTGTTTGCACCGAATATAATGTCGCATGTACCCAAACATAATGTAGTTTTGCAACCGAACAAAATATGTTGTTTTCTACTGAACATAATGCAGGTTTGCACTGAAACATAAAGTAGTTTGCACCGAACATAATGCAGGTTGCACCGAACATAATGTAGTTTGCACCGAACATAATGCAGGTTGCACCGAACATAATGTAGTTTATAATGAACATAATGCAGTTTGTACCGAACATATGTTGTTTTGCACCGAATATAATGTCGCATGTACCGAACATAATGTAGTTTGTACTGGACATAATGAAATGTCAACCACATAAGACAGCTATGGCGTTCCATAATGAACCGTGGTAACCATTTAGCTGGTGAATACAAAAAAAATATATATATTAGAGTAGTTTTCATCTGTATTCTTGGAATAATGGGTACTTTGGCGGCCATTTTGAAAACTGGATACAAAGACCATTACAGGGAACATCCAACCTGCCAGAATTTTTAATAGTGTTCATGGGCGGCGTGTGTCGGTGTAGAATGATGCAATGGATGATGAGAAGCATGTGTATATGAAGTTTCAAGTGGATAGCTCTTACAGTAAAGAGGTTATTACAATGTAGGTGAAAGGAGTTGCTCCGTAAATATATTGAAGCGAAAAGCGAAAGTCGTTTGACATTGATCTTGGGCGTAGGGACAGCGTGGGTCGGGTGTAAAATGATGCAATGGATGCTGAGAAGCATGTGTATGAAGTTTCAAGTGAATACCTCTTAAGGTAAAGCCGTTATAGGCGAATGAAAAGTGTGACAGACAGACGGACGGACGGACGGACAGACGAATTGCATCCCTACATCACATTTTCGATCCACGATGGGATAAAACAGAGTAATTACTTCAGTCTTGTGACGCCTATCTTGCGTGATATACTTTAGAAACACACGGCACAATTTCGTTGCGCGCAAAAGATTACAGAAAGTTTTGGCGCGCAAAAAATGTTTTGAAACGTTCGGCACAATCTATTGCGCGCAACGAAATCAACTGACCAATGTTTTACGCGCAAACAAATATACGAAAGTTTTGCGCGCAAAAAAAGTTAAAAAAAGTTTTGAAACGTTTGGCACAATCTATTGCGTGCAAAAATTGGAATCAAAGTATTGCGCGCAACCAATATCTTTTGCGCGCAACGAAAGTTTTGAAACGTTTGGCCAATTTCATTGCGCGCAAAACTTTGTTTTCATATTTTTTGCGCGTAAAAGATGTTCTGAAACATTCGGCGAGAATCTGTTGCGCGCAACTAAATATCTTTTGCGCGCAAAAGATTTGCCAAACGTTTCAAAACATCTTTTGCGCGCAATGAAAGTTTTGAAACACTCGGCACTCCATACGGCCGAACACGGAAAATTCTTTATTCAGACGTTCGTCATCGATTGTCATGTTTGTTCCATCTAGATTCCTTACATACAAGTTCACACCCGGATATTGATACGTCCGCTCCTTCTTTCTGGCGGTCAGTAATATGTCGTCGCTGTCCTCAATGACGTTTGATCTATCTATTTCCGCTTCAGCATCGACCTCGCCTAAACAGTAGTCATGGCAACTATCATCATCGTCGTCCAGCTGGAATGTAACCAGAATTCTGTCTGTAATGCAGGGCGAATTACGTCCAGCGTTTCAGACAGACAATTCGGTGTAGCTGGAATGGGAATCACGACTGGTTTCAGTTTGCAAATATAACCATGAATTGAGGCATATGATTGTTTCTATGTTGTGCGTCCTGTTTCGTTGTATATGAAAAATGTGGTAACTGTTTCAAAACAATAAACATAATGTGAAACACTGCAGATCCTAATGAGACGGCTCGTTACGAATCGGCTAATCTGTATCTACAGTGTTTGTAAATGTTAGCTTTATGGTCTCTACGTCACAAAGGGTTAATGATACACGTCATTTCTCTCGCCCATCACGTGCCCAGAGACAAGGATATCGGTATAGTCACGCCCATGTGATATTTCCTGTCTCACCCTACAAATTGTTTTAATATTTATTCAGAGACATACTAATAAATATAAAATGTTATTTAATGAAGTAGAATCGAAACCAGGTCTAGTACGGGAACCAAATAGATGCCCTTGTAACGATCAGCATCAGTCGGGACCCGAATAGAGGCAGCATAACGCATTCGAGGAACACAATAGATCCAGGGAACAAACTAGAGGCCGGGAACAGAATATTATGTACACTCGTGTTTGTCTCACTTCTAGCAACGCTGCATTTTCTATTAGGACAACATTACGTCTGATGTGTCTTACAATTACCCGATGAAATAATGAACATTGTCGATGGTCAATTTTCTTATTGGTTTGTGACGTGCTTATTATCACGTCATATCATCACGACGTCGTTTTAATTGGTGCGACGTACATTTTGGCGACGCCAAGGATGTATTGTGACGACCTTGAACATTAATTTGATAATGATTTGTAAACGATCCACTGACATGGCATGAGCGTCTAATTCGTGGGTAAAAACTTTGTTTTAACCCATTTGTTGACATGTAGAACACCTTTGATGCATAAATTCAGTGAATACAAAGTTCAATATTATTCTGGGTCAAATAAATAATTTGAGATTCGCAAATATGTTCTAATAGGGGCGAGAAAAAGTATCCACCAGATGCACTGGTGTAGGAATCAGAGTATGTCGTCAGAACTCGACAAAGCCTTGATTTTTACAACATACATGTATTCTGACGCTCGGGTGGTTTATCCGTGTCCCTAGTGCATATGATGGATGCTCTTAGTCTACTCACATAGGTTGCTCCGTCTACTAGCTCGACTTCGTCCGCCCATCGTCCAGTACCGGTATGTGAAATGACACCAACCATCGACTTTAGTGCTTCATTATCAATGGTACCTTTTATATACGTTAGGTTTGTCGCTTCGTCAATTCCTTTATGACGTGTATTTGGTGACCTCAAATTGTTTAGTGTCTCATTCAACGCCGAGTACATTGACAATAATTCATCCACATTTTCCTCCTTCCCCGATGTAACTTTCGAAACCGCTTTCTCACTGTCTTTGAATGATGTGAGATAATCATTTATTTCTTTTATATCCACTTCCAATTTAGACACTTTATTGTTTGTTTCTGCTTTGACCTTTTGTATTAATGCTTGAGCCACACTGTTAACACATTGGTAAATTTGATCAACGTGTAGTTTAATCTCTTTGATGTGTGACTCGGTAGCGTCGTGTGTTCTAGTTTTCTTTGTTGTCAACCTATCACGTAGTCCGTGTGCTTCTTCAACATCTTGCCCTGATGCCTCCAGTCGACTCTTCAATGAATGTATTCTTTCTTCAACCAGTTCGGAAAGCAGCCTCGATTTATGCTCATCATGTCGCAGAAACTTGCAATCCCTACATATTTTAATATTGCACGTGATGCAAAATAGTCTCAAATCCTCGCCTGGGTGTTCATCACACAACGACCGCGTTTGTGTTTTGTTGAAAAGATTATCCAAGAAAGTAGTGATGTAGAAGTTCTGCTTAATGCCACCAATGCCATTTTCAGGCAGTTGCGTTATATTTCTGCAAAGCGGGCATGTGAATCTGTTGTTTCTAATGTTCGACCGAATGTGACTTGATAGGCATGTTTTACAGAAAGTGTGAATACAGGGAAGAATCCGCGGATCCGTGAATACGTTTAAACAAATACTACATGTCAATGTTTCCATGTCAATATTTAATGTTCCGTGTAATGATGCAGCCATTTGGGATTATTCACTCACAAGCTTATTGTCATGTTAAGATATTATAAAATGTCATGTATCACGTTAGTTATATTGTTTGTTAACCCTTAGAATGCTGGAAACGGAATCTATCGTCGGCTGATAATATGTAGTTTGTCTTATTTCACAACAAAATATGGTTTGACAGCGCTTTAGAATCATTTCAAAGGAACGAAGCGAAGAAGTTTAGTATCCATACTTTTTGTTCCTTCGTTCCTTTGCCATGCTGTTTTTCGTTTTTTCGTGTCTTCGCCACGAAAGAACGATACTTATCGCCTCTTACATCTTCGTCACATCATTTCTTCGCCACGAAGAAACACTAATTATTATGTCGTCGCTCCGTCGCCACAATGTTGTTCGTTTCTTCCTTCATTGTTTCATTCGTGTCTTCGCTACGGAGAAAGATAATTATCGCCTCTTAATCTGTGTCTCTTCGTTTCTTTTCGTATTAAATATGTATTGTACATACGAAATTATAAGAAATGGATTATATATCAAAGTGCATGTCCATTAAATTAATTCTATTAGTTTCTACGTTCGGTTCCGGTTTACAATGTTAACAGGAATGAATGCGGCAAGCCGAAACCGAAAGTAGAAATTACTAACATTAATTAAATGGACATAAAATTTGATATTCTTATAATCTACATATACATTACATATTTAAAATGGTAGACATAAAAAAACAGATCAAGACACGGATACATTATTAATTATTCATAAATCAGCGCGACAAAGAAACGATGGAAAGAAGAATAAGGACACCAATCTTCGTCTCGTCCTTCCTTCGCTGCGAAGGCACGTTCATTAGCGACATGTAGGTGTTAAACAGCGTGGCGAAGAAGCGAAGAAACCAAGATAAAGGGTCGTAAATATACGCGGCAAAATCGTACGATAACGTAGTTTTATGACATATGCATAGGGCGATCGTCTCTTCGTCACTAATTATTAAACTTCATTTCTTCGTCACGCTATCTTATGCCTCATTGAACTAATGAATATACTAACTAAATTGCATATGTATGTATGGTGTTTGCCTTACTAATGTGTTTTATACATACAGTATCCTCATAATTAAATTACATATGTACGTAATTGAAAACAATCACATTTTTATAGTAAGTTACACATATGGTAACTTACACAGGTTGACTGTCTCAACTGGCCTGTTACCGATGCACACCAATAACCGTCCGGGATCAGACTAAGGTGGGCCACCACCATTGATTTTCGCTAAAAAACTAACCCGTTACCACACATTTTGCTATAATCTGCTACTTTAATTTTGCTTATGGATGTTGTGGGACCTAATTTCCAATAACCTGCACCCATTCTGCGCTGGATCTTGACTAAGTAAATATAGATTTAAGTATTGTTGAAGCTGGGGTCCCATCTAGTAGGTACAAACTTTTCTTTATGGAACCTAAATAAGTGTATAATTGCAACTAGTCCACCACTTTTAAAAATTACAAGTGCCAGCTACACAGATATAATTATTTAATAATATTTAATGTACTCATAGAGACTCGTGGTGGTATCAAGCTAGTTCCATATGCAAATGATGCAGTATTTTTAAATTATTTATATCAACTAAATGCTGAATCAATATTTTTTAACAACATTTCACAAAGTATGATATTGCACATCAAAACGTAAATAAATGAAATAAATAGTTACTTCCGTTATCATTTTAAGGAAACCCGGTTATCGCCCCTGATATCAAACTGGCATTTCGCGTTTGATATAAAAATTATAATAATGTCAATTAGTACGTCTGGTAATTGTAAATCAATATTCATTTTGCCAGAAAAATGTCAGATTGAAAGAATAAAGAAAAACATGTCTCCCTATATTATAACCTGGCATGTAGCACTCTAGGTTTAAGGTTAGCGAAATTGAGTATGCATACGTAGTCCGGCATAAACAATAGTCCGGGTGTTTTAAGGTCACAGACACAGTTTGTTTGCAAATCTTGATCCATTACTACCCAGTTGTTGGGGATGTTTTTAACACCAGTTTTCAGCATATTTCAAGCATTTAAAAGAAAACACTGAGCCTGTTGGTCACATGATGTAAACAGAGTTTCCGTGGCCAAATACTGTAAAGAATATTGGGGGACATGACGAGGTTGGTCTCACAACATCCATACGAATAGTGAAAGTAGGAAAGATTGGCTGGGATTCGGTTAATTTGTCCATTAAAACTATTTGGTGTATTTTAACCTAAACATGGCGCAACAGAAATGGCGGCATCAACCTACATCAACACATGGGACATGGAATCAATTTAGAGAGCAACGCATTGTAGGACGGGTACCAGCATATTAAATCATTTTAGGAGAACTATTTTAAGTTTTAGCAGCGCACCTGGCGTCATAATGGTTGTTCCCAAATTACTGTTGCAATTGTTGTTGTCAAGGGGCGTGGCTTAGTGAGGTAACACAACGCATGGTAAAACAGCGATACAACAATCAATAATGGAACTCCGGATGTCACTAAGACTGAAGCATCAAGCTACTTAGAATGTAATCAACACGAACGCATTGAAACAGTGCGAATGAATAAAGCATCAAGCGAAATGCACATGCAATTTAGACTACAACGAAGACGATTTCAAATGTCATAACCACGATTGACGAATATAATAGCATGAAAGTAAGTTGTAATGGCACCAATCAGCAAGCATCAAGCCACATAGAATTGGAATAAGACGGATAGAACTTAGAAGGAAGCAGCATCAGGAAGCAGCATCAAGCCTAACAGAATTATGGCGGATATTACCTTCCATACGCATCAACCTATTTCATTCGGAATACACCTTTACGAGTATGAACTATTATAACAAATATTTTATTTTTATTTTTGCTGATTACTAATGAAAGTACCTGTATACTCAATGAGCCGGTTCAAATGATGATCGCGACATGCACTTCTAAGATAATATAAAGTAACTATACAATATTTTCCAAAAATAAGGCAAATCCTCAGCATTAAATAGGTTCACAAATGCGTATTTCAGATTAGGGTGATAAAATACTTACATGTAATTTCAAAGGATAAAACTGAACAATTCCATACAATAGAGTAAGCATTATATAATGATTGTAAGTGCATTTGTACCATAGTATCATACTAAATAGCGGTATATATGAAGTAGTCACTGGAGAATCTGGCAAAGTCCCTTATGCAGTTAACCCCATCCATCCACTACCATTTCATATGTTTGGGTAAGTTACAGTGCGCGTCGTGTTGTTCCGATAACGAAACAGGAAGAATATATAACCTGCGATAACGCTATATAGGCACATTGTAATAGATACACCGTAGCTATGCACTTAAGATGTTAAAGATGCATGCCCACTCAGTAGGCACCCACTGATCTTTATATGAATTAAATAAGTGTATAATGTTTTAGCACCAGTTCTAAAAAATACGAGTGCCCGCTATACATATATATTCATTTAGTAATATGTGTTAATACTGATAGTGACTCGCGGTGGTATCAGGCTATTTGTTCGTATGCAAATGAGGCATGATATTTTTTTAATTATTTATACTAATTAAATGCTTCACCTGAACAAATAATATGTTCGACAGATTATAAAGTATGATCATTGCACATCAATTAACAAATACAGAGAATAAATAGTATTGTCCGTTAACATTTTAAGGAAACACAGCTCTCGCTTATGATATCAGTGTGGAACTTTACGTCTGATATAAAATATATAATAATGCCAATCAATACTTGAGGTAATGGTGAATGAATGTTCATTTTGCCAGAAAATGTCTTGGGTGATGTATCTGATATAAAGAAAATGTTGTACCTACTGAGTGGGCATGTACCTTTAATATCTGATTAACACGATATATATTCACCCAGCTGACATACACGATTATACGTCGCATTACTTGGGCTAAACATAGTACTGACATATGGTTTTTGACATTATTTGCCAGGTATATTTCGGAAAACAAAATATCGGTTTTCCAAAAGTGGTTAAAATGTCACGCACAATTAGTCTGCGTTCTCGGAGATCTATACTTTACCACAGTTGTTAAAGGTACATGCCCACTCAGTAGGCACAACATGTTCTTTATAGGAATTAAATAATTGTTACAGTAATTCCAGCACAAACATATTTACACAATTCCCTAACATTTGATTGGCCCGTAGCAAGTCTCTGTCCAAAATTTATATCCCAGTAAACTCCCACGCCGAACTACTTTCCGTAACCGTGAAACGCAGTTAAAATAATTCTTAAGAAAACGGAAAATAAACACATTTTCTTGATGAATTTATTTCAAATGCTGGAATTATAAGGAATGAATGGCCTTTTTGTTGAATTTATCGGGGATATAAACTTGGAAAAGCCGCGGGAATACTGGACGAGGCCTTCCGGCCTTCGTCCAGTATTCCCACGACTTTTCCAAGTTTATACCCCGATAAATTCCACAAAAATGCCATTCATTCCTATAATAATTGTGTCACTATTCCACAAGTTCTAAGACTTACGAGTGTCCGATATACAGATGCAATCATTTAGTAATATTTATTTTACTGATAGTGACGCGCAGTTGTATCAGGCTATTTTCATTTGCAAATGAGGCATGATATTTGTTTTATTAGTTCTGCTAATTAAATGCGTCACCTGAAAAAATAATATGTTTTACAGATTATAAAGTATGATCATTGCACATCAACAAATAAATACAGAGAATAAATAGTATCGTCCGTTAACATTTTAAGGAAACACGGCTATCGCCCCTGATAACAGTATGGACATTTAAGTCCGATATAAAAGGTATAATAATGCCAATCAATACGTGGGGTAATGGTGAATGAATGTTTACTTTGCCGGAAAATGTCGCAGACGATGTCCCTGATGTACAGAACATTCTGTGCCTACTGAGTGGGCATGTACCTTTAATTCAAATACAGGTCACGAAACAGGGCAGGTGGATCACGTGAAAAGCCGGTTTCAAATATCGTTTCTTCTAATTTCGAGTTTTAAAAAATATACTTTACCCCGTTTCACTAAACTTCGTACGACTAAGATATTCGTAAGTGAATACTTATGATGGTCTGTAAATTTCACATTAACAATGTGTTCGTGTAAAATAGTATTGGATTTACATTTATTGAGCATTATCAGGCTGCATATGTTGAATAAATGTAAATATATCAATTGAAATTTCTAGACGATCCTAAATTTGCACTAACGAACATTTTAGTCGTGTGCAGTTTCGTTAAACGGTCCCTAGGTCATGCGGATCACGTGAAAAGCTAGTTTTAAATATATATCCCTCTACTTTCTTGTTGAAAACTCATTTCATATTATAGTTGGCAACGACTTGTTCAAAACCTTCCTCTAGAAACGCACCATTCAAATTGCTTTGCCATGAATGTCATATCTCAGTCAATGTTACAACAGTGGAACCTCTCTAAACCGGACACCCCGGTCCGGTGTGTCCGGTTTAGAGAGGGTCCACTGTACTTCTGTCATATGATCACTCAAATACATGTTTGTGTGCTTTGCAATCATGAACAGACAATAACATCCGACATAAGTGTCAGTGAAACCAACCAAATTAGACAAACAAATTCGTTATTGGTGTTCGATTTAGAGAGGTTTCACTGTACATGTATGCATATGTAAACAAATAAACTGAAAACGTGAATATACACACCTTCTAGACTTTGTTTTTCCATATCGAAACCAGAAACAACTTTCCCATTGTAAGCATGTTTACTTTACTAATACAACTTTCTCTGTAAACTGGAGATCACATAGTTTCCGGTTCATGCGGATATTCCATGGTATATTAATATTGTGTGATGTTTTTTATTCGAGCGCGGGAGACGTATTATACAACCAACGTCTAAGGTCGGGTCTTCCAGCGTTTATGCAAATGAGCTTATGTCGGGCGTAGCACATATTTTTAAAAACACGGATTGTACGCCACACAAAATAGATCTAACAACGTAGTTTGATTGCCTTTCAGTGCAATAAATGTATTGTTTGATTTTGTTGTGCTAAATTTATGTTATTATGGTGCGATGATTAACCGCACTCGATTTTCGCGAAACACTTTCCACTCCAGATTAATTATTACACGGGTGGGAAACCACCAGACCTTCCCAATATTGTGTATGTGGAAAGCTGTCCGGTGGCAACTTCCGTGAAAGTCCGGTGGCCCAAAAACTTTGTAAACAAGGTGAGTACGAGTGACATTTTTATATAAATATGAAACACCACTTGCAACTCGGACAGACCTACCATCGTAGAACAGTTCCAACTTCTACAAATTACATAAATTCGTGCCAAAATCACTTTGTACACAAAGAAGACATATATATCTACTGCAGAACAGAGCCCGATTTTCGAGAAAGGGCCCACGTGTATGAAATAAATATAAAAATGTCACTCGTACTCACCTTGTTTACAAAGTTTTTGGGCCACCGGACTTTCACGGAAGTTGCCACCGGACAGCTTTCCACATACACAATATTGGGAAGGTCTGGTGGTTTCCCACCCGTGTATTAGTGTATTTGTCATCCACAAACACATACTGCGAATAATGTCAGGACGTTCAGTCCTTTTATTTGTGTGGTGTGTCTTTACATGTATGGTGAGACATACACACTAACTACAAACTACAATATTCACTTTAAACTGGAGGCCCCGGAGTGTCCGGTTTAGAGATATTCCACTGTATTTCAGGTGTACGAGTACTTTTTGTGATAGGTAATATGCATTCATGTTCATACTTATTAACGTGATTAAATAAGCCCCTTCTTCCACTGACCCCTTCAATGGGGAAACGAAGCTAGTTACATGTATTTCCCTTTGAATTTATTTATCGAAATCCAATCCAAATCGTATATTGTATGGCGTTATTGCTTGTAAACAGGGCGAATGTCGCATGATTGGATATGAAAGGGAGCCATTATAGTGTTTTCGACTAGTGTTGATCGAGGTTATCCTACATACATGTACCTGCACAGTCTGATCCGGAACTGCATTATTTTCCAGATTCATATTTTCACACTTATTAATTGTATTGCGATCAGTGTACACCCAGATCAGACTGCATACAGATTTGTAGTCTGAGCTGGGTCTACTCTGTCTGCAAATCTGTTTACTAGTCAGTACGAAACAAACGCTGAAATACAGCATAGGCAAGGATTTCTATAAATAGATTTGCAAAGGGAAATAACTAGCTACGATCCTTCATTACATGGCGAATTCACACTTCCTATATGAGACACGCCATGGGATTTTGTACCTTCGGACATCTGCGTAATTTCATGAAATACGTTTACAAAATGTACAATAGTTTCAGTAAATGGCGTCAATTTATGAAAAATATTATAAATTTTGTAAACGTATTTAATGACATTACGCAGATGTCCGAATGTACACAATCACATGGCTTGTCTCATATACTAGCACTAGCCGGAGTGTATGACATCCACTACTGCGACTTCGAGGATTGTCAGCACTGCAACTTCAAGTCCGAGTCTTCGAGCACGGCTACGGAATACTGGAACCAGGGCACAGGGCGACAGAACACCCACTCCAGGCCCATAGAGGGTCGCACCTACGGCAGCCCAACAGGTGAATACGTGTACACGCACTTACAGTCCGGGGCCGTTTCATTAAACTTCGTACGACTAAAATGTTCAAATTTATGATCGTCTGGAATTTTCAATTGATGGATTTACATTTATTGACATAGGCTGCATATGCCGCCGATGCTCAATGAATGTAAATCCAATAATTGTTTGCAAGAAAACATTATTAATGTAAAATTTACAGACTATCATAATATTGAACTTACGAACATTTTAATCGTACGAAGTTTAGTGAAACGGCCCCCGTGTTTATTCTTGGTTCTGCAAAAGTACGATTGCCTGTCGATTGCCTGTCGTTTACACATCGTTTTGAAATCACGAACTCGTTTCTATGCATATCGTTTTAATAGTAAAGCATTAAAGCATGATTTTTAGGTGACTACTGGGTCCTAAAAATACAGGACCAATGCGACTGGAAGGTTCGTTCAGAAATGCTGTACAAATAACACATGTCACTACTGTCTGTTTCACGCGAAACCTGCCCAAATTGTCCATATAAACAATGCAAAAACATTATTTTTGTATAATATTAAATTTTATAAAAATTTAAAAATGGGACTTCTTTTTATTTCACGAAATTTGGTCAAATATTGATTTTTATTACGAAACATTGATTTGTCTATGGGAATTTAACATGGGGGGAAATGAGGTGGAGGAGCTGTGGGACGAGAAAAAAAACCCCGAACAAAATCGGAATTTTACTTCGAAAACAGGCTAGATAGCTCGGGAATGATGTAACTAAGAGAACAAAAGTTAAATTTTGAAATTCGGTCCACTATTTCTGAAATTCAAAAAATTTCCCCTTGTTAAATCCCCATAGACATCTTCACTCTGTGAAGATGTCTATGGGGATTTAACATGGAGAAATTGTTTTTTCGTAATAATCGGGAATGATCTAACTAAGAGAACAAAAGTTAAATTTTGAAAATCGATCTAGTATTTCTGAAATTGTTTTTTCGCAATAATCAATATTTTACCAAATTTCACGAAATAAAAAAAAAGACGCATTCTGAAATTCTGCTTTAATTTAATACTATCGAAATAAATATTGTTTTTGCATCGTTTATATAGTCGTCAATTTGGGCAGCTTTCGCGAAACAGACAGTAATGGTACAGTCATAAAGGAAATGTGTAGCAAATTGTATCCCGTGTAGATGAATTCAATAAGCGTGTGTGTTTGGTTGATATACATGTAAGTCATCTGCGCTCATAAATTGAAAACAAAATAATGAATATATGAGACCTATTCCGAGACAAATTACATTTAACGTTTTAATACTACATTGTATTTATATAATGGGAAGAAAGTAAAAACAATCATTATTTATGATACTTTATTATCATTTGTTATTAACTTGATGTGTACAATTATATTGGTAGCTTGTATTCAGCCATACATATTATGCAGACAGACAGACACAGCTGTAAGGTTGTTGTACCTTTCTTGTGGCCACATGTAAAGTCAATGGAAATCTAATAAAAGGACATACTCATAAACCGATAGCTACTAACACAATAAACCGTATGTATGTGTCTTTATGCAGATACTGCCAGCAAGGAATTCACAACATATCATGTAGTTATAAAATAATAAGCACGTTTTGGTATTTTACATGTACATTGCGACTTCTACACACCAGTGTGTAGAGACGTGAATATACATGTACTACATCAAAATTAATATGTTATCTGGATATCACAGCTGTGTGTGTATTTGTATTGGTAGCAGTATCTACATAAAGGCTGATTGATCGCATTGATATAGTTTATTTATGTAAGTAGCTATTGTTTTACTCGTGTGTTTTATTAGATTTCCATAGACTTTACATGGGGCCACACGAAGGGTACAACTACCTTAAATTGGAATGTTTTATTCATCCATACATCGACTGCAGACAGACACACACACAGACACATGTATCTTACACACTTAAATGGGTCGATTGATTCAACCATACATATACGGCAGACAGACAGACAGACATACACACACAGACACATGTATCTTACACAATTAAATTCGTCATTTTTATTCATCCGTTCTTTTAACTCACTGTATAAATATATCACAACCTGACTACGTTTTCCACTGGTACAAATTGCCAAGTTTTTGCCCCGTTTCGAGGGATATTAGGTTTCACTAGGTTTCTAGTAGGTTTCTAGTAGGTTTCCACTACGTTTTGCAAGGTTTTACTACGTATCGCCACGTCCGACATGTGACAGGTCAGGTATCAAAACAGCTAATTGTCACGATTTCACTACGGATTAGTAGGGATTACTATGTGACTGCCACGTTTCGCTACGTTTTACTACGATTAAGTACGTTTTTACTGGGGATTGCTAGGTAGTGTCAGCGATTACTACGATGTCGGAAAACCGGAAATAAACACGGTCGCATTGACAAGCCAAATAAAAAACGTAGTAATATACATATTAAAACGTAGTAAAATACGTATTAAAACGTAGCAAAAACGTATTAGATACAGCTATATACGTAATGATGATTGCCCCCGCCAGGTTTGTTTTGGATATGATCAAAACTAACGCGGGGTTTTGATATACGTAGCATATAGCTACTACAACGTATTGAAACGTTGTTTAAACGTATTAAAACAAATGAAAACGTATTAGATATGTACAACAGGAGTTATGAATATTATATAACGTGACCTTGTGTTAAGGGGCGGGCGGTGGACCTTGACATTGGGGTCAGTGGTGCAAGGTGGGTCGTGGGTTTACTATAGCATAATATAGCATATTAAGCTGAATGCATGTATGAAATATCAATGCGCTCCCTGAAAACAGAAGTACAACACAATTTAACCCAACGATAAGTTTATGAACGCACTCATTTGGTGATTTTCTACAGCATTATAACTACATGTATTCACATGAGGAATGCATGTATGAATGTGCTAAGCTTGTGACCTTGACCTTGAGGAAAGGGGTGGGGGTGGGTCATGGATTTGCTGTAGCAGAATAGAGGATCATCAGATGAAAGCATGTATGAAATATCAAAGCGTTCCCTGTAAAGAAACAGAAGTTACACAACATTTACCCCAACGTTAAGTTTATGAACATGCTAAGTTTGTGACATTGACATTGGGTTAAGGGTTTGGTCATGGGTTGTGGATTTTCTACAGTATGATATAGGGTCATCTGAGGAATGTGGATCTGATGATATACATATGTATGAATCAATGGGTTCCATGAAAGGAAACACATGTTATAAGACATTTACCCCAACGTTAAGTTTATGAATGTGATAAGTTTGTGACCTTGACCCTGGGGTAAGGGGTGGGCGTTGGGTCATGGATTTGCTATCGCACGATAGTGTATCATCAGATGAATGCATGTATGAAATATCGAGGCGTTCCATGAAAGGAAACATATGTTATAAGACATTTGCCTCAACGTTAAGTTTATGAATGTGCTATGTTTGTGACCTTGGCCTTGTGGAAAGGGGTGGGGTGGGTCATGGATTTGCTATAGCACTATATAGTATCATCAGATGAATGCATGTATGAAATATCAAGGCGTTCCCTGTAAAGAAACAGAAGTTATAAAAATACATTTACTCCAACGTTAAGTTTAGGATGTTGATGTTGGGGAAAGAGGTGGGGTGGGTCATGGATTTGCTGTAGCAGAATAGAGGATCATCAGATGAAAGCATGTATGAAATATCAAAGCGTTCCCTGTAAAGAAACAGAAGTTACACAACATTTACCCCAACGTTAAGTTTATGAACATGCTAAGTTTGTGACATTGACATTGGGTTAAGGGTTTGGTCATGGGTTGTGGATTTTCTACAGTATGATATAGGGTCATCTGAGGAATGTATGTATGAAACATCAAGGCGTTCCATGAAAGGAAACACATGTTATAAGACATTTACCCCAACGTTAAGTTTATGAATGTGATAAGTTTGTGACCTTGACCCTGGGGTAAGGGGTGGGCGTTGGGTCATGGATTTGCTATCGCACGATAGAGTATCATCAGATGAATGCATGTATGAAATATCGAGGCGTTCCATGAAAGGAAACATATGTTATAAGACATTTGCCTCAACGTTAAGTTTATGAATGTGCTATGTTTGTGACCTTGGCCTTAAAGTGGTGGGTATGGATTTGCTATAGACTATATAGTATCATCAGATGAATGCATGTATGAAATATCAAGGCGTTCTGTAAAGAAACAGAAGTTATAAAAATACATTTACTCCAACGTTAAGTTTGGATGTGATGTTGGGGAAAGAGGTGGGGTGGGTCATGGATTTGCTGTAGCAGAATAGAGGATCATCAGATGAAAGCATGTATGAAATATCAAAGCGTTCCCTGTAAAGAAACAGAAGTTACACAACATTTACCCCAACGTTAAGTTTATGAACATGCTAAGTTTGTGACATTGACATTGGGTTAAGGGTTTGGTCATGGGTTGTGGATTTTCTACAGTATGATATAGGGTCATCTGAGGAATGTATGTATGAAACATCAAGGCGTTCCATGAAAGGAAACACATGTTATAAGACATTTACCCCAACGTTAAGTTTATGAATGTGATAAGTTTGTGACCTTGACCCTGGGGTAAGGGGTGGGCGTTGGGTCATGGATTTGCTATCGCACGATAGAGTATCATCAGATGAATGCATGTATGAAATATCGAGGCGTTCCATGAAAGGAAACATATGTTATAAGACATTTGCCTCAACGTTAAGTTTATGAATGTGCTATGTTTGTGACCTTGGCCTTGGGGAAAGGGGTGGGGTGGGTCATGGATTTGCTATAGCACTATATAGTATCATCAGATGAATGCATGTATGAAATATCAAGGCGTTCCCTGTAAAGAAACAGAAGTTATAAAAATACATTTACTCCAACGTTAAGTTTAGGATGTTGATGTTGGGGAAAGAGGTGGGGTGGTCATGGATTTACTGTAGCACAATAGAGGATCATCAGATGAATGCATGTATGAAATATCAAAGCGTTCCCTGTAAGGAAACATATGTTATACAACATTTACCCCAACGTTAAATTTATGTACATTCTAAGTTTGTGACCTTGACCTTGTGGTGAGGGTTGGGTGTTGGGTTGTGGATTTGCTACAGCATGATAGAGGGTCAATTGAGGAATGCATGTATGAAATATCAAGGCGTTCCATGAAAGGAAACAGATGTTATAAGACATTTGCACCAACGTTAAGTTTATGAATGTGCTAAGTTTTTGACATTGGCCCTGGGGTAAGGGATGTGCTGTGGGTCTTGGATTTGCTATAGCACGATAGAGGTATCATCGGATGAATACATGCATGAAATATCAAGGCGTTCCATGAAAGGAAATATATGTTTTAAGACATTTACCCCAACGTTAAATTTATGAATGTGCTAAGTTTGTGACCTTGGCCTTGTGGAAAGGGGTGGGGGTGGGTCATGGATTTGCTATAGCACTATATAGTAACATCAGATGAATGCATGTATGTAATATCAAGTCGTTCCATGAAAGGAAACAGATGTTATAAGACAATTACCCCAACGTTAAGTTTATGTATGTGCTAAGTTTGTGACATTGACCTTGGGGTGAGGGTTGATCGGTGGGTCATGGATTTGCGATTTGCGATAGGACGATAGGGTATAATCAAATGAATGCATGTATGAAATATCAAGGCGTTCCATGAAAGGAACCAGATGTTATAAGACATTTACCCCAACATTTACCCCAACGTTAAGTTTATGAATGTGCTAAGTTTATGACCTTGACCTTGGGGTAAGGGTTGGGTTGTGGGTCATGTATTTACTACATCATGATAGAGGGTCATCTGAGGAATGCATATATGAAATAACAAGGTTATCCATGAAAGGAAACAGACGCCGGGGTATGCCATAAGCTCTTCTGCACTTCGTGCAGGCGAGCTAGAAAGGTACTTAGTCATATCTACTGAAACATAATAAAAAGCAACAATATGTTGTAAACAAAGTAGTAAAGCGTAGAAAAAACGTAATAGTACATAGTGCACATCCAGGTATGGCTAAGTACGTTTCTATGCGTATCTACTACGGTTTACTCCGTTTTAAATACGTTACAATAGGTATAATCTACTTATATCAAAGCCCAACGTTAATTTTAAATAATATCAAATACAAACATAGCGTGAACAATCATCATTACGTATACTCAACAAAACTAGAAACGTCCCTGTTTTATAGCCGGTGTAGCTCTGTCTATGTATGTACCACATGTTCAAAGTACATGTATTTTAAACCGTGGCGATGTTCAGAATACGATCGTGTAGAGTTTAGCCGATACACACGGTTTACATACCGGCCAGTGACCGGAACGTTGATTTCCACTTTTTGCACGTGCACGCTATACTTGTCATCGATAAGGTGATTCAGTTCATGTCGTACCATTCATGCGATAGGGGCTATTCGGAAAATTAAAAAACTTTTTTAATTTTTCACTGTTTTCGATATGCCACGGCTTTCCGAAAACGCGCGAAATCAGGCAATTGGGATGCTTGCGGGTGGGATGGCCGCCAGGGCGGTCGCGCCTCGGTTTGGTTGCTGTCGGAAGACGATTGATCGTCTTGCAGCCCGGTACCAGCGACTGGGGCTGTTCACGACCGGCAGCGACCTGGTAGGCCTCGTGTAACGACGGCTAGAGCCGATCGTTACATTACGTTGACGCACTTACGTCAACGTCGATTGGCAGCCACAGTCACTGCTAGGCGATACGGTGTCTCAGGGCAGACCATTCGCAACCGGTTACGTCGTAACGCCCAACCAATCCGGGCACGCAGCCCGTACACTGGTCAGATAATGACCCAACGTCACCGTGCTGCCAGACTGTTATGGGCGCGACGTCATCTGAACTGGAGAAGGGCTGACTGGAACCGAGTTTTGTTCACCGATGAATCTCGGTTCACAGTTAGTCATGCTGACGGAAGATTACGGGTATACAGGCGTAAAAATGAAAGATTCACCGATTGTTGCATTGTTGAGAAGAACAGGTTTGGGGGAGGGAGCGTAATGGTCTGGGGTGGGATCATGGGAAACCGGAAGACAGATTCGGTTGTTGTACAGGGCAACATCAATGCACAACGTTATGTTGCAGATGTGCTAAATGCACATGCCTTACCATTTATCCGTCAGCATGGTCCTGGTGTGACATTGATGCACAACAATGCCCGCCCTCACGTAGCCAGGGTCACCACTCAATACTTACAGCAAAACAACGTCGACGTCATGCCATGGCCCGCGGTCTCCCCGGATCTCAATCCCATTGAGCACATATGGGATGAGCTGGGCCGCAAAGCACGAGGTAACCATCAGATTGACAATGTTCGCGATCTTACACGGGCGTTACAACGGGAATGGAGGAATTTGCCCAACGCACTGGTATTGCGTTACGTCACGTCGATGCGGCGTAGGATCATTGCATGCATTCATGCAAATGGTGGCCACACTCGGTACTAACGAGATTTACTGAATTTGCCACATTACTTATTGAAATTCCATCTCTAAACATTAAGTAACACATTTCTGAGTTTTTGTGATTTTTTATTTTGACCCCTACCGCCCTTGGCCGGTTATCTCTCGAATATGTAACAAGATATCCAAATGCAATTTATTGGCTTTGATACAGAAATGAATGAACTTGTTTTTCCATTTTGATTTTTAAAAGTAACCCTTTTGGTTTTTGATGAATCTTTCCTTAAACATGGAGGGACGTTTCTAGTTTTGCTCAGTATATATAACCGTATCGAATACGTTTTAATACACAAAACAGAAAGTAGGTATCCTGTGTTATGTTGCATCTCAAATGGTAGTATAACACGAATCAATAGACAAGTAATCACAATATTTATTAACATCAGGAAGTTTGACAGGCAGCGGCCATTGAACAGCTGTTGCTAAGCGATCGCCCCGAGTGACATTAACAGCGCAAAGTAGTAAATGAGGCAATTGTAATTCTAATGATGCATTTATTGCTTTTGTTGTTGAAAATTAATGCAATCAGCAACATAAATATAGACACATTCATGTAACAATTACTAATACCTTGTAATTTTATTGGAACTATTTTCTTCGTAGAAAAGTATTTGTGTGATCCGTCCGGTATGACTTGCACAACCATCTTGCACTCGGGTACAATTTTCCAAAGAGGATCGATACAATTGGAAAACAGTAAATTACTGCATTAGAAATAGGTTAACCGCATTGTAATTTTGAAATTTGCGGCGTATATCATAAAATGTTTGAAAGAAAAACATGTTTAATGGATCCGCTAATGCGTCGCCATTAAACAGATTTTAAGTCCTATCATTTTCTGATATACGCCACAAATTGACAATACATTAACCCTATACTACACGGCAGACAGACAGATAAACGAATTTATATTGCAGGTCACTACATGTACATCAATCCGTACAATAACCCTCCTTACTATACCACACAAAACGTTCATAAATCGCGGATAGTATCCCTAGAATTTCCTGTGGCCAGGGAATACAGAATTTTGGTACACAATGTACGGCGTAGATATTGCCAAGCTCAACGTTTATGGGAGGGTTTGTAACTGAAGGGATCAGTGAACAAAGAGGACTAACTCCCTCGTGGAGTTAGCCCCTTTCTCCCACTAACCCCTTCAAGTAGCAAAAAGCTTCATGCTTTATAATATTGTTATGGACTGGAATTTGGTCCGCATCAAACAGTAGCGAGCGGTGTAGGTCATGATGAGACTGCGTGGATGTGCAGGTTGATCTGTGTCTGCACAGGTCTCAAGAAAGTTGTGTTATTTAAGAGACAATCATTTAACAAAGATTTCAAGTATATTTTTCAATACAATTATATTGCTATCTGTAGCCTATTTCATCAACATTGCAAAGTATACTTTAGTAGCAAAGTATACTTTGAGGGAGAAATTTTCAATTTTTTTTTAAATTTATTAATTTTTATTATACTAAATTTATTACATTATCACAGCCATTTAATGGCTGTGATAATGTAATAAATTCAGTATAATAATTCTGCATACTTTTAATCATGAAATATATGCATTTGTTAGTTCTATATGAAATAATGCATTTCAGGAAAAATAAATGATTACTCCCTCAAAGTATACTTTGCTAGTAAAGTATACTTTGCAATGTTGATGAAATAGGCTACTGGAATAACCAGTATAAAGCGGAAATGCCGCTAATATAGTATATTTAGCTGTTAATATGTTTGTTTGGAAAATCCATACTTAAAATTACTTTGATATGTGGAAATAAATACAAATTGTGTCGGATTTAATCCCGATACATTGCGTCTTTACAGTCTGCTCTAGTGCATTTTTGATAAAAACCTACGAATTTAACGTAAACAAAAAAATATGCATGTATTTAACATTTTGCAATGCCACTATGAACATAATTCTCACACTGTGTATCACCATGCATTTATCATATTTGTGTATTTGCAAACAAGTCATGTGTTCACAAAATATTTACCATTATATTTTGTAGAGGTAATTATTTCGTCCTTGGCAGAGAAATTACCATTCAATAAAGAGAGCATAACTCTGTCAATCGCAGTATAGGATTCATGCCAATATACGATACATATACATGTATATGCCACATAGTCATTCTGTAATTGCTGTCTGCATATATCGGGAATATACGGTATCCCAAATGCACAAGATTATATGTCTGTTGAGCGTTATCTCTGTATTCAATCCGCTACACAACATATATTGCCCTTGCCATCAATCATAGGCAAAATGCGATCTGGTTACGGATAATGTCATTGCATCTGAACTATGGGTGAGATGAATCAAATAAATTGATAATAATCACTATAAATATATATAAAATATATGTATGTTCCGCGGATGACTATGTTAATTATTATAATCAACACACAGATAACAATCACAACAATTACAAAATGAAACATGGCCATTTCAAACCATAGAACACTGTCTATATCATAATGTTACAAGAACAATATATGGTGGATTTAACCTCAATGTATGTACATTTAACAATATCCGACTCTTGGATGGGTATTTAGATTAATGCGGGGTCGCATTTAAAAGCAGACGGAGAAATTGTTATGAACTGGAATTTGGTCCGCATCATACAGTAGCGAGCGGTGTAGGTCATGATGAGACTGTACGGATGTGCAGGTTGATCTCGGTCTGCACAGGTCGCAAAACAGTTGTGTTATTTAAGAGACTATCATTTAACAAACATGTCAAGTTTATAATTATTGGTCGATTTCGGTAAATATTCATATCAGAATGTTTGTTATTGTACATGGATTCTAAATATTGTATTTATTTCCAAGTCAGGAATAATATTGAACTTTTATTCAAAGAATTGCGAAAATTATTTTAGTTTTCACAGATATTAAAGTCGAAATTCTGCACATTAATTCGTCAGTATGTTATGCAACGCTGTCAAGATTAAGCCATAAACCGTCCAAGCTGACAGCCGATAAGTACACATAAGTTTGATAAGTTTGTTTGTGTATAGTGTGCAACGGCATATCAACAGCTAAGATCATGTAAGGCCGGGAAATCGGGTTCGATCCCATTTTAACCTGCTGCATTTGGGGGGGGGGGGGGGTCCCAAAATCAGAACGGAATATTTACATCGAGAACAAATATATTCAGCCCTGAACTTAGAATAACCTGACCTGGTGGTGCCAGGACCATACCACACCAAGTCACTTGGCCCCTTCCCCTAAAATAGGATTACGAATATCGTAATACTCACATAAGGAGCATAACCAGATTCAACTGTCACATACAAAATGCCAAAGACGTATGTGAGGGCCAAACCAGGTCTCCAGTCGGGATTTCGGTAAGGATGAACCCCGATCGTTACATTACCCATCTGTTTGATAAGTAATCTCATTCCAGAGATTGCAACAAAGAAAGTTTGAATATGTGTTCATTGTGAGACTCGGGACCCTAAACCAACGTCATATGACCAATATTTAAATGAGATAATACATTCTGATATCACGTGTTGCATAATAAACAATTGTATTGGTTAATCTAGTGTATCCAGTATGTTTGCACAATTGGAAATATATTCCGAGAGTTGCAAAGTAGTTGTTCACAAGGAAAAATCATGTAAAAGTAATAAACGGACATACAGCCGCCGTTTGGCGAGCTGAGAGTGGGTTTGGAGATACATTTTCAACATGTTACATTTGTATTCGGTAATTTATTGACATGACAACAAGCAAGAAACATACACAATACAACAGTGAAATGTGTTACTAGTTTATATTCAATGTTTGGACAGAATCAGCTAATTCCCCATATACAAAAATAGACAAAACAATGAAGAACACTTACGAAATCCAAATAAATGGACTACGAGAATCCAACCTCGTAATAATATAGAGAACAGCTTAAAAATAAGTAATGATTTAGGGTTGTTGTACTGTTAGTGTGGACCCATGAAACGTCTATGAAAATGTCATAAACAGTTAGCTACATGTACGTACACCAATAAATCATATATATATATATATATATATATATATGTTCAATAAGTCTTGATGCAGATGCTGCCAGCAAGGAAATGGCACTATATGCTGAATTTAGAAAATAATTAGCACATATTGATGTTTTACATGTATAATTTGACTTCTACACACCTGTGTAGATACGTAAATATACATGTGCTACATCAAAATTGGTCTATTACATACATATTACAGGTATGTGTACATGTGCATTTTTATTACTAGCAGTATCTACATAATGACTTATTAATCGCATTCACATCGTTTATTTATGTCAGTCGCTATTATTTTATTAGTAGGATTTTTTATTAGATTTTCATTGACTTTACATGGGGCCACAAGAAGGGTACAACTACCTTAATATGGCATTAGTGAACCAGTTTAATAATACACTAAAGCAACACAGCAGTCTGATGCGCTGTTATTTACATATTAAATATTAATACACTCAGTAATACATAGATGATATACAGCGAGTTTCCATTTGATAGGAGATTTATGAAACGAGTCGGGTATAGTTAGTGCATATGCATTGTAGCCTTTCATCGCAATGTGCATACACTTGTTATCGAGTTTCATAAATCGTAGTTAAATACATTCGTGCTAGTTAGTGAGTTATCTTATATCGCAGATATTCCAAACCCGGATACATGCATGCTAGTTAGGTAGTTATCTTATATCGCAGACATATATTCTAGATATAGCACTATATAAACACGATAAAGGCTGCTCAAATGTAACATACACATACATTATCGACGTGTCGGTAGCGCCACTAATTGAACAGTCCCAATAGTAGAATGCCCATTCCCCTTCAGTAGTGCGATTAAAGGCACATGTCACTCAGTAGGTTATACTATATGGAGACAGACAGTCGTGTATATTCTGTAGATATGATATGAAAATAAATATTCATTGATCATTATCCCACGTATGGATTGCCATTATTATACACTTTATACACTGATATCAGGGGCGATAACCGTATTTCCTTAAAATGTTAACGGACATTACTATTTATTCTCTATTTATATTTTGGTGTGCTAATGATCATACTTTATAATCTTTCGAAAATATTTTTTTTCAGGTGACGCATTTAATTAGCGTAAATAATACAAAATAGCCTGATATATGAAATAGCCTGTCACTATCAGTAAACTAAATATTACGAAATGATAAAATCTGTATAGCGGACACTTGTAATGTTTAGAAATGGTGGAATAGTGACACAATTATACAATTATTTCAATCATATAAAGACAATATTTTGCCTACTGAGTGGGCATGTGCCTTTAAGGTATTAACTACTAGTATAAATTATTGTTACATATTGGATGTATAAGGAATTAAATGCGAGGGAGCGCTAGTGACCGCATCATTTAGTTCCTGAAAAATCCAATATGTGAACAATAACTGACTCATAGTTCAGCCAAGTGTACTATGCAATGTGTCCCATTCAAGTATTGATTTTCACGACACGAAGTGAGCGCGTGTGTGGGCGGTAATATGCTTTCCGTCTCGTGAACTCATGACAACAAGGCGTAAAATCAGTTCTAAATATAGCGCTGAACATTTAATGATTACTTTAATAGATATTGGCGAAAGCGTCGCAATATCCGATTAATTGAGACGAAATGCTGTTCTTTCATTGGTCGAAAAACTAGGGTAAACTATACATCTGGTAATACATACCTTATTGGGGTTAAACGTTGCAATAAATGAAATATGTGGAGCGCAATACTGTCTAGCGATTGGCGTACATAGCGTAGGGTGAAGTATAAGTTAGATCACGGTTCGTCCGCATGTACGAGGAGATAATCCACGAGCTTTAGCGAGCGAGTTACATGTACATACCTTGCTCACAAGCTGTGTTAATACAGAAACAACAAACGGAAATGTGTCAAAGATGTGATAACTATAAATAATATAACTGTCTACTGTTGTGACAACCAGATAGGTACCGGCGACGGCTACCCGGTATTCTCCCAGCACGGGCAAGTCGACGCGCACTGGCACATGGCACAGGTCTCCCTGGACTCGGAATACTCCGCTTTTCCTTTCAGGGTATGTTTCACGTCCGCCTCTGTAGTTAAACAAACACCATATAAGGTTACGGCTTTGAATACTCCATATACATGTATGAGACAAGCCATGTGATTTTGTACATAAGAAGATGGGCGATTTATTCATGAAAAATATTTACAGAAACGGCAATAATTTCTGTAATACGTCGACAGTTGTAGAAATTCTCATTCTAAGAAACGTCCGTCAACTGTCGACGTTATTTACAGCGGTTTCCCGCTTAGAGCTGTTCCACCCCGTACTCATCCGCGTCCGTGGAGTCCTGGAGTACTCTAGAAGATCAGAAGCTAGACCGGTCACATATTAGACACGCCATGCCAGTACCTTCGGACATCTGCGTAATTTCATTAAATATGTATACAAAATTTACAATATTTGTTCATAAATAAAGTTAAAAATTGACCAAATGTTCAGAGTACATGCGGAATATAATTCCGCATGTACTCTGTCAAATTTGTGAACGTTTGATGCCATTTACGGAAATTATTGCTGTTCGACCATGGCTGTAGACAATGCTCATTCCGGGTCCCAGCTAACACCTACGTAATGCATGTGTCTCATGACGTTACTAGAACGCGCCATTACGTCATCAGACTAGTTCACAACGGTCGCCATGAAATTTTTAAATTGATGCGGCTGCATCACGCGACGTGTAATGCGGCCCGGAATATGTATCAGTAAATCAGCAGTTTGAATGGAGTAGATTATCAAAGTACCGAAAGTGCTGCATAAATGCTCAAATTGAATGATATTTCCGACGGAAATCAATAGTGTTCGACCACGTGCAGCCGTGGGTAAACGTTGCCGTGCAACTCGGGAACTGTTTGAACCCACGGCCTATGGCATTGAGTTTAAACAGTGTTCCCTCGAGCCACAGGAAACGTTTACCCATGGCTGGACATGGTCGAACTTCGTATTCTAGCCAAAACTGGGAGCTAGACAGTAGCAATTGCCGTTAGCCACATTTTCCAACCTGTGACCTGGAGCTACAGTGATCACAAATGCCATAAACCAGAATCCTCCAACCATAGAACGGGAACTAAACTGGCTACCACAAATGGCACAACACCCCATTTTTCCAGTCACTGTGAGAGGAGAAATGTGACTTATGTGTTTTGCGCACTATTCGCCATTTCATCAATGAAGCATCTGGCAAGCTTCTAATAAGCAATTATAGCGATCGTCATCAGGCTACATGAGAGGGCTATTTGATCAGGAGCTACACTGGTCACATATCCCGTAAGACACCATTTCTTCAGTCACAGCCGCATTTCAGTTGGTGCTCGAAGCGACGACGGACTCGTATTACAAGTGTGAACACACGAGCGGCTCCAGTAGCTACCACAACGCCGTGTACCGAGGCTATGGCTACATGGCCATCGACGACATGTATGTCTACAACAACACATGTACAGGTATATGGAGATTAACTGCGACCGGCTGCTCAACACCTCAGTTACCTTAACGGACGGTTAATAATGTTCAAAATTAATATTATCGAAACAAATATTGTTTTTGCATTGTTTATATGGCTGTAAAATATGGCAGCTTTCGTGAAACAGACAGTAGACACCAACCTGTGTGTAGTTTACCATTCGTTATTCACGTTGTTGATGGTCCCAAGGGTGTCCGGTTTAGAGAGGTTCCTCTGTAAAACAGACACATGACTACATCAAGACGTGCATGGGTGTTTTGTGATCATGAATATACATTATCATCGGAGATAAATGACCATGAAACATATCCAAATTAGGCAGAACTAACTTTTCTCTGTGTCCGGTTTAGAGAGGTTCCACTGCACGTACACACAGAAAAAAAGACACTGTCTTATCTCTGCATTGTATTCAGTAAATTACCACCATATATTTTGTTATTTTATCTCAGCTGCTCCGCCGACGTGCCCGGATAACACCCTGACATTTATGCACGGAAACGAAACGTCGTGCTACACGTTCCACACGACGCCTGCGTCGTGGTACGACGCTGTGGAACAGTGTAGGAAAGAATCACCAAACTCACAACTCGTCAGTGTGCAAAGCGTAGAGGAGCAACGGTACTTAGCGGACACTATCCAGAATGACGCACGCAAAGGCCATCAGCCGGGGACAGGGGCGTTACCCTCATTACATTTATACCCACTTTTTGTAGAAAAATGGATATTGCTACGCTGACCGGCCTGACACATTAAATTGACCATTGTTCCATTTTAATGCGAGAATTGTTGAGAAACCTGTGCTAACGTACTCGCTTAGCTGCGAGTGCACGTTCTGCCACATGGCAACTTCACGGTTCGATTGCATCAATAATAATTATTGTCATGATTACCGAAATCGGCCGAGTTAACCCGAAGACGGTATGACGTCAACTCCGGGGTTCCCTCACGTGATGACGTGGGTATAAAACGGAACGTCACTACCAGATCTGGGCTTCTGAATGTCAATAGACCACTGACCAACATCGCACTTCCGACTAGGTGGATTAACTCTACCACTACCAGATCTGGTACTCTCTAGACACAAAACAAAGAGATGAGTCCTCCAAGAACAGAGGTAGTAGATAATTCCACCCAGTAGGGAAATTAATGACTAGTAGATTCCACCAAGTCGTTCTTAACATGGCAAACACCGGATCCGGGGTTGAAAGCACCAACTAAATTCAGAACCCCTAATCCGGAGTTGGCTGAGCACCGACTTGGGGAGTCAACCCACATAGCACTTAGGCTTACACCTGATATGATTTAGTTGTATGATTAAACAGGCTTCTATTATTGTTAATACATATTTTAACCTCCATTGAATTGAATAAATATATTGAACGTGTAATAAATCTCCTCCTCTTTACACAGCCAATCATCAGTTCTTACCCCACCCAGGTTCACCATATAACCAACATTCAAGCCAAACCGCTCGGCATATAATTCGAACCCGACTACTGCAGGCGACCCACATCCTGACCTACTTCGTGTAGGGGTCACCGTTGCAGTTTGGTGTCATAGAGTGGGATTTCTTATAAATCTGCCTGCTTGTTACAATTTGAACATCAATATGGAATCTGATTTAACTGAACTTGGGAAATCCTGATCTGATTGGACTGTGTATAAAGTTTAATTGCTATACCAAGTGTAAGCCTGGTGCTGCTCCAAAGGACCCAGACAAAGGACCCAAATTTATTTTAGCAACAATAATAAAGTAAAACAAATTTTATTTTGACAAAGGATCACAATATAACTGAACACCGGCATCTGATATAGATCTGTAACTGACATCCAACATCTGTAACCGCCATCCAGGTTAAAATCTGAAAATAGAAGCAATAAACTGGTATAAGTTAAAATGGCTGATGATCACACTTATGCTGCAAATAAAAACGGTGATGATGATGACAGACATACTACGGATGAAAGTAGATCAGAGTCTGCTGACACGGAGATTATTTTTAACAAACATGATGACAGTGTTAATGCACAAATGTCTGACATCGTCAGGGAGGTAAAAAATACAATGACGATCATGACCGACCACATTGAACGGAGAATGGCAGACTTTGAATCCCGAATAAGACTGTATGAAAGCCACAGTCTAACTGACCAAGGTGAACACCAATCACATTTGCACACTGGGGAAAGGCCATATGACATAGACATAGCTGGGGGAGACTGGGGGAGACTGGGGGAGACTGGGGGAGCTAGATCTCTGCTAAATTAACTATGACCACGGGAACGGAGGAATTATCTTGTATCGAAAATGAAGTCCAGATATGGATCTGAGGGGCATGCAGAGGTATTCCGCACTCAACTGAAGTCGCGTGTGAGGGGTAGAACTAAATCCATATCTGAACTGGCCCAATCCATCATGAAAATGACTAGACAGGCTTATCCTGGTGCAAACCAAGATACAGTGGAGGCACTGGCCTTAGATTGTTTAATTGATGCCATAACGGACACCGACATTCGGTTGAGATTGAGAGAAATGGGATCCAAATCAATTGATGAAGCCGAAAAGACTGCGGTGAGAATGGAGGCACATAGATTAGCTGACAGACAGCGCTATAAATCTCTCTATATAACTGGCAATCAGGCGGATGTAAAACAAACATCGACTATTGACACCTTGACTAAAAAAGTCAATAATATGTCCTAAAAATTAGACAAACTGCTAAATGAGAAAAATAGCATTGGACAAAACATTAGACCAAACAATCAATATCCAAACAACAGGAGGTTTAATAATCCTGAAAACCCAGCAAACATGCCAAACCAACCTCAAAACCGACCCAGATACCATGACCAATTTTTAGCTCAAAATGCCAGACCAAATTGTGATCAGTCTAGGGGAGATAATCCAAATTTCTCACACAACCCTAGAATGTGGAATACAGCAGAAGGCAGGGAACGAGGGTACGTCAGGGTGGAGCGATCGCAACCCGACAAACCAAACAGCCCCCAGATCGCAATGAACAATGCTGCCGCAAAACAAGGTTATTTTCTTTCCGCAAAAATAATCAATAACCTTGTAACATTATTAGTTGATTCTGGAGCAAACGCCACAATTCTAAGCAAGAAAACTATTGAAAATTGGCCATATTTTACCCGACCAAATCTGACACCGTTACATTCATCCTTGATAACTGTTACAGGAGAATCGTCTCCATTTTTGGGTCAAGCTGAAGTAGAAATGTGTCTTGGAAGACAGAAAATAGAGCATAAGGTGCTCGTAGCCGACATTGAGCTGGATGGAATACTGGGGTTAGATTTCCTCTCAAAACACCAGTGTGACATTATGCTTAGTAAAGGCTATATAACACTGAAAGGGGAGAGAATTCCATGCTTTATGAACACCGAAAATGGACAAAAGAACTGTTGTCGAATTGCAGTTGAGGAAAACAATAGATATACCGCCATAAACCGAGGTAATTGTCCCGGGTAAACCGATCGACAACATTAGCCGAAATAGTATGGGAATGTTGCAGCCAACTGAAGGTTTTATTGACAAAACCGAGTTGTTGGTAGCGAAAGTTTTGGTTGACCCAAAGTTTCGAAATGTACCAATACGCATTGCAAACTTTAACAAGACCCCGTGAACTATATATGAAAACAAGGTTGCCGCTGTATTTCAACCGGTAACAGTACATGAATGTGGAAAGGAAACTGGTCCCAGACTAGGATGCGAGATACCAGAACATTTTTCAGAACTGTACGAGAAATCCAGTACATATCTAAACAGTTTTTAAACTGAAACATTTTCTGATTGAGCACCAAGATAAGTTCTCTGACGACATTGGTACCACGAACTTGGTGAAACATCATATTGATACTGGGAACAACAAACCAGTGAAAACATATCCATACCGAATCCCAATAGCGAAACGGAAAATTGCTGAGCAAGAAATTGAGAAAATGGAAGATGCTGGAGTTATAGAACCTTCTTGTTCTAGCTGGCTGTCACCAATACAGCTAGTCTCCAAGTCTGATGGTTCTGTGAGATTCTGTTGTGACTTTCGAAAATTGAACAATTGCACTGTAAAGGAATTTCAGCCTTTACCGAGAATTGATGATAATCTAGACTCATTATCTGGGTCGAGCTGGTTCCACTGCCCCGACTTACGATCAGGTTTTTGGCAAACCGACATTGACGAAGAAAGTAGACCCATGACTAGCTTTAGTATCCAGGGTGGTCGTCAAATGCAATGGGTACAAATGGCTCTTGGACTTTGTAATGCACCAAGTACCTTCTCCAGACTAATGCAGATGGTATTCTCTGGGTTAACATACAAAATATTGGCTTTGTATCTGGACCATATTATTGTCTATGCGAAGACATTTGACCAACACCTGGATAACCTGAAAATTGCGTTCCAAAGATTGCGAGAAGCCAAAGAAAACTGTACTGTTTCAAAAAGAAGTGACCTTCTTAGGTCACCGAATAAGCAAAGACGGTATTTCCACATGCCCAGAAAAGGAGAAAGCCGTTAAAGACTGGCCAACACCGAGATCTGTTCGCGAGGTGAGATCGTTCTTGGGGCTTCCTTCTTTTTACCGAAAGTATATTTATCACTTCTCGGAAATAGCAAAACCCTTGCATGAACTTACAGAGATGGGGAAGAGATTTATTTGGAGTGAGACATGTCAGACTGCATTCAATAGCTTGAAAGAGGCATTAATGTCGTCTTCAGTGTTGGCACTTCCGACAGATGATGACTATTTTGTCGTCAGTACAGATGCATCTGGTACTGCGGCAGGTGCCATATTGGCGCAAGTACATACTGGGCAGGAGAAGGTAATTGCCTACTACTCAAAATGTTTCTCGAGGACCGAACGGCAATATTGTGCCACGAGACGTGAGCTGTATGCAGTGATTCTACCCTTACGCCAGTTTCACCACTATGTGTATGGAAACGAGTTCAAAATTAGAACTGACTGTGCTTGCGCTGGTTGATGAACTTTGAAATACTAGAGGGTCAACTTAGTAGATGGTTGACAGATTTGTACACATATGACTTTGTAGTTGAGCATAGACAAGGGAAACTACACACAAACTGTGATGCCCTAAGCCGACGACCATGTTAGAACAACAACTGAAACAATTGTGAGCGTGTTGAGGTGAGATTTGAAAACTCTGATGAAATTACCGAGCAGAAAGAGGTGCATGCCTCGAAAACTGAGGAACAATGTAGAAGTGAGTGCCGAGGTGCACCACGTAGAGAAAAGATACCCGAGAGTGTTAACCAGTATGGAACCAGAGAAATCGACTCCGATAGCCATTATAAATGTTGTAGTGTAACAAAATATAGTGATTTGGCAAGATCAAACTGTTGCCCTACAGACATGTTGATTGGTCCAAGGGAGATATGTAGCGATAGCAGTAGACCTTGCAGTATAACAAGAAACCCGGATACACCACAATCCAACCGTTGTACTGGCAAGATGGAGATGGGTAGTAAGGACACTAGTAGTGATGAGAATAGTAGGATCATTGTAGTAGAAAATTTGGAAAATGGAACTGAGGCGACCAATAGAACTCAAACAAGACAAACAACCATGCTAGCAGGACAAACCAGTAAGTCATACTGTGACAGAATAAGATGCAATGTTTTAATAGAGGCCTGTACAAGTACAGACAAAAACAGTGCGAATGTCCGGTGTGACCCAGGCCCTTCTAACTTGGTCAGTCAATCCACCGGAAATGACAATACTCAGACAATACCGACCCTCCAGACTGATTCTGACGAGAATAATGTCAACATTGATAATCTTGAGCTGGGTAAAGTTGGTGAATACCAACACACTGATCCGGTACTGAATGTTGAGTGTGAATGGTACGAATTGGGAAACAGACCACAGCCAAACATAGTGTTGAGCTAAAATACTACTGGTATAGATGGGAATCTCTAGTGGTACAAAATGGAGTAGTATATAGAAAGTGGGAAAATGATTATGGTACTGAAGTTGAGCTACAGGTGGTCGTTCTATTGACACAGATGCATGATAGAACTACTGCCGGACACTTAGTTGTGAGAAAGACATTACATAGAGTGAGACAAAGATTCTGCTGGTATGCACTCAGAAGAGATGTAGAAAATTGGTGCCACAAATGTCAAATTTGTGCCGCACAGAAGACACCGGCGAGAAAGCCAAAAGCACCAATGAAACAATATAATTCTGGTGTAATATGGGAGAGTGTAGCCATTGACTTCCTAGGACCGCTAGGAAAGACTGAGAGCAGAAATAACTACCTGATGGTCGTTGGTTGTTATTTCACAAAATGGACGGAGGCAATACCAATAAAACACGTGGGAGCTGAACATGTAGCGAGAGAGCTAATTGACAAGGTATTCCATGAGAATGGGAATTACATTACTCTTACATACTGACCAGGGAAGTACGTTTGAGAGCCAGTTGTTCCAAGAAATTTTCTAATTACTGAATATCAGTAAAACACGGACGACTAGTGGTCGCCCATGTTCGGAGGAATGATTGAGCGAGCGAACAGAACGATTCTTAACATGTTGTCAACTTTTGTAGCTAAACATCCAAGAACATGGGATCAGATGGTACCTTTCTGTATGATGGCTTATCGCAGTTCGGTTCATGAAACTGGGGTCACACCTGCTGCGATGATGTTTGGCTCCGGGATCCGGTTGCCTGTGGACTTGATCATGGGACAACCTGAAGCAAGCCCTGAAACAGATAGAAAGTACGGCTTAGGTTATGTCAATCAACTGGAGGGAAAATTACTCCAGATACATGAATTTGCTCGGACAAAACTGAACATAGCGAGTAATGTCATGAAACGTAACTATGATGTGAAAACTAGCTTCACCACATATCAGGAGGGTGATACAGTATGGTACTACAACCAAAAACCAAAAGTGGGTGTGTTTAGTAAATTGATGCGACCATGGTGCGGTCCGTACAAGCTAATCACAAAGATGAGTGATATTCTCTACCTAATTAGAGAAAGTCAGAGGCACAAGCCAAGGGTTGTTCACCACGACAGGCTTAAACCATTTAGGGGTGACGTACCACCTTGGTTCAACTCAAACTGATTATTTTTGTTCTAACTGACAAATATCCAATGTCCCAAATTCCCTGACCCAATTGTCACTAGTCATTATATTCCCGATAATTGTTGTTAAATAATTGTACATGTATGTATTATATTTGTATGCAAACCATTGTTGATGCATTACCTTGATTGCTTGAAACATATGGATCGTCACTGACTTGTTGCTGGATAACTCGCACAATCTGAAACAAGAGAATATGTCTGAAACATTGAATGATGATGTTCGATGATGTTGCAAATGATATCGACTGACTTTTGCATAATGGAAAAGTATTAATTGATCTGAATAATGGAAACTGATTGGCAGAGCAACGTGATGTGTTACTGTAACTCGTAAATAGTCACAAATATTAGACGACATGTGGTTACTGAAAACCAAAGTCGCTGATTGTGCTGGCTCGGTGGTGTAACAAATGATCCAAGTACAGATAGGCTAATACATGGAAGCTAAGACATACATCTTGTTTATTTTCAGAATGATGTTACCTATCAATGTGCCATATGCGAGAATGTCTGGTACAATAACTGGTTCCCGTTGAAGAGACACATAATGGAGCAACATAGCGGTTTCTGCATCCGGTGCACAAGTTGTTCCAAGTTATTTTCTCGAATCGAGGGCCACAGACATTGTGGATCTGTGAAAAATCCAGAGTGTGTTTATTTTCAAAGATCTACTGGTGTTAAGGACAAGGAGGCAAATGTACTATACGACCAGTACATCGAAACGACCCTGAACAACTTTGTCATTGAAATTGGACAAAATAAATCTGTCAAAATGCAAAGTCCGCTCGAGGATTTGTATCCGAAGAACAGGAAGCGGAGTGCCAACGATTCCACCAGAATCACCCACAAACGTCGGAGGCCAGCCACATAAACCCCTGTTTCCTCCGGTCTAGCCAGCCCAGACATCTCGATCGACGAATTTGTACAACCAATAAAAACTAGAAATGTGGCATGTCGGCACACGAATACCCCCAATGGCAGCCAAAGAAAACGAGGCATTTTTGATTATAAGCCATTTAGCCGAGCGTTAAGGTTTCAAACGCATCAAGTATGTGACCTTGACCCTGGGCATAGTGTGATAATCCATGTATCGGTGTAGAAGATATAGAGCGGAAGGGAATTTCAATAGGTTTGAACTTTGACCTTCAACTGTGACCTTGACCTTGGACGTAGCTGAGTGGTTATTGATCGCGACACACCTTCGAATCATGAGAAACATTTGTGCTAAGCCATTTGATAATCCATGCATCGGTGTAGAAGAAATAGAGCGGAAGGAAATTTCAATAGGTTTGACCTTTGACCTTCAACTGTGACCTTGACCTTGGACGTAGGTGCGTGCTTATTGATCGCGACACACCTTCTCATCATGAGAAACATTTGTGCCAAGCCATTTGATAATCCATGTATCGGTGTAGAAGATATAGAGCGGAAGGGAATTTCAATAGGTTTGACCTTTGACCTTCAACTGTGACCTTGACCTTGGATGTAGGTGCGTGGTTGTTGATCGCGACACACATTCTCATCATGAGAAACATTTGCACCAAGCCATTTGATAATCCATGCATCGGTGTAGAAGATATAGAGCGGAAGGGAATTTCGATAGGTTTGACCTTTGAACTTCAACTGTGACCTTGATCTTGGACGTAGGTGTGTAGTTATTCATCGCGACACACCTTCTCATCATGACAAACAATTGTGCCAAGCCATTTGATAATCCATGCATCGGTGTAGAAGATATAGAGCGGAAGGGAATTTCGATAAGTTTGACCTTTGACCTTCAACTGTGACCTTGACCTTGGACGTAGGTGTGTGGTTATTGATCGCGACACACCTTCTCATCATGAGAAACATCTGTGCCAAGCCATTTGATAATCTATGCATCGGTGTAGAAGATATAGAGCGGAAGGGAATTCAACAGACCGACCGACCGACCGACCGACCGACCGACCGACCGACCGACCGACCGACCGACCGACCGACCGACCACCGACCGACCGACCGACCGACCGCGACCGACCGACCGACCGACCGACCGACCGACCGACCGACCGCCGACCGACCGACCGACCGACCGACCGACCGACCGACCGACCACCGACCACCGACCGACCGACCAGACCGACCGACCGACCGACCGACCGACCGACCGACCGACCGACCGACCGACCGACCGACCGACCGACCGACCGACCGACCGACCGACCGACCGACCGACCGACCGACCGACCGACCGCCGACCGACCGACCGACCGACCGACCGACCGACCGACCGACCGACCGACCGACCGACCGACCGACCGACCGACCGACCGACCGACCGACCGACCGACCGACCGACCGACCGACCGACCGACCGACCGACCGACCGACCGACCGACCGACCGACCGACCGACCGACCGACCGACCGACCGACCGACCGACCGACCGACCGACCACCGACCGACCACCGACCGACCGACCGACCGACCGACCGACCGACCGACCGACCGACCGACCGACCGACCGACCGACAAGCTGACTCCTATATACCCCCAACAAACTTTGTTTGTGGGGGTTATAAAAAAACAAGAAGAACCCCAAAATAAATTGTCTCAAAAATAAAACGCCACTGTTCAACTTGAAACCGTCTCTCGTGAGAACAGCCCCCTCGAGAAAACGAAGAACGACACCACTAAGTCAGTCAAGACACCCACCGTACACACGGAAATCGTATATGAACGAACAGAAGTGCGGGTGGCGGTGGAAAACATTCCGGGAAAAGACAATCGAGTGGAGAACCGTACAGGAGGCCAAATTTTCTTCCAACTCTGATACTGATAGCGACTCTGATAGTGAGTCAGATACCGACTGGGTCTCGCCCTCCACATCGACGCCGTCAGGTGTTTCTGCGACTCCCGCCCAACTCCAGCGTCAGACTGAAATATCTGACGAAGTGATACAGAAAGCATACCTTGATGCTACGCTGGAGTATGCCGGAGAGCGCAGGAACACCGGATCGTGTTTAATGTGGGTGGCCAGAAATTCCATACCAGTAAGGTTACACTAGAGTCGGATCCGGCACCTATTCTTTGACCCGTCCAGCCACATTCGACCCATCAACCACACAGTGTTCTTCGACCGAGACCCCGCCCATTTCCGATTCATTTTGAACTATTTGCGTAATGGATGCCGGATGTACCCAAATGTCCTCCCAATTGAGACCCGCTACCTAATAGAGCTATTTACCGAATCCCAGTTCTACAATGTCAGTGGCTTGTGCAGTCTGATTGATGCCAAGTTGAAGAAGGGGGGACATGCACTTTAAGTGTCATGATGTATGCTTGGTTAATGTTGTTTTTTTTATATACAAGCTAGGTTAATATTATTCATAAGCTGGGTTATTAAAAGATAAATTATACTTGATTTGTTTACTTGTAACACACAACCTGAAAAATGAGCGTCAAATAATTGTCACCAGAGGTGTAAACTGGCGATATACTGATATGGTGGTGAATGGGCACCAAACCTGGTATTCATGGTAATGGTAGTTACCACAAACTCAGATGCCAGAAAAATCAAGCTCACCTGCTGATGGTAGTGGCTAGCTGATGATATGGAACGCAATTGTTACCCAAACCGGTCTGGAAGCATGAATATTGCTTGGTATTGGCCGAGCTTGCTTTTGTCTGGTAATGATTATTGATGGCTATGTTCAAAATCAAGGATTATTCGTGATGAAAAATTATGTTGAAACAGGTTTTTAATGAGAAACGTAGTGAACTCATCTGTTGGTGAAAAAAAAGTCGTGGTAATCCCTCCAAACTCAGCATCAACAACAGAATAATTGACCAAAACCGAATCCGGTATAGTACCAAACTGACAGAAAACCAAGTACGGTAATGAACAAACTTAATCATTACTGTCAGAAAACCGAACCAGATATTGACCCACAACTGACCTAACACCAGATCCGGGATGGACTAAGCACCGGATCCGGAATTGACACAAACCGATCCAAAACTGATTCAAATTACAGACCAAAACTGAACCAGGCACAACAAAGTGCCTAACTGATATGTATCCAAGGGAGATACAAGCCATCTGATCATTACCTGAACAGGTAACTTGATGTGTTGGTCCAAGCTGATATCGGTGGGATTCTTGAAAATCACCGATCAAAACAGGACCTGAAGTACAAGATAACATTTACAGATGAAGAATTGAATTATGAATTGTTATTGTATTCACGTAAAATTAAAACAACTGAGATGTTTCATAAATTATAATCCGTGTCAAAGTCTGATTACATAAATACATAACTATATGTCTGAAGTTGCATATACACTGGTAATAATCTGATAATTATTTTAATAAATTAATTGTCTCAGACGTTTTAATCATTAAATGTACTATTAATTGTCATAATACTTGTAATAGTAAGATGTGTTTATCATTGTAAAATTGGAACAATGGTTGCGAACTTGTAGTGCGAAGCCAGACAGTCCGGTCACGTGACAACTTGTGTTACTAATTTCATTTAGTTCCACTACCAGTCAAAATTTGCAACCGCAAACGAACTTGATCGCTCATTTTGGGGACCAAATCCTTTTGTGAGTTGGGGGCAGTGCTACACTGACCGGCCTGACACATAAAATTGACCATTGTTCAATCTTATTGCGAAAATTGTTGAGAAACCTGTGCTAAAATACTCGCTTAGCTGCGAGTGCGCGTTCTGCAACGTGGCAACTTCACGGTTCGATTGCATCAATACCAATTATTATCCTGCGCTAATTCTGCATTGATTATGTGAATAACATTGTACATTACCTTTTTTGCTGAATGTCATGTCTGTATTATTAATATTATTGACGCTAGAGACGATTTTCTAAGCCGCAACATTGCAAAGGCTGTGTTGTTCGCCATCTTGGATTTATGACATAACCGATAGACTCGCTTTCACCGTCTGACTTCGGATTACCGAAATCGGCCGAGTTAACCCGAAGACGGTATGACGTCAACTACGGGGTTCCCTCGCGTGATGGCGTGGGTATAAAACGGAACGTCACTCCCAGATCTGGGCTTCAGAATGCCAATAGACCACTGACCAACATCGCACTTCCGACTAGGTGGATTAACTGTACCAATACATGTACCAGATCTGGTACTCTCTAGACAAAAAACAAAGAGATGAGTCCTCCAAGAACAGAGGTAGAATATAATTCCACCCAGTAGGGAAATTAATGACCAGTAGATTCCACCAAGTCGTTCTTAACATGGCAAACACCGGATCCGGGGTTGAAAGCACCAACTAAATTCAGAACCCCTAATCCGGAGTTGGCTGAGCACCGACTTGGGGAGTCAACCCACATAGCACTTAGGCTTACACCTGATATGATTTAGTTGTATGATTAAACAGGCTTCTATTATTGTTAATACATATTTTAACTTCCATTGAATTGAATAAATATATTGAACGTGTAATAAATCTCCTCCTCTTTACACAGCCAATCATCAGTTCTTACCCCACCCATAAGTTGTATAATACTTGACATATATTTTCTTTATAACTGAAGGTAGATACTGGAAATGAATTTCAATTTTAAATTCTACCCTCGCGACATGGATTATCTCCCCGTTTGGAGCTAAATTGTCCGTACGTCCGTCTGTCATATTTCTTGTAAGAAGTAAACATTTTAACCGTAATATTTAGGGACTTGAAAGTTAATGTGTGCCTTCATTATGGTGAGTAGATGCGCAAAGTGAATTTCGATATTTGATGCGACCCACGGTCATGGATTATCACCCCCTCTACCACTTTCGACTTGGAATTTCCCAAGTTTGCCTTGTAAGATGTCAAACATTTGAACTGTAATAGCTAGGGACTTGAAACTTGGTATGTGCGTTTCTTATGGAGTGTAGGTGCGCAACGTGAACTTCGAGAGTTTTTATGTGACCCCGGGTCATGCATTAGCTCCCCTTTTCGACTTAGCTTTGGTAAACGTGGGTATATTGCGATGGCGCGCCATCGACTGTGCTCTAGTAGCATTTTGTAACAATTGTAGGTCACCTAGGTCGTCTATGATATCAGTTTGTGTTCCAACCGTTGTTTAGACGACTCGGACAAAGTAAACTGCAACCACTTTAACCCTTAGACCACTATCTTAATTGTGTCTGCTGTTTATTTTCTATTTTTCATTTTTATCCTCAAACACATGCTTTGACATTGTAAAACCATGTTTTATTGAGAAATAAGGCAATAAATAAAAGCAACAGAAGACGACAATTGTTGTGTGTAGCGGTCTAATGGTTAAGGTAGCTGTACCCTTCTTGTGGCCGCATGTAAAGTCTATGGAAATGTAATAAAAACAAAATTATAATAGCATCTGTACATAAATAAACCACATGACTGTGATATGTAAGTCTTTATGCAGATACTGATACCCATTACAATGCACACAAACCTGTACTATGCAAATAAAGCATAGATGAAGCACATGTATATTTGTGTCTATACGCAGGTTTGTAGAAGCCAAATTATACAGTAAAACACCAACATTGTATTGGTATGTTCTGACGACAGCATATGGTGTGATTTCCTTGCTTGTATCATCTGCATAACGACTTATTTAACACATACGTACATATGGTTTACTGGTTCAAGTAGCTAATTGTTCATGAGTATGGTCTTTTATTAGATTTCCATAGACTTTACATGGAGCCACAAGAAGGGTGCAACAATCTTAATATCATACGAAGCTTGCAAACGTACATAAATAATCACGCGGTGCTCAATGTACTCCGAGGTGCATGTACATTCCACGTCTAACGGTGTACGATCCCACAGAAAACAAAAACAATAAATCGCGAAAACCAATTAAAATGGAATACACGTTAACCAGCCGATAAACGTACGATCACATACTAGCCCTCAAATGTGGATGTGACTGGAGAAATGGCGCTTAAGTGATTTGTGACCATTGTAGCTCGTGATCAAATAGCACACTCCAGTAACGACATCTATTGCTGGTTAGAAGCACGACAGGTGTGTGACTGATGTCATGGCGAGCAGTGTAGATCCTGATCAGACAGTGCGGATGCACAGGCTGATCTGGATCTACACTGGTCGCAAAACACATAAGCCATATTTCTACAGTCAGGGCTGCACATGATGATATTTCTACAAGAAGGCTATGCTTGTAATGCCTTCATGGTGTTCGTACCCTTCTTCAACTAACAAGAATATCTCTAGAGTGGAAATAAAGCCGACAGGTTGCCACATGCGATTGTCACTCTGTCAGCCAGGGTTCATTCCCGTGATTCCGGCACTGGATTTTATGAAATACAATTGTATTTCCCACTCTACAAGCTGGTTGTACCCAGGTGTGCCAGACATACAGCGGCTTAATCCGCGGGTCAATGCATAAGCGCCTTAAATCGAACAAACATTGTTACATAACTGCCGTTGTTTGACACCGCTCACAGCCGTGTTCAACCGTACAGCGCGTTCTGTTTGACCATGGCGCTATTACCTCGCCAGAAAACTTCACAAAGGTCGCACTGAAATTTTGAAATTGATGCGGCTGCATCACGCGACGTGTACTGTGGTGCCGGAATATATATGTGTAAATCAGCTATTTCAATGGAGCGGATTATCAAAGTACCGAAACTACTGCATAAATGCTCATTATGCCTGCTATTTCCGACGGAAATGTAACAATTATAGCGTTCGACCATGTCCAGCCGTGGGTAAACGTTTACCGTGACCCTCGGGAACTGTTTGAACCCGCGGCCTACGGCATTGGGGTTCAAACAGTCATACATAGTTCATACATTATTAAATATTAAAATAAATTGTCACTGTCAGCAGTATGTGTTTACTCTTTATAACCTTACCTTTTCCCTTACACATGTATCTATATAATGTAACAAGAGTTACACAGTGATGAATGAAATTAAAAAAGGAAGAAAAAAAGGAAACAAATTTACAAGAGCATTTGTAACATTAACTATGCGTTGCCATGACTTGTAACCGAATGTCGCAGAAATGCAACATATCTTCCAGATCTACCTTCACTATTGTATATAAACTGTATAAGTTTTAAAATATTTTAAGTACATAATTATAAATTGTAGTTTGCAAATCATGAGAAATTGCTGTATTAAAGCTGCCACTAATATATTAGTTTTGATAACATTCCGTATGACATTGCTGTCGAACGATTAAATCGATGTTGAACGAGTGCGTCAGTTACTGCACAAGGAAAATGTGTTCTGTAGCATATGCTATTGTTCATTCATGTGGATCAAATTATATGTGTGTACTAGCGTTGTTTTGTGTCCCCTATGCGATAGCAAGGTGGTGTGCATACTGCTTAACTCTTGAAGGTCATTCGTCCGTCTGCCCGTCCGTAGTCTTTTGCAGATTGGATGTATTACCTTAATACTCGATACTTAAACACTCGATAATTAAAGGAGATATAACAAGATTCTGTTTTCGCGATTCGCTTATGTATTCATCATTTATATATCAAATAAAACAAATTTTACAGTAATCCGACCAGTATGTGCCGTTCTTTTACGGATTTCATATTCCGGACAGCCAGTTTTTCCAGCCGTCACTGCATGACTAACTTCCACTTATTTTGCTTCCCACAGTGAGTTCCCTTTGCTGTCACGTGGGTATATGATTTATCAGTAGTACTTTCGTAATGTATGCATACTACGATTATTACACGTAATAGTTCAACAGACTACTTAGAACTCCAGTTTATTAGACCGTTGATATAAATATATGGGACTGTACTGTACAGTAACTGTAAAAATATAAGAATAACCTAGTTACAAACTACATACTAAAATGAGACAGTGGGTGACAAAATGGACATAGTGTGCAACAATTGTTAACAGCTGTAGGATACCAGTCTGTATATACATGTATTTATATTTACATCGTCAGGTTACAATCTATGTTTTCCCCGATAGTACTTAATATATATAATGCTAAATCAGACGGGTATCAGAGTAGACACTTATCAGAGTTGTCAGGTGCATATATTGATATGGTGCTATGCTGGTCAAACTGTCATAAACGTCATTCTTGTAGGCCATTTTCCACTTACAATGAAACAATGCTGTACATGGGGTCAATTAAGGAAAGCCCGGGGTGACAGCAGTGGGAACATTAGTCGCTCTAATTGCCACGGTGGTGGGATGTTGTTTGAAGATTGTGTTAACGTCCGCTGTACACTGCGACTGAGAAGGTGCAATAAGCCAAACACAACACGGGGCTTATAGGGCGTTTGAGACCAGTGTAGATGAAGTTCAGCCTGTACATACGCACAGTCTGAACAGGATCTGCACCTTTCGGCATTCCTTCAATAAAACACACTAACATGCAATCTAGATCGTAGTTAGACTACAGTAGTGTTATGTGGTTATATTTGATTAAGACCTACACTGGTCATAAATCACACAAACCCCATTGCTCCAGGCACAACCACATATAGGACTAAACTTCGACGTAACCCCTATTTGGCAAAACAACGATTTTCTTCTGGAAAACATCTTGTTTTTAACTTCAAGTCCAAAAAGTTTCTATTTATTTGAAACAAGTCAGTAGGAAAAGAGATTAGAAATAGTAAATAATTTACTGTACATGTGAAAATTGAATATATATTTTTAATTATTTTTATCTGTCAACGAACAAAATATGTGATTTAGTTATATTTTAGTATTCGAAAACAGTATTTACGGAACAATAAGCGAGTGGACATTCAAGTTACACAATTTTAGTCCTGCAATATAACATTCATCCATGTGGAAAAAGAAACATATCAAAATTGGATTTTCGGAAATGTAGAAAGCACCCTGATGTGCACAGTGTATCTATTCTAACATGACTGTCAAGTTGGACTCAACCAATCAGCTTGGCATAGGTGTGGCCTCGCGGATTCAATATACACCTGTCGCATTATTGTTGACATGCGTTTGAACGTAGCTTCACACGTCTGTCACTGACTAGGACTGATAAACAAAATGGATTCAACCAATCATCATACAATAGGTGTGGCTTCATTTAATTGAGAATACACCTGTCCCAAGATCCAGTTCCCTATTTGCCTGTGGTGAAATCATCGGATAAGTTGTTTGCTATGCCGAACCTCCGGCGGCATCCGTTTGAACATAGCTACACACACAACCCGAAATTGTCAAGCACAAGTAAGCTGAAGTAGCATTTTGCAAAGAATTGCAGAATCAATTTACGAAATGTCGGATTTTATGTCAGCATTTTGGAAACAAATTTAGAAAAATGACACTTAATTTCATATTCTTTTCTGATTCTGGCTCTGCTGTCTGTTTGACCGTGAATTACAACCGACTTCCGCACAGATAGTCGTCGCCGACGATTGCAACAAACGTATAAATAATCCAAGTATAACTAGGCGAAGGAAAAAATAAGGATTAATATATATATTAAACGACAAAAAAAAAGAAGAAATTATGCAACAAATACATAATGTCCGTAAATCGAAACAATATTATATAAGAAACCTTCATCCACCAATCAGGTACTATTGCTACGTCATAGCGGTTATTTTTACAGCGGTACATCGCGTCAGTAGGTTGCAGTAACAGGAGAGATAAGCGATGACCAATTCATTGCATGTCTCTGTATAGGTGTCAGATAAGGTGCGATATGAGAAATCTCAATATCACGAAAAAGACAAACAAACCGGAAATCGGTTATTAGGGTCGCCTTTGTTGTTTTTAAAGCATTTTGAAGAAAATAAGTGATAGTTTGTAATGTGACCTTTACACTCTCCTGACCTTTATAGTGTCGCTGGAACATTTAGAAACTATTCATCATGTTAACACTTCAATATTACTGAATTGATTACTTTAATAACCGCACACTTGATGCACGTGTACATATTGACATATTGACACGATACACTCACATGCCCTTCACCTTTCTGATATTCACAAGGTCGATGAAAGACATAGCCATTCTACATCAAACTCTCTTTTAAGAGTTTCTCCATATATCACATAACTAACTTCAATATTACTAGATTGTTACTTTTACTGTTTTGTCACCTGGCTCCCGTTTCACTAATCTTCGTACGACTAAGAAGGTCGTACGTGCAAAACCAATATTTACTGCACAGTTGGCATTAGCAACCGATTTTGACAAATCTTTGGTGTAATTTATTCAGATGCAATGACCCCTACACGTCGGTGGACAATTGTATCATTACTGTATTACATAGATGTGTGAAGTAAATTGATAGAAATCTTCTTAAGAACATTTTTATCGTACGACGTTTAGCAAAACGGGCCCTTGATGCAAGTGAACATATGGTAAACGTTCACACAACCGTTGGTGTGACCTTACATTGTTCATCTTCACATGATCGCTGAAATATTTTATGCATATTTTACATCAAAATATTAACAACAGTTGTTCATACAGGACGATCAGTATGCCAAGGGCAATCCCATGTTATCCAAACATAATCTCACAATGTCGCCGAAACGAGTCTGTGAAAGGTTCTTCATTATGCCATAACTTCCACATAACTTCAATTCGTTCTTTAATATTTGGAAACATGTGGACATACCCGACAAACACATGGGACCATTAACATGACCATGACCTTTTATACCTTCGTATAATCGCTTATGCAGTTTACTTTTACATACACATTTGTATTACACACTTAACTTGGTTGGTTTTATTCATCAATACATACACGACTGACAGACACACAGGCACATTTATTTTACACAATCAAATTGGTCGGTTTTATTCATAACGCGTCGCCATTAAACCGATTTTCCGACACATTTATATTGCAGGCCACAACATGTACATCAATCCGTACACTAACCAGCCATACTACACCACGCAAAAAGTTCGTAAAACGCAGATAGTATCCCTAGAATTCCCTGCGGCCACGGAATACTGCATCCGGTTTTGGTACACGATGTACGGCGTAGATATTGCCAAGCTCAACGTGTATACGACAGTTTGTACCTGAAGGGATCATTGGAAAAGGGGACTAACTCGCTCGTGGAATTAGTCCCCTTTCTACTACTGGCCCCTTCTTCTTCTTCTTCTTTTATAATAATTGCAAACAGTCGTTTACCGACTATTATGGCAATGCGTGGGGGTTAGTACAGTGAATGCCATGCCACCAAAGCTACTCAGTCCACCTTGGTGGACATGGCAAGAGATAAGATTGTGCAGTCCTAAAAATGATATGCAAGAACTAATTAAAAGCCTATAATGCACCTGTACAATATGTATATTGAGAAGTGTGATATTAATGGTTAAAAGATAAAAGCAGAGTGTCAACTTATGGGAGTGACAGTGCAGCCAGCGCTGACTTAAATCCTAAGATCGTGTCAGCACTGACTACATTGGCAGGGAGTGTATTCCACACAATGACGGTTCGTGGGAAAAATGAGTATTTATGGTAGTCGACTGAAATTGTAGGAATTTGATAGGCAAATTGGTGATAGTGTCTGGATTGTCTGGTGTGTGGAGTTAAGTACAAATTTGGGGATATATCGACGTGATTGTGAACAATTTTGTAAAAAAGTGAGAGGCGGCTATTTTGCCGTCTAGACTGTAATGACTTCCACTGTAAGTCCGACATTATGTTAGTGACCGTGCCCGGGCTTTTGTCATAATTGTTAGTGACAAACCTCGCTGCCCGTCGCTGTACTTTCTCTAGCTTTTGGGTATCTTTCTGGGTATATGGATCCCAGGCCGATGAGCTGTATTCTAATGTCGGCCTGACAATGGAAGTATAGGCAGCTTGTTTAGTTTCTGGCTTGGCTGAGTGTAGGTTTCGTTTCAGAAAACCCAGAGATTGGCTGGCTTTACCTGTTATTTTGTTAATATGGGGAGACCAAGATAAATCTGATGTTAACTCCACACCCAAATAGGTAGCTTGCTTGACTGTTGATAGAGGTTGATTTTGGAGGTAGTATGTGGTCTTAGAGACATTTCTGGACCTTGAAACATGCATTATGTGGCATTTATCAATGTTGAAGGACATCCTCCATTTCCGCTCCCATAATGATAACTTATCCAAATCTTCCTGAAGCTGTGCACTGTCCGACTGGGATTTAATTTGTCTGTAAACCACACAGTCATCAGCAAATAGTCTGACATTTGAGCTGATAGCTTCAGGTAGGTCATTTATGTAGAGCAGAAACAGAAGAGGCCCCAAAACTGATCCCTGAGGAACGCCCGACTGTACATCTGCTTTTGTGGAGATTGCACCATCTACTACCACCTGTTGAGTCCGGTTACTAAGAAAAGCTTTTATCCACTGGTTCCCGTGCCCCCGTATGCCATAATATGATGCCTTGTGCAATAGTCTGTCATGATCGACAACATCAAATGCCTTGCTGAAATCCATAATTGCTATATCAACCTGGCCTTTCTGTATGTGCTGCACAAGATCATTAACAAACAATACAAGCTGGGTTTCGCATGAACGGCGGGCACGGAAACCGTGTTGGTTGTCTACAAGAATTTTTTTTATATTTATCCAAATGGTCCAGAATGTTGCTAACTACTATGTGTTCGAGTAGTTTGCATGCAATACATGTCAGAGAGACCGGCCTATAGTTACTTGCTTTGAATTTTTCACCCTTTTTGAAAATAGGAGTCACATATGCCTGATTCCATTCTGCTGGCACTACACCGCTATCCAATGATTTATTAAATAAAATCATAAAAATTGGCGCAATCTCTGAGGCGCATTCTTTGAGCAGTCTAGGTTTAATGGCATCAGGGCCGGCCGCATTTATGGGGTTTAAGGTTCATGAGCAGTTTTTTGACGCCGTTCTCTGTGACATGTATCTTGGTCATATCCGGGTATGTGCTTGGGCCGAGGTCTGGTAGGGGCGAGTTATCTTTCCGAGTAAAAACCGATGAAAATTGTCTATTTAATATTTCAGACTTGTCGTTAGATTCAGACTTTAGAATGCCATCATCTCTAAGTGGTGCCACACCACACGAATCATTTTTTAAACTTTTAATAAAACCCCAAAACAAAACTTCTTTGTTGTGCCATGTTTTTGTTCAGTTGTGTCACAAATAATATTATTCATGTAGTCCCAGTAAGTCTTTCTTGTCTTTTTTTGAATCATAGTCTTGATTTTCCGTAATTTTTCATGTTGGCTTACATTTTTACTTTTTTTTGCCTTACTGTAAAGTCTGTCTCTTTTTTTCATCAGTTTTTTTATATCGTAACTCAGCCAAGGAAGGTGTTGCTTGCCGGTGACAGTTTTGGTTGGGATATGTTTAGAAACATTTTCGTCCACCATAGTTTTGAACCCATCCCACAATTCCTGGACACTTAAAGTTTGAAGTTGAGTTTGGATGCTGATACCATATGCAGTAATACCTTCCTTGATTTTAGTCCAGTCTGCTTTGTCAAAAAGGAGTATTTTTCTTGTGGATTTTGGGTTGATTCTTGCATTTGAGGTAATGTCAATAAAGGGAATACAATGGTCGCTGAAGCCGGGTATCACTTTTACATTTTCAATTAAAGTTGAGTTTGTAGTAAACATTAGGTCTAAGCAATTGCTAGAGGTGTCAGTAGTACGTGTAGGTTCGTGGATGAGTTGGGTCAGACCAAAACTATCAGCAAAGTCTAGCAGTTTACAACTTTCTTCGTTATGAGAGGCTCCAGGATTTACTGTTCGAGTTTGCCAATCAATATCTCCCAGATTGAAGTCGCCTCCAATCAGGGTGGTACTGTTTGGTACATCAATAAGTGACATGGTTCTCTGTAGCTCATCAATGCATATAAAGTCACGATCAGGCCTGTATGTGCTACAAACAAGAAGGTCTTTTTTGCCTTTCTGTTTAACTTCCACCCAGAGCAACTCAGAATCTGATTTAAGCTCAGCAGGCGAGTGACTGCTGAACTTCTTCGACACCAGGACAAAAACCCCACCACCAGTTTTACGTTTGCGGTCATTTCTAAAGACATTATAATCAGATGGAAACACTTCAGCATTTTTTATTTTAGATTTGAGCCAGGACTCAGTCCCAAGAACTATGTCAGGTTTAACAGCCGAAATCATTGCTAGAAATCCAAGGTTTTTCTTTTTCACTGATTGACAATTTACTGTAATGATCTTTAAATGTTGTAAGTTTTGTTTACGAGGGGCTTTTGTCCGGCGACTCCTGTGGCTAGGATTGGGTGACGTACTTGATAGATTTGTATTTCGAGCTGGGGTGCTCGCATGCAATGGACGGTGATCTGATGATGGAGACTGAGCTATTGAGTTATCCGAGGAGTCAAATGAAATGGATGCATTTGTGTCAACAATAGAGGAGTTTTCAAAAAGGGAAGAAGTGAAATTTGGCATTCCACAATTTGTGCACTGCCAGAATTCATCAGGGTGCTCGGAGTGAAATTGGTAGTTGAGTGTGCTCATCCCCTGGAATTGTGCATGGAACCATGTGCTACACTCTTCACAAAAAATACCTCGGTCAGGGTGCCACTTTACTTCTTGGGTGCATATACCACACATATCTGTCCTATCTGGGCCTGGGTTTGATTCTGTATCATAGGCCATTGTTATGAGAATACTACACATGTAGATCAGTGTGAGCTTGTTTTGCCTGAGGAGTACATTTTTCTGCCTCAAACAATTGGCAGTTAGTCCAAAAACAAGGGAAAAAGATGGAGCATGGTCAGAAGACCCAACAATTATGCAATATCTGTTCAGACTTTGTGACATTTGCCTGTGTAGGCCTCTACTGGCAGAGTTGTTTTGTCTCAAATTGCTTTTTCCAATGTACTTGTACTCCCCTAGCCTGACAGAAGCTTCAACACTCATGATAAGAAGAGCAAAGGCTGCCAACCACACTATACACAGAGTAAACTTGCACATTCTGGCTTAGAATTGGTGACTTACAGCTGTAAACACAATTTTGAATGGCGATCGAAACAACCGGAAGTGGCTGAAAATTACTGAAAAAGTGTCTATTTCATGTTTTGAAGGGATGCTGACCAGAATTTATTATCACTCAATGTACAATGACGCTTCTCTAAATTGCCTTGTAACTAGGTCGTGAAAATACTGGATAGTATTGTGTTAGTAGTGAAATTTCAATAATAGAATTTTAGGTGAACCCCACGCATTTCACCGGAACCGGAACCTTCATGCTTTTTAATATACAGAACAGATATAATAAGTGATGATTTAAGATTGCTGTACCCTTCTTGTGTATGGAAATTTAATAAAAACTCATAAACAGTTAGCTACATGTACGTACACCAATACATCATATATATATATATGTGCTCAATAAGTCTTTATACAGATGCTGCCAGCAAGGGAATGACACTATATGCTGAACTTATTAGCGTATAATTAACGTATGTTGGTGTTTGACATGTATAACTTGGCTGCTACACACCTGTGTAAAGGCGTAAATATACATGTGCTACAGCAAACTTGGTATATTATTTGCTAATTACACGCATATTACACGTGCGTGTACATGTGCATTGTTATTGGTAGCAATATCTGCATAATGACTTACTGATCGTATTCACATCGTTTATTTATGTCAGTCGCTATTATTTTATTAGTAGGAATTCTTTATTAGATTTCCATTGACTTTACATGGGGCTACAAGAACTGTACACCTACCATAATATGGCATTAGTACACCAGTTTCATAATACACTGAAACAACACAAAAGTCTGATGCGATGTTATTTACATATTAAATATTATACACCCAGTAATACATAGATTGTTAGCGAGTTTCATAAATTGTATTTAAATTAATAAGTTCATGCTAGTTAGTTAGTTATCTTATATTGCAGACCTTCCAAATCAAAATACGTTCATGCTAGATACAGCGCCATAGAAAGTATGCCCAACTGTAACATACACATACATTATCGACGTGTCGGTAGCGCCTCTAATTGAACAATCCCAACAGTAGAATGCCCCTGCCCCTTTAGTAGTGGGATTAAAGGCAGCCACTCAGTAGGTTATCATATATGGAGACTGATAGTTGTAAAAATAACTGTCAAGATATTTGGGACAGTTTTTCCTTTTTATTGTCCAATATGTCAGGTGGCAACTCCATGCTTTATACACATTATCTCTAGTTTCTACAGTGACCAATCGGTTACTGCGAAATGTTCGCATGTGCTTCAACGCAAAATATATGTATTGTATATGCTACAATAATGAGGAAATGAGATATGTTTTGGTTGTGGCTAGTGCGGTCCAAACTACATCTACGTTTCTGCCAAGTATGATAAGGGCCTACAGTGTCTGCTATTGATATTGAATAATATATAAAATTCATATAGCAGAGAGTTTATAAGCATATCTGGTTGTGTGAGTGCAGTAATTGTAACACAACTGTTAAGGACGAACTGAAGGGCGGATGGTAGTACAAACGCATTACTTGAAGGTATGACAAACACAAACACTCATTGGAATATATTCGTATCAATGTCATGTCATATTCATTCACATAACATCATGTATGTCTTCAATAGTTTGGGTGGTCACTTTTCGTGGCAGTCATATGCCTACTTTGCTGAACAGATCGCACCAAGTGTACCCGTACTGTCACCAATTGGGGCGACTAGTTGTTATTATTGTTTCTAAAAGGTACGTTAACGCATGTTATGTACACAATGTACCAGATATGTGTATCATAGCATCAGTTTGTTGCATTAAATCATCGATGTTCAACAAATACTCGCCGACATTTTTTTATTTTTCCTGAAATGTTGTGATGGAGTAATACAAAAACGTTCAACTGTATGTTATGAACATATTAACAAATTGCCAGAAACAAGTATTACTATTAAGAAAATATACATTCTTAAAGTGATTTGCGAGTTACAGTACAATGTGTGGATATTGAGGCGGCCATCTTAGCAAGTACACGAGACAGTTATTTAATATGGTATGCTGTACAAAAGATAATATGGGACGTTACCAGATACAGTGTCATTGACATCAGTAATATACTCCATGATACGCAGCATTTCATTTTGGTGCCCAGATGTTTATTGGCGGCCACGTTGATTATTTCACAAATCTTACAACACACCTGTTTTCACTGATTTACGAGTTGAAATATGACAATTTAGAAAGTATGGTGGCCATTTTGGTAGCCATGTTATATATATCTATGTCATATACGTGGGATAGTAGGAAACCATGCAACATTCTCAAATGCAATGCAGTTAAAATCAATCATCTATCTTTATTGTCTGTTGAGATATGGTCATTTTGGTGTACACTATCTACTTTTGGCGGCCATCTTGAATATTTCAAAATGCCCAATGATGCCAGGGTGGCATCATGCGGATTTTAAATCTCCATTATTCGGAGAATCACAGTGCAAACAAAATCTAAGCGGGAGTACTCCAAAACCCAAAATCATAGTTTGGCAGCTGCACTATTATCGGGAGTCACTATCAGTAAGATAAATATTACTAAATGATTATATATGTATAGCGGGCATTCGTAAATTTTAGAACTGGTGAAATAGTGACACAATTATACAGTTATTTAATTCATGTAAAGAACAGTTTGTGCCTACTGAGTGGGCATGTACCTTTAATGAGTTAACAGAGTTTTTGAACAACCGTACCTAGTAGTATTTATCTGGATTTTAGTTTGGTAATAATACCCGCCACACACCCCAAGTCAGTTATGTGGAATTTGCGATAATAAATTGTGGCTGTAATTTGAGAAATATGGTGGATGGGTTTGGCGAACTGTGTAGATTCAGATTAGCCTGTGCATCCGCACAGTCTGATCAGGATCTGCACTACCCGCCATTCCATCAATGACACACCTTTGATGCTTGTAGCAAAGCAATATTGATCAATATATAATAATATGAAAAATAAAACAAAAACATGTTATATCTACATGTAGGTACATGGATCAGGCAATTGTATTATTTTTCATATAATTATATATTTCGATATTGGTAGAACGTTGAATCGCATAACTCTTGGCCATATTTTACGCTTGATTCGCTATGTGAAATGTAAGAAAATGTTTATTTAACCAGGTGAACTAATTATTTTGAAATAATATCCTCGTGACAATCAGTTCACCTGGTTAAATAAACGGTATGTATTTACCTGTGTATTTGTCGGTCGATCCCATCGATCTATAGATTCCTGACTCGGGGCTATATACCAAGGTGGCATCCGCACAGGGTACACCGCTCCTGACAGTTCCTGCTCGTTCTGTTAACAAGGCACCCATTTCAGGGGCCCGTTTCACTAAACTTCGTACGACTAACATGGTCGTAAGTGCAAATTTAGAATCGTCTGGAAATTATTGGATTTACATTTATTGAGAATAGATCTAAATCCAATAATTGTTTACAAGGAAACATTCGTAATGTGGAATTTACAGACTATGCTAATTTTGCACTTGGGAACATTTTAGTCATACGAAGTTTAGTGAAACTACCCCCTGGCACGGCACTGATTTACAGATATGAAATTGACCAATATTGTAATCATATTTGCTTTATTTCTCTATGAAAGTTTACTTTTAATTTATTTCCATTCATTTGAAACGTATCGACTAGACGGTTCAACTGAGTAGTAACAATGTGCACTGTTGCCAAGAAATTGTAAATTCTACCATTTCCAGTCACTGACTTAAGTGCCACCACCAGGGTGGTCACATGAGATTAAATTCATATTTATTAACAATAATTAAATATATGCTTTAACGAGAAACTGTAGTCTGTCGATGCATTTAGGACCATATTTGTGAAACTCTTCCAAAAACGTTTAAAAATAAATTATATATGATTTCAGAAACGCTTACAAAAAGTTCACAACATTAAACAGACAGATGGATTGACGGACGTACGTACGATCAGTAGCTAAAGTAATTGTCTTAATGTGGAAGGATGCATCGTTACTAAGTACATCGTAATACATGTGTGCAGTATGAAGAAATTAGCTGAAGGAAAACAGAAATTATAGGTGATTTGAAAAACGCTTGCAAAAAGACTTTCCAAAACATAGACATACAATCGGACGAACGTAGGTACGTACAATCAGTAGCGAGGGTCATTCTATTAATGTGGAAGGATGTATCGTTACTAAGTAATGCATGTGCGCAATATGAAGATATATAGCTGAAGGCTAACAGAAAGTATAGGTCATTTGAGAAACTCTTACAAAAAACTTTCAAAAAAATGAACGGACGGACAGATAGACTGACACGACAGACGGACGGGCAGACAGATGGACGGACGGACGGACGGACGGACGGATAGACAGAGCGAAACATATAGGGCTGCCATAATTAGCGAATATCCACAGCAGAATGGGTGTAGGTTATTGGAAAATAGGTCCAAAACATACATACGAAAACATGAAAGTAACATAGAACAACTAATTGATTAGTTTCTGTCGGAAAAATCAATGATGGGGCCCACCTTGACTTGGGGCCCATTTCACTAAACTTCGCACGACTAAAATGTTCGTAAGTGCAAACTTATGAGTCTGTAAATTTCACATTAACACTCTTTTCTTGTAAAGATTGTATTTGATTTACATAGGCTGCATATATGCTCAATAATGGTAAATCCAACAATTTTAATTGCCAGACGATTCTAAATTTGCACTTATGAACATTTCAGTTTTACGAAGTTTAGTGAAGTTTAGTGAAACGAGTCCCAGGTTCTGAGGACTTAGTGTGGTTTAACATAAACTCACCGTCGTCAGTATGGTACATGCATCTGGGACAACATAAAGATCAACAGGTCTGGCTCGACATTCGGAGTCCGACTGGTATTTCAACAGAAAGTGACTGTCGTACCTCACCTTTTCCGAAGCCGCTGAACGTTGTAAGACAAAAGTGAAATTGAATGGGTTTAACGTCCCAGCAACAGCCAGATGAGACACGCCATGTGACTTGTGGCGTGTCTTATTTGCGGCTCTGACTATAGAAATGGGGCTTATTGAATTTCTGGTCAATGTAGCTCCTGATCACAACGATCACGGGTGGTTAATTACTGCATGGGTATTGCGATCAGTGCAGATCCTGATCAGACTTTGCGGATACACAGGCTGATCTGAATCTACACTGGTAGACGCCCAATTTGTCCAGTCACGGCCACATATAGAGACGGGGCCACAGTTTAAAATCCCACCTGCTCTCTCTGTCTCTGATCTGACAGACCAGTGGATGGAAATAGTATGTAAGTATGTATCCCGCCTAGGGTGAGAATTGAACTTACAACCACCGGTATTGAAGTACAATGTCGCCATATGCCCTATAGCCTAATATACATTATGGAAATATGTCAACAAATTGAACAATTATTTTAAACAAGAGTGCCGTATGTCACAAAATACGCCCGTCGAAGATGGGCCAGACAGCGAAGATGAAGAAATGTGAAGCTGTCACCAAGCTGTCACCAAGGCAAGAAACATTAATGGCCTACTGACCCTTGAGCATACAATATAATACATCAAACTATTTATCACAAGACGACACACAGTGGTGAAATATGTATTGATTCACGAGTAAATACATGCATATTCAACATGCGTGCCAAACTATAATGCATTTGCATTATACTTTGGCCCACGATCTGAATACCATGTAGTTACCGTGATATCCAGCTCTCCGAGCACACGGTCAGTCCCCACGATCGACATCAGCAAGTTCGACCGACCAAAGCTGAGCTATGCTCAGCTTCGTCCACTCGAAATCGCCAACCCCGAGTATGCACTCGGAGCATGCACTCAGAAGGCGTTGTAGTATCATACTAAGTAATTGCATGTAGTTCTTCTCACTATCAGTTTGCCGTTTAGGACATACGCACAATTAATAAAATAAAAAGCGTAAATAATAATAATAAAGCCTTAGTTTAAGCATACCGTGTAGGAGAGTAGACACAAAGTTATTTCGAGAATATGGTTATGTGACCATACATGGTACGGTACATAAACGTATTCGGTTATAGCAATATGGCATTATAATGGGCTTATATGTCAATTTTGTAGCCACATACATTACTATAAAGAACAAATATTACTATATGCGCTTGTGGTTGTTTTGTCTGTATGTACTGTCAACTTCCATTTTTTGACAGTACTCGGCTAATACATTTAAACCGTGCAGTAACATTCAGTGGACTCGGAAAATATAATGATATCATCGGCATATAGGAGTAATAATAGTTTAATCATACCAGTAGCAATACCTTCTACTCCCTTTAGGTAAAATTCATCCTCCAAGTCGTTTACATACATGGCATATAAAAAAGGAGAGAGACATTCCCCTTGACGGACCCCCAATTCACACGTAAGTTCTTCACAGAGACAATTATTGAACTTAACCCTAGATTTAACATTGGCGTACATCGATTTATTAACATTAAATGTTTTCCTTCTTATTCCTATCTGTATCAGCTTATACCACATATTGTCCCTTACTACATAATCAAAGGCTTTCGAAAAATCAACGAAAGCGCAAAATAGTTTCGATCCCTTGTTTAGGACATACTAAATTAAGCCATGTAGTACAAATATATGATCTATAATAGTGCTCATATTTCTTCTAAATCATACCTGGGATTCAACGTATACATAATATTGTTCTGCCCAATATGTAAGCCTGTTATTTAATACTCTCGAAAACAATTTCCCTATTGTTCTTAGCAAAGCTATGCCGCGATAAATGTTTACCGTATTTATATCACCATTTTTGTGTATTGTACTATATGTCCTTCGCTCCAAGAATCAGGAAAATATCCAATATTTAGAGCAGAATTGAACAAGTTAGTGAAAAAAGGAGTCAGAATTGACCTTCCATGTATTAAACATTAATTTAATATCGTATCTGGCCCACCACTTTTATAATTATTTAATTGTAGTATCGACTTATCTATTTCATCATCTGATATTTCAAAATTCAATTCTTCAAACATAATTTTAGTTTCTGAATGTAAGTATCGTTCATTAGTGTAAAATATCCTCATCAGCTTGAAAAAATGGAATATATGGATTATGTATTGCTTTAAAATAGTCGACGAACTAGTAGGCCGGTATTTTACTTGTATTGTGTATGCCAGATGCCTCCCTTAATAGTTTCCATTACTCCTTTGCATTATCAACTCTTGTGCATAAAAATTTATTTGTTTTTTATTTACTCTGATCAAATTTGAAAGCAGGAACTGCTTTTTTAAACTGTGATCGAGCTAATACCATGTTTTGTCTACTTTCATAGGTTTTGTCTTGTCTATATATATTTAGTTTTTCACGAAAAAAATCTTTATATCGTTCACATGCTTCGTCTAAAACAGATGCCTTATTAATATGCATGTGTATATTAGGCATACTAGTTTTTACTTTAAATATCGGTGAGCTAAGACCAGCCACGGTCTCGTCGATATCATTCGTAGAGGGATATTTGCTTAATAGTTTGCATAAATCTATAAATTTATACTTTATTTCCGGCGTATCAAGGTTGGTAATATAAGTTTCTGTATGCTCGTTTTTCCATTTATAGCATCTAGCTATGCGTTCTGGAGAATGAATACTTATTGGGTGTATCCTGATGCAGTACCCTAGATACAGATATGCATGTATCAGCAAATAGAGAAACCTCGACTGTACAATGATCAGATAAAATGTTTGGTTGCTTCACAACAAAAGAAGAAAAACAGTTAAGTACATATTCATTGACTACCACCAAATCTACTAAGCTGCTGCCGCTGTTGCCTACATACGTACAATTACCAATGTCACCACATACTCGACCGTTAGCGATACTTGTGCCCGTTTCTTTACAAAAGTATATTAGCCTGCGGCCATTATTATTAATAACAGCATCCTTTGTCGCACGCAATACACCAATATCCGGCACATAGTCATCTGGTAGAGTCAGGCGCGGATCCAGGATTTCGGGTTGGGGGAGGGGCGTAACTATTTTGGAATAATTGACTATATTATCGAATGAGCGTAGCTCGTTCGTAGACCGAGAGGAGCTGGGGATAGCGCTAGGGGGTCCGGGGCATCCCCCCCCCCGGAAATCTACATCGCATTTCCTGCGTTCTGGCGCATGTTGGAGCAAAAATATTGAATATGTCACAGTATGTTTAGACATGATTTTTGATTGAAAACGTTTAAATATTGAAAGAATAAGACAACGACCGAAAAATGCATGGAATACTTATAAACGAACGTAGAAACGTGCCTTGTAACTTGTAAAAAATATTTACTGGGCGAATGTTAGGGTGTGGGGGGGGCGCATGTCGGGTCCGCCCCCACCCCCTGAATCCGCCCATGAGAGTAGGTATATGGGCATCAGCGTCATCAGTCACATGATCGACTAAGCTACCACACCTGGAATTAACATCACCTATAATCCTGACATAACAGTTAGCATATATAGTATATTGTATGTCGACCATATAACTCGAAATATCACTGAATACATCCGATTCTATAAAAGACTGTGTGCTAGTATTATATGGTATGATATATGCCATGCAAACATAAATGTCATGTTCAAATGCAAAAATGTCTCCATTTAATTTTATCCATAAATGACTATCATTAACACATGTTACAAATGTATCGTCGGCAACATATCTATTTCGAACATAAACAACTATACCACACGAATTGCGTTTAGAATTTGGATGTCTATTTTGACGATGCAACCAACAATGTTCAAATCCATCGACCTTCAAGTCACTAAATTTATCAGTCCAAGATTCCATAAATAATATTATATCGTTAGTTTTAGACAATTGTATAATATCTGGGGATTGTAATTTATTAATACGTTTTGTCACTAATCCCTGAACATTTAGCATGGCAAATGTAACGTTCTCATTTCTACTCTCCCTTATGTCCTATTGGGAGCCCCCGTGATGTGACCCGCCATGGATATCACGTGGGCTGTGTACTAATTTAGGTAGAGATGTGTAAAGTAGAAATTATATATAATTGGATAAATAAATGTGGAAAAAATGGCCAAGTTTAAAAGATGATATTTTTGTTACAAAATATTTGTTTCGGCATAAAAACAGCAAGGTGCACATCTTGAATATGTGTAGAAGCAGAAGACGTGAGTATAGTTTCAGATCGATCGACTGAACGCTTTCAGAGGAGTTGTGTACATAAACCCTGTACCCTATATAGAATTGTATACACAAATGTAGAAGTTAAAAAGGTGATATTTTTGTTATTTTGTTAATTTTGTTGAATTGAAAGCTACCGTTTCATTGGTCGAACGATGTCACGTGAAGCTACGGAATAACGTCAGTATATAGCGTATATCGTTACCAGATAATTATATTACCATGATAGTGTCTGTTGATATCAAGTTTATCAGGCTCGACTCGGAAACGGTACTAATTCCTCGGCGAGCCTCAACATTCGTACACGTTTCCTAGCCTTGCATGATACACTTTATATCAAAAGTCTATATTTATTTAGTCCATGCCACTTACCTCTTGCAGTCTTCACTGCTGGTCCCTTTGCTAGCACCCTCTCCACCGGAGGTGTCTGCAATATGGTATACAGAGGAACCTCTCTAAACTGGACACACTAAGAGGTCCAGCTCAAGACACGTGTTTATGCTTTGCGATCAAGAACAGATGTTACCATTGGAGATAAGTGACAAAGAAACCTACCAAGATTACCAACACAGCAATTTACATGGTGTCCGGTTTACGCGATTTGTAGGGGTCTCCCGAACCCTGCGGGCGTAAAATACCTGACTCCCAAATCTGCAATTTTACAAGCGCGATATTAGGTTGTGGCAAGCCCGTAGACATGTCGCTAGGGCCCGGCGGCCTGCTGGAAACAGACCGGTGATCTGGCGCCCGCCTGAAGACTTTGACGAAAATGATTGGGAAAATATTTTCACGGTCACCCTACGATCAGCCTCACTGCCCCATTACGGATCCCGGAATATTTGTACAACATCGGCCGGGCGCCCCACTAGTCTAAACCGCACGCCACCCCCCCCCCAATTCCCTCCCCTGCCGGTGGCTTCTAAACGGCTCCCACGCGGGCCCCAATTGATGCCCCAGTTGAACCAAGTTATCGCTCTTTTTTGACAGTATTCTGTTGACTAATTTGTCCAAAACTTTAAATAAAAAAATAGAGACACGTTCAGGCTCCAAGAAGTGCTCAGAAATAATGACAACTTTACACAACGCATATATATATACTCGAGGCGCGGACGCCGGGGGGAATCCGACATCAATCGCCAGTCGCCCGGTCGATCTGTTCTTTGATCAGCCGGTGCCCGCCAGATTATCTAGCGGAGTCCGGTCGACGCTCTGGCGGGCGCCGTGTCTAAATTGTGATCCAATGTTCTAATATCTGAGGGTACACGTCGCAGACATGAAATTCGCCAGATTCATCCACGGGCTCTAGATCCCCCGGCGACTCATTCGATTGGAAAAATCGCGCGGACGCCGGCTAATATGTGAGGGCCGCTTTAGAGAGGTTTCACTGTATACACTAGGCCGAGGAAATGTACCTAAGCATTTTTGAAAAGGGCGTTCGACTTTCAGTATTGAAGCAACCCACATATGTAATGGGTCAAGGGGTTGCCCCTGGACCCATTACATATTTCGGTTGCTTCACAGACCTGAAAACAGTTTGATTATTACTTTATTAGAAGCCATAATGCTGCATTCGGATATGTTTGCACAATAACTAGCTAACGGGCAAAAGTTGGTGTCAATTTAAGAAGCGTATTTCTGAAAATTGGCTTATTGCAATATAGTTGGCGTCGCTCGACTGTGTCTGGTTAGTAGATCATTCGAATATTTCAATGTCTGCTCATTCATGCATTGAAAATGGCTATTGTGGACCTCATTTATATAAAAACAAAATGTCCTGCTGACTCAAAAGGGGGGAGGGCATTCGTACGAACCCGTCGAACTTCCCCTGATGACGCCATTGCTAGAGATTCACACCTAAATGTAGAGGTATTCTGTAAACACATTCACACCAGCCGTATTAATATTGTTAGTCTGTTTATCATGTAACGTTTTATTCCAAGACATAAGAAAATAATAAATATGCGCATGGTATACGAGGGCTGTTCATAACTCGTAGCCTGGCCAATTATCTCCCATTAAGCCAATATAAAGTAATACTGTATGGAAACATTGTTTATGGCTCGTCTTACAATTGTTATGGTACCGTCAGTGTTTGGATTGCGGCGCAAGTAACGTAATTTTGACTCAAATACATTTTGGTAAATAATGCCGACATTATTTAAAGTTTCTTAATATGCGACGACATAGTTCAAAAGTGTGAAGTTATGACCGGAAATGGTATAGCTGCCTGCTCTGTCTATGAGAACATGTCGGAAGAACCAAGACGTGCTAATTATGTTTTCATCTTAACACTTCAATCAAGACGAGAGTTTGATGATAAGACAAGTTATATGATGACAACGCACCATCGGGATGACAATTTATGAGCGATATCGCCGGATAGAAAATGGATGGGAAGGCGCTAAGTCTATGTCAAAACGTGCGAACGTCCAAACGTGACGTCGTCAGATGTTTTGACCAAACGGAGGTCTGGGTTGTCGGATCATTGTGCGTGAACTGTCAGATAGGATGAACCCACTGCCGATATACTCCATAGTGTGCTAAAATATATAAATACGAGGAGACATAGAGTTAGATGTGGGTCGCAATGATACTGAACATGTAGCAGAAGGTCATTCGAGTTACAGTTGTGTTTGCGTTTTACGATAGTGGACATGGGACATCTGAACATTTGTTTCCAATCGAATGGTTAGAGTCGATGAATATATTATTAAATATCGTGGCGTCTTATTCCATCCTACATATTCGCCCTGTCCTGACCCATGTGATTTTATTTTTTTATTTGTTAACACTTTCACTACTAAGTAACTGGAATGGATTTAGATATGTTAATTTTGCAACCAATCCAACCGTCACAAAATGATATTCAGACTCGTCAATTTATGAAAAGGGGGTGTATATGTTCTCAAGCAATGAAAATTACCTGCAAAAAGTGCAGATTATGATGAGACGGCTCGTCACGAGCTGGCTCATCTGGATATACAATGTTTCCCAATACCACTATACCTGCATGTGGTGTTGAAAGGGTTAATCCGGTACAGTACACGAAAATCAGAATGAATGGAACCTACTTGTTTGAACAAAGACACATGTCTGACCGCTGTCGGGAGTGCAAAAAATACCGTTGTGTTTATAGTCCAGTCAAATAGTGGCATGACCCGAAACAAATTGCAACACAAGGTTTCTCTTTTGATTTCGACTTATCAAACGTTCATATAAAACATACAAAAAGTCCACCAAAATAAAGAATATAGTGTTTTCCTAGTTTTGAGATTTTAAATATAGCATTGATTGGAAAAAGTTTAAATTTATAAATTATCACTTCTCTGGAGTACACTATTCCAACAACCGTGGTAAAATTGAATGAATATGGAGGTGCATATTACTAACCAGCTTTATGCAAGAATCTGTTGTTTGTGTTTTAAACAAAATAAAAACGAACCTAACATTACACCACCCACCAACTTTACATGTGATAAAATTATGTGACTAAAATCGCGCTTGTTACTATTTCTTTATATTTTTCATGATCCAGTGTGGTTTTACATTAATCACTGCCTAGCAACTATTGACAGGGTATGAAAGTAATCATGTAACAACAAAAACAAACTACCACAACCAAAAACAACAACAAAACAATAGTACAATGTACATGCGACACACTAGTTTGTCTAGTCCGCGTGCGGAGAGCTCAACATAATGATTACACTGATCTTTCCGTCCATCCATCCGCCCATGCATGCGTCTGTCTGTCTATCCGAAACATGAGTAATATTTTTCTTTCACAACTTGTGGGCGGCAGGTAGGGAGTATGCAAAAGATGGGTTTCATCATTACCGGAATTCCTATATTCCTGGTTTGGCCGTCATTACATGTTTGTTATTTTGGTACGTGACTGTTTAAAATCCGGTCATACTCGTTTTAAGAGTAGTAATATAGATATGCACCGGCATATGTGACTTACCTCCCATTATTAAGTTGTCCATCAGTGTTGATGTGAACCTCAGGAACTACTAACACTCTTGACTATTGTAAATTATATTTCTTGTTATGTCGATATGACAAGCAGTGAAGTGTAGGCATGTGTGTGCGCCTGGAATTCGTACTCAGACCCAGCACACACCTTAAAACATCACGGTCTTGTCTGAATTCATTGTCACTATCACATGCTTCCAATTTGCGCACCTGTTGTATCCGTGTTCAACATTCAGTCATTCCAAAGTCCATCATTTTAGCCTTAGATGCAAAACCACGTTTGCTGTCAGATAATTTGCTTCCAACCACATCATTTCGTCAAATGGCCCACGCCTAACCATCCCAGAGAGCAATTTAATTGAGAAAACGTGCCTTCATTCTCAGCAATAGAAATAATCCACATTTCGTCAGCCATCTTGTTCGTTGCGTTCTGGGATTGTTAATTTGACGAAACGAAGTGACTTTCAAAGCCCAACAATGAAGCGTTCTTTCAACAATGCCTTTCTGGTATATAATCATAGGTTTATTTGTACTTTCAGAAAAGTATTACTTATTAATTATCTGTCTTTATCGATGAAATATGCGTCTTGGTGCGTTTGGCGGTTTGTAACATTGTAGACCGCACGCGAGCGGCCAATATTGTCTGGCCGCTTACGAGATCGCACTGACAACTTATACGTCAGCGGCCAATTGTTTGGGTCGTTCACCAGCCCGGCCAGTATTTTCTGGCCGGTCTCGAGATCTTCACGTGAGCGGCCAACTTTTAGTGGCCGCTCCGACCCAAAAGTGGCCGCTCCGACACAAAAGTGGCTGTTGTGACCACAAATTATTGGCCGCTGGCCGTTGTGACCGAAAATTGTCCGTTGGCCGCTGCGACCACAAATTAGTGGCCGTTGGCCGCCGGCCAACACATGGGTATAAAAGAACCCCGATTGTTTCTGTTGATTCATTCTGACTTTTGGCTTTTCACAAACAACACCTCCACGCAAATTTAGTGAGAAAAATGTATCACATCAATTCCACAGTAAGATCATTATAATATCATCCTCGTAGCAAGTAAATTTACATTTAGGCATAAATAAGTCTTCAGAATCGCTTTGGACATTATTTACGGCAACATATATTACACCGTGTTATCCTGTTATAGAATTAATAATACACATAGATACGTGTATTCACCGCAGTGCTAGGTGGATAAATTTCATGTTAAGTATTTCGTTTAAACCAGCCCGGCACAGAACTATCTTTACATTAATTACTGGTTTGTGACTTCGCGTGGTACTAACAAATTATAATGTGTTCGTATGCTAGCAAAGTGTGACCGTGATATTATGTTAGCACCACACATTAGCATTAGGATCGAGCGTCCGACAATTTCGAGATAAGTTTGGCAGAATCAGTTTCCATTCTTCATGCCATTTTATTGTGTAACTAAAACATGACTATAAATATATAATGCATTTGAACCATCGTCATCTGACTAAAACAAGATAATATTGGTTAATATTGGATAATATTGGTTACTCTTAGTGAACACGTATGTGAAACAATTGTGTTGTCCATGTATCTGCCATTCACCGTCAGTTACCAGCTTATTAAATTGTTATAATTCAACCGACTACTTGTGAATTCCCAGCGTTCCTACTGAGTGGTGTCTCATCCCACATCCAGTCAATAGAGAACCACAAGGACAGCAGTCCTAGTCATAACGCACAGGCTGCCGGCTTGTAGTTTGATTGCTGTACCTCTCACTACATGATACTTCCAGGCAATCAGACCAAAGTAAAGCAATCAGACAAACTCAGCCCTCAGCGCGTGCCTTGGCGGCTGAGTAGTCCACAGTCCATGAGCCAAGGAGGCACTTTTAACAGCTGATACAAAATCATACAGCGGCTCTGCTCAACCAAAAGAGGATCATAACAGTATAGGGTACACGCTCCATAGCCGGCGCGTAACATTTCATGGTGTCATAAGTGGGATGAGACACCACTCAGTAGGAACGCTGGGAATTCACAAGTAGCCGGTTGAATTTACACTCGGGCCAGTAGAAATCATCAGGGAGGCGATAGTCGCTGACATAGAATATGATGCTCTACTGGGTTACGATGTTCTCACCGGTGGCTCCAGTGGATCAGCTGACATACTCTTGAGTAGAAATGTCATTGTTTTGGAAGGCCATGAGGTGCCGTGTTTATCCAGGGGAACAACTCTGCGGACCAGGAAGGTGACTGGTAGACACTGTCAAGATCCCGGGTAACACGGAGGCTCTAATTGACGTTTATGTTGAACGGGTAGATGATGATGACGGCGACCCTAGTGCTGATTACTTGGTAGAGCCCTTAGATAGATTTCAGGAGAAGTACCAGCTGGTGATGGCGTCTACCTTAGTGGACATCAACGGTGCAGCTACCTGCCGGGTGCGGGTAATGAACCCTCTTCCTGAGGAGATGGGCTTGAGGCAAGATGCGGAGATAGGGACAGCGGAAAGGATTGAGATTGTGGTATCGGTAATCACATCGGAAGAGAGCAGCAGTGATGCCGGAAGTTTGAACAGAGTCCGAAGGGTGGGTACCGGCACGGTTGAAACGCACATTGACAACGGCGGCCTTAAGAACATTCATGTTGATCAAATTGCAAGCCATCTGAAAGAGCTGTACAACAAGGCAACTAGTGGGAAGTCACAACATTTGAAGCAAACCGTAGCTGGTCTGCTCAACAAATATAGCAGCACCTTCTCAAAAGATGACTGGGACATTGGGCTCACACACCTAGCGGAACATTCAATAAACACAGGAGATGCTGCACCAATAAAACAAAGGCCACGCCGTGTACCATTAGCATATGCAGGTGAGGAAAAGTCTGCCATCGAGGACCTACTAAGAAAGGGGGTGATACAGAAGAGCACGTCGCCTTGGACCAGTCCTATTATACTAGTCAGAAAGAAGTCCGGCGCAGTAAGGACATGTGTGGACTACAGACGAGTGAACTCGCTTGTTAAGCCAGATGGTTTTCCACTGCCAAGGATCCAGGACTGTCTGGATGCCGAGTCTGGATGTACCCTCTTCAGTAGTTTCGATCTCATCAGCGGATATTTTCAGATACCTCTCAAGAAGGAAGACATACCTAAAAGTGCTTTCTGCTGTAACTTTGGACAGTTTGAAATGACCAGGATGCCCTTTGGCCTTAACAACTCCGCCAGTACATTCCAGAGAACTATGGAGCTCACCTTACAGGGACTACAGTGGGAGACGTGTCTGGTATATATAGATGACATTATAGTTTACGCCTCTGATTTCGAGCAGCACATCCAGAGAGTCGACCAAGTCCTAGCCAGAATTTCACAGTCCGGCATGAAATTGCGACCAGATAATTGCCAGTTGCTGCAGACCGAGGTAGTGTTCCTAGGGCATGTAGTATCCAGTGAAAGAATACGCCCCAACCCAACTAATATAGCAAATATTGTAAATTGGCCGAAACCAAACAACGCAAAACAGGTGAAGCAGTTTGTGGCAACAGGCTCATACTACCGCCGATTTGTTAAGAACTTTGCCGAGATCGCCCGCCCACTGATTGAATTGACTAGGAAAGGCAAGGAATGTGAACATGTCTTTGAAAGCCTTAAAATGGCACTGATAAGTCCAGATGTCATGGGATATCCTTTAAATGAAGGGGGTGTGTTCTACCTAGATGTTGATGCTTCAGGTATAGGCATTGGTGCAGTGCTATCGCAAATACAAGAAGGCAGGGAAAGGGTGATTGCCTATGTCAGCAGGGCATTAAACAAGGCTGAGTGCATTAATTGTATTAATGAGATGGAGCTGCTAGCGGTATTTTTTTTATCCAGTATTTCAGGCAATACCTACTGGGTCAACATTCCATCGTCCGCACTGATCATCAGGCACTCGTTTGGCTATTTAGTCTCAAAGAGCCAAACGGGAAAATTGCCCGTTGGTTAGAAATTCTGTCCCCGTATGACTTTGCTGTTGAGTACCGGCCGGGTAGACAACAGCCTCATTGTGATGCCTTGTCCTGGTGAGAAACCCCGAGAGACTGTACCTGCAGTGCAGTAGATATGAGCGAACCATTGAAGTGTGGGCCATGCAGTAAATGTAGAAGGCGAGCAGAAGCTATGCAGTATCAAGGCAACACTATTGTAGGAAGCAGCGAGCAACCCGTCGCAGGACACGATGTACGAGCCGTAGATACAGACAGCCTAACTAAGGCTGGCACATCCAAGGCGAGTGACGAACCCCGAGCCACGTCTCCGAGCTGGCTGGACACCAACGCAGCGAGAGAGCTAGCTGAACGACAATGTCACGACCTTGACATTGGGGTCATACTAGAAGCCAAGGTAGCCGGGTAGAAGCCAACTACAGAGAAGATGGTTGCTGCCAGCCCAGCTACCAGACACTACTGGGTAATTTGGGACAGCCTAGAGGTACACGATGGAGTCCTGTACAAGCACTTCAAGAAACTCAACGAGACCGGCGAGTTCTACCAATTACTAGTCCCTAGAGTTTTGAAACAGGAAGTGATGAAACAGATGCATGACAGTCTCCTATCCGGTTACCTGGGCATCAAGAAAACCAAGGGAAAGGTGTTACAGCGCTACTACTGGTATAACTCCAAGCAGGACATAACTATCTACGTCAGAGGCTGCGATGTGTGTGCCGCAGACAGATTACCACAGAAGAAACCCAGGGTGCCTATGGGCCATCTGAGCAGTGGTGCTTGGGATACCCTGGCTGTGGACTATATGGGACCTCTCCCGGAGACTGCTAATGGTAATAAGTACATACTCGTCATGACCGACCATTTCACTAAGTATGTGGAAGTAGTGGCAGTACCCAATCAAAGAGCTGAGAACTGCGCATTTAGAATTGCGAATGACTTTGTTGCCCGCTGGGGTACACCCAAGACCATCCATAGTGACCAAGGGGGGACATTTGAGAGTCGCGTCTTTAAAGAGCTCTGCCGTCTTTTAGAGGTAAAGAAAACCAGATCCAGCCCGCGAAATCCGAAGGGGAATGGCCACACAGAGAGATTCAATAGGACGCTCATCAAAATGATCAAGGCCTATTTAACAGGTGAACAAGACGAGTGGGACCAGTATATTGGCTGCATTGCAGGGGCTTACAGGGCGACACCACACGAGTCCACCAAACTGTCCCCAAACTTGATGAGCCTCGGGAGAGAGATCCGTTTGCCAGCTGATTTGGTATATGGACACAGAACCACGAATAATGAAGAGCCATCCTGCGAACAACACATCACACTCCTACGAGATTGGATGCAACATGCACATGATGTAGCAAGGCGTTATCTGAAAGCAGATGCCAAGAGAACCAAGACAAGATACGACGTTAACTCGTCCTACCACAACTATAAGGTTGGAGATGCCGTCTGGATGCTACATGAAGCAAGAAAGGTGGGAACGACGCCAAAACTGGAGAAGAAGTTTGATGGCCCATACCTTGTAACCGAATGTCGATCCGCCTTAAACTTCCGTGTGCAGTTCGACGCCAAGGGGACCGACAAACTGGTACATCACGACAAACTCAAGATGTATGAAGGGTCGAACTTGCCACGATGGATGGTCAGGATCAGGAAGAACCTGAACCATTAGATATATTTATCTCATACCATTCTTGCTCTAATTTGTAGACATTTTGTGAAATTTAGGTGTTATGATAACCATGTTACTTATGTAAAAGATGGTTCACATGCGTTATTTCAAGCATATTAACTTTTATGTATTCGTATGCACTATAGTGATCAGCAACGTCGTGTAACTCCGCGGATACTTTTACCACGACAATAATAAATATATATTAGTCGGTACAACACGAGATCGGAACATAATTCGTTTTGTCAACATAATTATCCAGTATATGTAAATCTATTATTCAAAGTACTAACACTCACACAGTGTAACTTATGAGGCCAGCTTCCAATCAGTGTACTAGTGCCCATATTGGAGATAGTATCTAGGTCGGACCATGTGTAACATTTGACTGTTAGCGAGGGCACAAGCAGTGACCTAACACTTGAAAACAACGATTCTCATCACTGGAGAGTACAATAGTACATAGTGCATGCCACTAATATAATTCAATGATTATTACGAACATATAAGCATAAACTCTATAATATCAAGTGTGTTCAGTAATGACAGCATGGGTGCAGGTATAATCTGTAGCGGAATTAATGGCGTACTGTACACTGTGGTTCTCTGTTTACAGACAGGATGGCCGACGTCAGCCCCCTCGCCCTCGCTGTCCGCCAACATATACAAACGCCTCCAATACCAGTGCCTTCGATGTAGCAAGGTGGACCGGAGAGGCCGGATCATCGCCCACGTCCTGAAACACCATGTCTCCTTTGATGGGGTACCATACTCCTGCTACGGGGCGCCATGCAGGACAGGTTAATTATGTGTACAAAACCAATTTTGTCCAGACAAAATTGAGTTTTGTAACACAAAAAAATAAAAAAAATCCAATTATGTAAAATTCTGATATACAAAATTCATTTTTGTTACAAAGGATTCAATTTTGTAAGACAGAATTGAGTTTTGTGAACAAAATTCAGTTTTGTGGGACAGAATTCAGTTTTGTCCACAAAAGTCAGCTTTGTCCACAAAAATTAGTTTGCGTAACTGATAGTCTATGTCATCTCTAGGTTGATTGGTTGAGCTTGCAACACTAAGCTACAAAGCAGTAACAAGTGTGTTTCATCCAGCGTTCTCTGAAACTTAATTCTTCAGACGCCATTTTGGATCGCTGATCGGCGACCGTGACCCAATTTCTCCAGTCCAGTTTCTGACCAATGGTAGTCCTTCTTACATGCGTGTGCCATATTTGGGCAACACAATCCAAACGTATGCAAATACGTATACGAAACGTATGCAAAATTGAATTTTGTGACACAGAATTGAATTTTGTGACACAGAATTGAATTTTGTGACACAGAATTGAGTTTTGTGGCACAAAAGTGAATTTTGTGACACAGAATTGAGTTTTGTGGCACAAAAGTGAATTTTGTTGACAAAATCAGTATATATTTAATTTTGTTTTGTTTTTGTCAAGTTTATAGGTACAAAAATGAATTTTGTAGACAAAATTGAGCCATGTCCCACTTGGCGCCCCGTACCAGCACACACCTTAAAGCATCACGGTCTTGTCTGAATTCATTGTCACTATCACATGCTTCCAATTTGCGCACCTGTTGTATCCGTATTCAACATTTAGTCATTCCAAAGTCCATCATTTTAGCCTTAGATGCGAAACCACGCTTGCTGTCAGATAATCTGCTTTCAACCACATCATTTCGTCAAATGGCCCACGCCTAACCAACCCAGAGAGCAATTTAATTGAGAAAACGTGCCTTCATTCTCAGCAATAGAAATAATCCATATTTCGTCAGCCATCTTGTTCGTTGCGTTCTGGGATTGTTAATTTGATGAAACGAAGTGACTTTCAAAGCCCAACAATGAAGCGTTCTTTCAACAATGCCTTTCTGGTATATAATCATAGGTTTATTTGTACTTTCAGTAAAGTATTACTTATTAATTATCTGTCTTTATCGATGAAATATGCGTCTTGGTGCGTTTCGTAACAGGCGAGTTTGGCGGTTTGTAATATTGTATACCGCACGCGAGCGGCCAATATTGTCTGGCCGCTCGCGAGATCGCCCTGGCAACTTATACGTCAGCGGCCGATTGTTTTGGGTCGTTCACAAGCCCGGCCAGTATTTTCTGGCCGGTCTCGAGATCTTCACGTGAGCGGCCAACTTTTAGTGGCCGCTCCGACCCAAAAGTGGCCGCTGCGACCCAAAAGTGGCCGTTGTGACCACAAATTATTGGCCGCTGGCCGTTGTGACCGAAAATTGGCCGTTGGCCGCTGCAACCACAAATTAGTGGCCGTTGGCCGCCGGCCAACCTATGGGTATAAAAGAACCCCGATTTTTGCTGTTGATTCATTCTGACTTTTGGCTTTTCACAAACAACACCTCCACGCAAATTTAGTGAGAAAAATGTATCACATCAATTCTACAGTAAGATCATTATAACATCATCCTCGTAGCAAGTAAATTTACATTTAGGCATAAATAAGTCTTAAGAATCGCTTTGGAAATTATTTACGGCAACATATATTACATCGTCTTATCCTGTTATATAATTATTAATATACATAGATACGTGTATTCACCGCAGTGCTAGGTGGCTAAATTTCATGTTAAATATTTCGTTTAAACCAGCCCGGCACAGAACTAATTAATTACTGGTTTATGACTATGCGCGGTACTAACAAATTATAATGTGTTCGTATGCTAGCAAAGTGTGACCGTGATATTATGTTAGCACCACACATTAGCATTAGGATCGAGCGTCCGACAATTTCGAGATAAGTTTGGCAGAATCAGTTTCCATTCTTCATGCCATTTTATTGTGTAACTAAAACATGACTATAAATATATAATGCATTTGAACCATCTTCATCTGTTTCACTAAAACAAGATAATATTGGTTACTCTTAGTGAACACGTATGTGAAACAATTGTGTTGTCCATGTATCTGCCATTCACCGTCAGTTACCAGCTTATTACATTGTTATAATTCAACCGGCTACTTGTGAATTCCCAGCGTTCCTACTGAGTGGTGTCTCATCCCACATCCAGTCCATAGAGAACCACAAGGACAAGCAGTCCTAGTCATAACGCACAGGCTGCCGGCTTGTAGTTTGATTGCTGTACTTCTCACGACATGATACTACCATTCAATCACACCAAAGTAAAGCAATCAGACAAACTCAGCCCTCAGTACGTGCCTTGGTAACTGAGTAGTCCACAGTCCAAGAGCCAAGGAGGCACTTTTAACAGCTGATACAAAATCATACAGCGGCTCTGCTCAACCAAAAGAGGATCATAACAGTATAGGATACACGCCCCATAGCCGGCGCTAAACAATATTGGTACTAAACATACTACTTTTAGTAATGAGGCTATGTGTTTCTAGTGTGATGAGGACCTGACACCAGAAGAGTTTATTCTAATGTCAGTGCTGATCTATTTTAAGAATGTATATTTTATATATTAAGTCCTGATTTAGGGATTTTGTGAAAGACAATTAAATAAATCAATAGAATTTCTCGCAATGCTCGATATGCAGTTTGGGGAAACCTCATCGTATATATTATTTACGCAATTAAACTTTTTCTCACATTGATAGAAAAATACTCTGCGGACATGAAAGAACTTGCAACATTTATGTTATATATGGACTCGTTTTGGGATGATCAACATTAAACACAGTATATATACTGTTATGAATGTTGATGAAACAGTGAATATAGACAATGATATGCATGTGGTAGAGAATATTGTCTAATCAATGCAATTATGCCTTGTTATTGAGGTAGTGTTCAAGACAAAAAGAGCACTCGAAAGGATAGACATCGTCTGAAATAAATAAAGTATTAAGAATGGACCCTTAATTACTATTTCAACGACGTGTATCTGCCGTTGATTGGGACTTCAGAAGATGAATTAGCAGATGCATTTAAATTTGAATTTGCTGCACAACATGCATCCACCATTGTTTGGTGGTGATGGCCTCATGCGGACTGAAAAATATGGAATGGGTTTGGGCTTGAACCTGCAACAGATGAAGGGGATTGTCAGTATGTCCTAGATGGTTATAACATCGACTACCGTCACAACGGGTGTCGTGTGACGATAACTGAACAAATATTAGACATGTATATGTGGAATATGTTGCTCTCAGAAATGTGGTACTGGAGCGATTGCTGACCACCATCAACATGATAAATAAAGGATTTAGTTAATTTGCGTTGAAATAGAGACAATGTTGAAGACAATACCGTGTATCCAGTGACAACCATCATGTATCGCCATACCTGAGCCTTGGGAGGCAAGTTGTACTTCTCTGCATGGTGGGCATATCGCTCCTTCTTATTCTGATACAGGTCTGCGTATAGGACTTTTCCCGCCACAACGGCCCCGTTCATCTTCTCTATGGCCTTACTCGCGTCCTCGGCTTGGTGGAAATGTACAAACCCGTACCCGTTGGGCAGTCCTCCAGTGACCATTACCTGTATCCGATTGCATTGAAGGAATAAAATCCAACACTTTAAACAGCCCAGCCCAAATGTGTTTCGTACTGCAGTAAAGACAACAGCCAATGGCTGCATTACTTATATTTACATTACATGTTCTGGTAATTTCAAAAATGTTAATTACCCCGCAATGTCGACATGGGCGAGGCGAAACTGATCCTATTCGCATCCATGCCCGGTGATGCTTGCAATACTGGTAAATACCGGTACGATGACATCTCTCGTGACTACTCTGTCTTCAACCACGCACAATTATTCTTAACTCGAACCATTGTGTGATGATAATATATACTGAGTATAACCTATAGATGACCAATACATCATTAATACAATAGTTGATCCGATACATGTTCATATATGTAAAGCACATGCTACTAGTATATCCATACATGTCTTTCACATGTTTTTGACGACATCCTGTAACTATTGCTACTGGCTATTATCTTTGATCTTGATCTTATAGTCAATATTTACAATACTGTTTAAAGAAGATATGATCACACTAGCGGTTACATTTGTTTACTCTTCTACGATCGCTCGTTGAAAGAGATGAAAATCACGTATTATCATATTGCTTAGCGACATGATGTGCTCTCACCTGCTTTCGAGTTTCGACCATCTGTGTGAGGACACTCCATATGTTACGGTACATCATTAGGTTGTACATCATTAGATTGGTTAATTAACTCGGTCTCGATCTCCATTTGTTTGGAGATCGAGTACAGTGGATTGACGTATCATCATGTTTCCATTCGACTTGACCATAAGGAAGGCACATACCAAGTTTCAAGTCCTTACCTATTACGCTTAAAACATTTTACTTCTTACAAGAAACGTGACGGACGGAGAAACGGACGGGTAACCCGTGACGAAAACAATATACCCATTTAGTTTATTTGGGTATAAACAACTGTTTGCTCTGAAAGGCAGTGTTCATGTCTGATGACAGGCACTCTTACTTCCATGCGTTGCTCACTATGTACAGTTCACTGTCACTCGAATAGCTTGAGAGCAAAAGCCTGTGGTTTCTACTCCATCGCAGTCTCTCACATTCCTATTGGGAGACCACCTTCAAGGGTAGCGCGTGGAAGTCTGCCACATGGACAAAATGGCCATGTTAAAATATTTGAGAAATTTGTTACCACAGCTTGTGATCAGCTTGTCGTACCACCGAATTGTGTTTGTTTTGGGAGTGTTACGGTAGCAGTTTGTCTTTTGGAGACTCAACTCAAAATACGAGGGTCCCAAAGTACGAAGCAATGAGAGGGTGTAAGATATAACATAATAACAAGACCCCAAGTCAAGAGATCATTGATAATCGCCGAACAATATTACAAGTTCGTTACCATGATGTCCCCAACATGTTGCCTTGAAATATAATCCCACATGTATTGTCTAGTTCTTGATATTTTGTATTTATATTGCATTTGTCACGACTTGACAGATTGTCATTAACGGTCCAGGATACTAATGTCCTCAGCATATGTTGCCTTGAAATATCATCCCAACGTATCTGTTTCCTAACATGACATACATGTTAGCGTGCATTCTGATTGATGCTTTTCATATTCAGATAATAGAAACGTCTAATTTTCTCTACATCGTCCTGCGTATACACGTGTACTTGGACCACCTCCTGCAAAAAAACCGGACGTCTGCAATAAATGTACGATCGGCGACCCATATCCTGTCGGCAATCGAGAAAGGATTCCCCAGTGACTGACTGGCGAACATCGTACGTTCTGATCAGACGGCGCATATGCACAGATGGGACTTATATGTGGCTACACTATTCGTAACATCCATGGCTTTGATTTATTTGCAGGAGATATTATTTTCTTAAAATCGGTAAAGGATGCGCTAAATTTTAATTTTATACATTATATTAGAAATAAAGAATTGAGCAATATACTGAAAATTCGCATCGAGTTAACCAGATCTGAAACACATAGTTGTGCGGGAAACTAGGCCCAGTCTACATCGGTCTACAAATATGCTGCCGACCATCTGTACGTAATTAAAAAATGTAGCTTACACAGAGTTTTCACCTGTAAATGGTGGTCGATAACAGTTAATGCCCGATTATAGACATATTTGGGAAGTATCTTACACTGAACAAAGGTTCAAATACAATTTAAACGAATTTATAACGCTCACATTGGTAAAATGCATTAGTATAATAAAAACACCTAGATGCGTTGTTGTTCTGTTCGATAACTTTAACACCACGGAACCAACCTAACATGGTGGTCTGACAAACGTCGATAAAAAGTTCACGACGTCATATCTTCTGACGTCGTCAGACTCCCGAAGACAGGTTGTCTTGCGACGCGGCTCATATTATGTGAAAAGCATCACAATTTTGATATGATTCTGAAAGGGGTGGAAATATCTCCCACCCCCCCCCCCCCCCCACTCCTCTGGATGTGAAAAAAATGACAATTGTGAAAATAAAAAATCAGCTGCTTGGTTTCTGCTGCCAGTGTCGTTGATTGTATATTATGTGAATATTATATGAAAGGAAACACAATTTTGTATATGTTTCTGACAGGGGTGGAAATCACCCCACCCCTCCTCTGGTTGATTTCAGCTACTTTTTGTTGTTGATTGTGTATTATGTGAAAAACATCAAAATTGTGATGTATTTCTGACAAGGGTGGAAATCCCCACCCCCTCCTCTGGTTGGTTTCTACTGCTTTGTGTCGTTGGTTGTATATTTTGTGAATAATATGTGAAAAGCATCACAATTTGTATATGTTTCTGACAGGGGTGGACATTCCCTCCCCCTCCTGTGGTTGGTGTCTGCTGCTTGTTGTCGTTGATTGTATATTATGTGAAAAACATCACAATTTTGATAAGTATTTGACGGGGGTGGAAATTCACCCCCCACCCCCTCCTCTGGTTGGTTTCTGCTGCTTTTTGTCGATGATTGTATATTATGTGAATAATATGTGAAAAGCATCACACTTTGTATATCTTTCTGACAGGGGTGGACATTCCCCCCCCCCCTCCTGTGGTTTGTTTCTGCTGCTTGTTGTCGTTGATTGTATATTATGTGAAAAACTTCACAATTTTTATACGTTTTTGACAGGGGTGGAAATCCCCCCCCCTCCTCTGGTTGGTTTCTTCTGCTGTTTGTCGTTGATTGTATGGTATGTGAATAGTATGTGAAAAGCATCACACTTGTGGTGTGTTTCTGACAGGGGTGGAAAATCCCCCCCCCCCCCACCCCCACCACACTCCTCTGGTTTGCTTCTGCTATTTTTGGTCGTTGATGAAATAATGTGTGAATATTATGTGAAAAACATCAAAATAATGAATGATGATCCCAATTTTGATACGTTTCTGACAGGGCTGGAAATTTACCTCTCTCCGCTCTAGTTGGTTTCTGCTGCTTTTTATCGTTGATTGTATATTATGTGAATATTATGTGAAAAGCATCACACTTTTGATATGTTTCTGACAGGGGTGGAACATTTTCCCCCTACTCTGGTTGGTTTCTGCCACTGTTTGTGGTTGATTGTAAAATGTGTGAATATTATGTGAAAAACATCACGATTGTGATATTTTTCTGACATTTTCCTCCCCCTCCCCACCCCCCCCCCCCCTCCCGGTTCTCTGGTTGGTTTCTGAAACTTTTTGTGGTAAATTGTATTATGATATTTCCGACGGAAATGTAGCAATAAGGTTCGACCATGTCCAGCCTTTGGTAAATGTTTGCCGTGGCACTCGGGAACTGTTTGAACGCACTGCCTACGGTCTTGGGATTCAGGTGACGCATTTAATTAGTATTAGTAAAACTGAGTGGGCATGTACCATTACATATAGGCCTAAGGCCATTGTCATTAATTTGGGGTGGTTGCTACCATCAGAGTGCACCGGACAAAATTGGTGCCAATGTGTTCAGAGACACATACTGTATATATTTCTGCTTGCTAGACTTTTCAAATCGGTAGCTTAAGCCCAGTATTTTGCAAAACAAAATGGCCGCCATTGTCTTTTTTGCATAATTACTTACCCATACATATTGCTATGCAAACATGATATTAATGATGTTATATCTGTCAATTTGATGGATTTAATAACAAAACAATATGTTTATATTTTGCAGCTATTTTTCAGACGAAAATTATTCGGGAAAAATCCAATATGGCTGCCAATTTATAGCATTTGTTTGTAAAATTACGAAAATGTTGCGAGTTGCTATATAATGTGAAGTGTGTTTGATGACTTGTGTCGATACATTTAGTATTACATAGTATTAATAACAGCTTCATACTAACAAGTATACAATCAACCAATTCAGTTGATATAACTATCATTTATTATAAATTATATAACGACATAATACAAAAAAGTCAAAGCAAATGGCAGAAATATTCTTACTATGAACATGTTGCTGTTTTTCGAGACAATTTGTGTTTTTGGTGCATTTAATCACACTACAGTCACAGAAAGGCAAAACTATAATAGGAAATGTATATGTGTCATATGTACCCGTCTAGGCCACCATACATGAAATATTGCACGGACAACAAAAACAACAACAACAAAGAATGCAAAAACTATATTGAGCCAAGAAGCTTATATGATGTAAAGACATTTGTCAGCAATTGGTAAGATGCATGTTTTAATTGTATTGTCAACAGGAGAAATAGCGATCTATCGCAGATCGTCCCATTCGTGCCTCGCGGACGGGAAATCGGTTGATGCATTTGGCCTTCATCCGCGACATGATTCCCTGGAGTTTCGCATATGACAAAAGAAACTACGCAAAGTATCTGACGGTCTATTTCGGTCAAATATTACAAATTGAACATGTGGATAGCTACAACTGCCTTATGAATGCTGGATTGTCCGTACAGATAGGGGAGAAAATCCCATTCAGACGAATCCCAGTCGACCAAACAGTCGAAGAGACTGTTAACAAAGATAAACAGACGGCTGGTGGAACAAAGGGATTTAGCCTAAAGCCAGGGGCTGTGCCAAAATACTACTTGACAGCCGAACATCGTAGCACTTCCCTCAGACAGTTCAGAACAATGGTAGACATGGGGAATAAGACGTCTATACACCACGATCTAGAGCCATCTAGAATTGCAAAAGACGTAGCTGACGTTAAATATCTTGCATAGCTGATGAAAGATAATTGGACAAACCCATTTGAGAATTGCCCTTCAGACCTAATCAGCATTTAAACTGGAACAACAGCGACGTCTGATATTGCTGATGACCTGTTGAGTGCAAATAAGATCGGAAAGAAAGAATACGATGACTTCAAAGAAAAGCGGCTTGGTACAACAAAGTCAGTAAAATTCCATGACGTACTATCTCAACAGAATCTGAAAACATTCAACAAATTGAAGAAGCAGAGAAAAGCTGGAACATCAAACCGGGAAACTGCTATTAAAGCAGACTACAAACTCTTTGGTCGGACTATCCTCATCGCTAGCAGCTGAAACCTTCACATAAAGGTCTTGAAGCATCCATTTTGGCCATTATCATGGGCCTTGGCAAATTACGATGGGACAATAAAACAACCAACAAAGCATCTCTGGCTAGGCACCTGGAAAAGAAAGTTGCAGCAGCAAGTGATATACCAACACCATCGGCATGTCTAATTGATGGGATGAGCATGTCGCATAAGACGAATGGAGAAAACAAAACCTTCGGGGAGGTCTCGGAACAGCTATTCATATCGGCACTGAACACTGGACATGAGAGCAAACGAGTCGACATCATATTTGATGTATACAAGGACACATCCATCAAAAATGCTGAGAGAAATGTACGAAGAGGGACAGGGGTGCTTTATACAAACATCTCACATGGACATAAACTACTGGCCTGTTCTGCCAGTAAAACAGCTCTGATCGAGTTCCTTGTCATTGATTGGCAGAAAGAAACATTAAGAATGCGACTTGGCACAAAGGAACTATGTGTTGCATTCGACGGCAAGTGCATCCGCCTGACGAGACATGACTGTATCGAAGTACCATCATTGAATAGCAACGAAGAAGAGGCAGACACGCGCTTGATATTGCACGCAAAACATGCTGCTCCCAGTTGTGAATCTGTTGTCGTTGTGTCAGAGGATACAGGCGTATTAATAATCAGTCTTGCCTTCGACCATGACAGTGACTGTAATATATTCATGAAATGCGGCACACAAACCAGGACGATATTCATCAATGTGACAAAGCTAGTGTATGCAAGGCGTTGATTGGCTTACATGCATTCACGGGGTGTGATTCCGTTAGCTCCTTCGCTAACAAATTGCTGACAAATCGAAGTTTCCAATACATGTTTGCACAACTTGGGAATGACTGGATGCTCTCCGATGAACTTGCAACCAAATTACAAGAGTTCACATGCCTTTTATATGCCGGCAGGAGCACGATCAGCACTGTTAATGAATTACGATACCAGTTGTTTCGGGCGAGGTCGAGGGTGGACAGCTTCAACCATGCGAGGATTGCCTACGATTACATACATTGAGAGCCAATTACCAGGCCGGGATATGGTGTCGAAGCATGGAAGCATATGTAGATACATCCAGTCCAGATGGCCATGGCTGGAGTGTGCACCCAGATGGCAGTTTGGACATCAAGTGGATGAACGGTTCACCGGCGCCGGATACCATTCTGGAGTTCCTGTCATGCAAATATCCTAGAGTTTGCAAATTACCACAATGCGTATGTATTGCAAATGGATTGCCGGGTACAGACATGTGCAAGCTATCGCCGTGCAGTAACATGGCTGATGAAATTGACGGAGTGAATTAGACAGCTCAGATGATGATGAACACGAGCGTGGAAAGTAAACATGTACATTGTTTTGATCGACTGACGTATACTATGCGAGTTCATTTGCTACAAAGGAACTATGTGAACTATTTGTACAAGCACAAGAGACTATAGGATGGTGAAAAATTAAAACTGATATCTCCACTTGAAACATATGTGTTACGTAATGGTATTGATAAGGAAGATAGCATTTCCCCAACATTTTCGGCATTGTTTTATATAAAGCAGGACTAGAGAAGCCATTGTTTACTTTAACCGATACATTTTATGAACAGTTACTATGATAACCATATTTTGTATTTCAATATTATGGTATCGAGTCACATAGAGAGACACTATATTACACACGTGACTCTTATGTTACGAAATTGTACAAATTGTATTAAGATGGCGGCCATCTTGGATTGTGTTAATTTAAACCTTAGCAAGTACACTGGTTCCTACTAATCTATTACAGTATTGGTTATAAAGGTCCTGAAGTTGACTGGTGACTTTGTCTTATATAATTGATACATGGCGAGTTACGACAATCTACACAATCTATGCATTTGACATGTTTGAAGGATGATAGTAATTCACAGTGTACGTATTAAGAGCGGGGATACTAGAATGATTATGAATAAATACACATATCTAACAACAGTGTATCACACTCTAGTGTTTATTTCTCATAATATGCACAGATCATCAGCAATAAAACAGTTTATGTCATATTTTATTCAATTTATTCGAAAAAAATTAAAGACATTTCATAAATGGCGGCCATATTGGATTTGTTTTATATTGTTTTTAACATGAATATACTGGGCCTGCATTCAGAAAGTTGTGGGGCATTTTATACCTCAGTATGGGGCTGCATATCATTCGAATATGTTAGCTACATGACAATATATTGCATACAGTATATATTATTTATTCCAATGGCGGCCATTTTGTTTATGCAAATTAGTAGGCTTAAGCTACCGCTTTCAAAAGTCTAGCAAACAGAATTGTTGATAGTTTATGACCATAAACAAGTTAATAACACTTTGGTTTGGTGCGCTCAGATGGTAGCAGCAACCCCTTTGGCCCAAGGACTAATACATGCATTTCAACTATTTAAGCGCATGTCGTTTCTTTCAACGCATTGTTTTGACATCGTGTTTCTGTTTTTTTTTTAAGATGTGCTCTTGCTTCAAAAGTGACGTGTTTAAAACAACGAACTCTTCTAATTACAAAAGCGAAAACGGTGATAAAACGATATGTTAACGATAGGCACATCCGGACTGTACGATCATGTCGTTTTCGAACCCGATTATCCGACGTGACATAATCAGTGACTTCATTTTTACAGTAGATTTACTTTAAAATCGGATAAATTGTTATGATATGTAGCGCACCATATACAGTAGGGTCATCGTGTAAGTGTATATTTTCCACGCACGCGTATCGTGTACGTCCCGTGTTCGTCTCGTGTCGTGTTATTAATGAGGACACGAAGTTCGTTTCGTTTTACTAATTTGCATATCGTGTTGGTGTGAATCGTGCCGTGTAAAACGATACGAATTAGAAGATAGGTGCCGTGCTACACGGCATTCGTGTCGTGCCACACGGGACGATTTGGATTAACCAATGAGCTTGTCAGAATCGTGCTGTTAAAATATACCGATGCACCGATTCATTTCGCATGTAAACATCCGGTTTTCATTTCTGCCACGATTTTCATGAAGGTTAGACACCACCAAATAGTGTTACTATATAATTTAACCGAATGCCATCCAATAAGGCCAGTCTCTCCTACTTTCAGTGTTTTCTTTTAAATGCGACAAATATGCTGACAACTGGTGTTAAAGGCACGCCAAAATGTTCCTCAAGTGAAACTGGGTAGTAATGGATCAAGATTTGCAAGCAAACGGTGTCTGTGACCTCAAAACACCCGCACTACTTATAGGTTAGACACCACCAAATAGTTTTACTATATAATTTAACCGAATGCCATCCAATAAGGCCAGTCTCTCCTACTTTCACTATTCGTATGGATCTTGTGGGACCCACTTGTACATGACCTGCAGCCAGTCTGTACTGGTTCTGCATGAACTAAACAATAGGTTCACTTACTCCTTAGAAAGAAACATATAACCTTGTCATATCCTCCAATATTGTGTATATTTTTTGGCCACGGAAACTCCGCTTACATCAAGTGACCAACTGGTTCAGTGTTTTCTTTTAAATGCTACAAATATGCTGAAAACTTGTGTTAAAGGCACCCCAAAATGTTCCTCAAGTGAAACTGGGTAGTAATGGATCAAGATGTGCAAGCAAACGGTGTCTGTGATCTCAAAACACCCGCACTCCTTTGTTATAACGGACTACTTTTGCATACACCCTGGGCGATTTCGCACCATTTGGTGTCTTCTAACCTAGCTGAAGTTCTCTCAAAATGAATCAACTTTTAGTTTTACGATACAGAATCAATTTCAAGCGGAGGATTGTGAATTATCACAATCCATCTTATATATTTGTGTTCAATAAAGTAATTCATCAGTAATTCAGCATTGTAATCCGCACCACCGGCGGACACAAACAAAAATATATCCCCCACACACACGACCATCTCAATTTGGCGTCCGCAAAGTTCCGGTCAATATCCCCCGAAGATGGAACAATTTCAATTTATACCCCCCCCCCCCCCTCCACAACCACCCTCCCCAGATGTTGTCGCTGATTACACTACATCCCGACCACCACTAAACCGAAGTTTCTGTATGTAACCATGGTAACACAGGGCGACTTACATGACTCGAGCTACCGACAGACTGCATGGTACCTGGGCATAACGGACCAGATTTCGGACTAGTCATGTCTCGGTGGCCGACTGATCAAGTGACGATGGATAACCGATACAAATATTTATATTCCGTTGAAACAGATAACAGTAAGAAATAATTGTATCCGTTTGAAAATTCTAACAATAATTCCTTGGTGTGACTAAGGTCATATACATTATCCAAATAATTATATTCCATCAAAACAGATAACCGTAAGAAATAATTGTATCCGGTCTAACATTCTAACAATAATTCCTTGTTGTGACCAAGGGCATCAATACATTAACCAAATAATTAAATTTTCCAAATAAAAGAGTAACCGAAGAAAATAATTTTCATGGTCGAAAATTTAACAATAATTTCCATGTTGTGACCAAGGTCTGATAAATTATCAAAATAATTTATTATTCGGTCGAAACAGATAACTGAGAAAATAATGGATCCGGTCGAGACATTCTAACAATAATTTTCCTTGGTGACCAAGGTCAGATACATTATCCAAATAATAAATCCTCAAAACAGACAACCGTAAGAAATAATTGTATCCGGTCGAACATTCTAACGATAAAAGTTTTTTATCATTCTAACGAAAAATTTATATTCTGTCAAAACAGTCCGTAAGAAATAATTGTAGCCGTCGAACATTCTAACAATAATTCCCTGATGTGACCACGGTCATATACATTATCCAAATAATTATATTCCATCAAAACAGATAACCGTAAGAAATAATTGCATCCGGTCGAACATTCTAACAATAATTCCTTGTTGTGACCAAGGTCATCCAAATAATTATATTCAGTCGAAAAAGATAACCGTAAGAAATAATTGTATCCGGTCGAACATTCTAACGATAAATCCTTGTTCTGACAAAGGTCCGATACATTATCCAAATAATTATATTCAGTCAAAGCAGATAACAGTAAGAAATAATTGTATCCGGTCTAACATTCTAACAATAATTCCTTGTTGTGACCAAGGTCAGATAAATTATCTAAATAATTATATTCGGTCGAAACAGATAACTGTAAGAAATAATAGTATCCGGTCGAACATTCTAACAATAATTCCTTGGTGTGACCAAGGTCAGATACATTATCCAAATAATTATATTCCGTCAAAACAAACAACCGTAAGAAATAATTGTATCCGGTCGAACATTCTAACGATAAAATAGTTTATATCAGTTCTAACGAAATAATTATATTCTGTCAAAACAGATAACCGTAAGAAATAATTGTATCCGGTCAAACATTCTAACAATAATTCCTTGTTGTGACCAAGGTCAGATAAATTATCCAAATAATTATATTCGATCGAAACAGATAACCGTAAGAAATAATTGTATCCGGTCTAACATTCTAACAATAATTTCTTGTTGTGACCAAGGTCAGATAAATTATCCAAATAATTATATTCGATCGAAACAGATAACCGTAAGAAATAATTGTATCCGGTCGAGCATTCTAACAATAATTCCTTGGTGTTACCAAGGTCAGATACATTATCCAAATAATTATATTTCGTCGAAACAGATAACCGTAGGAAATAATTGTATCCAGTTGAACATTCCAAAGATAATTCCTTGTTGTGACCAAGGTCAGATACATTATCCAAATAATTATATTCTGTCAAAACAGATAACCGTAAGTAATAATTGTATCCGGTCTAACATTCTAACAATAATTCCTTGTTGTGACCAATGTCAGATAAATTATCCAAACAATTATATTCGGTTGAAACAGATAACCGTAAGAAATAAATATCCGTCCATAAAACCAAATTCCTTGGTCTCATATATTACTATTATCAACGCAGATAATAGAAATTTCCGGTTCGAACACAACAATCCTTGTGTGACCAAGGTCAGATATACCAAATAATCTCAAACAATAACCTATATAATTTATTCCAATTCTAATTTCCGTCGAAACAGATAACTTTAAGAAATAATTGTATCCGGTCGAACATTCTAACAATAATTCCTTGTTGTGACCAAGGTCAGATAAATTATCCAAATAATTATATTCGGTCGAAACAGATAACCGTAATAAATAATTGTAGCCGTTCGAACATTCTAACAATAATTCCCTGGTGTGACCACTGTCAGATACATTATCCAAATAACTATATTCCGTCAAAACAGATAACCGTAAGAAATAATTGTATCCGGTCTAACATTCTAACAATAATTCCTTGTTGTGACCAAGGTCTGATACATTATCCAAATAATCCGGTCTAACATTCTAACAATAATTCCTTGTTGTGACCAAGGTCAGATAGATTATGCAAATAATTATATTCGGTCGAAACAGATAACCGTAAGAAATAATTGTATCCGGTCTAACATTCTAACAATAATTCCTTGTTGTAACCAAGGTCAGATAAATTATCCAAATAATTAAATTCGGTCGAAACAGATAACCCTAAAAAATAATTGTATCCGGTCGAACATTCCAACAATAATTCCTTGGTGTAACCAAGGTCAGATGCATTATCCAAATAATTATATTCCGTCGAAAGAGATAACCGTAAGAAATAATTGTATCCGGTCGAACATTATAACAATAATTCCTTCTTGTGACCAGGGTCTGATAAATTATCTAAATAATTATATTCGGTCGAAACAGATAACCGTAGGAAATAACTGTATCCGGTCGAACATTCTAACGATAAATGCTTGATGTGACCAAGGTCAGATACATTATCCAAATAATTATATTCCGTTGAAACAGATAACCGTAGGAAATAAATGTATCCGGTCGAACATTCTAACAATAATTCCTTGTTGTGGCTAAGGTCAGATACATGATCCAAATAATTGTTTCCATCGAAACAGATAACCGTAAAAAATAATGTATCCAGTCGAACATTCTAACAATAATTCCTTGTTGTGACCAAGGTCAGATACATTAATTATCCAAATAATTATATTCCGTCGAAACAGATAACCGTAAGAAATAATTGTATCCGGTCGAACATTCTAATGATAAATGCTTGTTGTGACCAAGGTCAGATACATTATCCCTGGTTCGATTCCGGTCCGGTATGCATCTTTCTCACTCTGTGAGACAAGTAAACCGTTTTGTTTTTTAAAAAATAGCCATCACCGGTATTTGATTCAGACCAATAGAAGTCAACACGAAAACAGAGCAGAAATTTTGCGGCAATACTAATAATTATGAATTAAATTTTATCAATATCATTCATTCAATCATTATAGATTTGGAAAATTAAATAATGCTTTTCTTTTAAAATTAATATCAATATTTTCACCCTGTTATTATATTATGAATGATTCAATTGCAATCACAGACTCCTTGCAGCTTGAAATTGAAAGATATACGAGTTGAAACTGATCTCAGAAAGTGTCATGTCGACTATACGATCGCGTCGAAATAACGTTAACGCAATAGGAACACTTAATTTGATACCGACGAAAACGGAAACAAAACGCTAACTTGGTGCTTAGTTTTGCCATATTATACCATAGACCACACACATTAATTCGATTTTATACCAAATAAGTATGAGTATGCTAGCTGGTGTATATTTGTTCTTGATGTCTGGAACGTGGAACATTGTCAGTGACGACATTTTTTTGAGACATTGTGAAGCTTCAACATGCTCAAGGTCACGACTGTGTTTCTCGCGCAATAACCCCCGATAATTTATTAGTGCACCATAATTTGTGAAAAATAAAACTGATCATAAATACAGTTGACCGTCGAGTCAGTTTCAATTAAATATGGCATACAATCTAATGTATTGTGACAAATTTGGATTTGAACGCGGATACGTTTTTGCCATTGTTATATTTACTGACACCGGATGAATATGTCCGTGTAATTCACACGACTACTCTCACACGACACTACTATCGTGTAGAATCACACCAATGCCGTGTAACACCATATTACTGTGGTGTAACACCACACGACACGACATTAGTGTAGTGTAACACGACACGAGTGTGGTGTAACACGACACGAGTGTGGTGTAACACGATACCGTCGTATTTGATTGGTCAAGGCAATCGTGCATCCAAATTCTTGCACATCGTGTGATATTTGGTGTCGTGTGCGTGCCGTGTGGAGACGGTGTCGTGTTCGTTCGTGTGTGCACGTACGCGCTGACTCTACTGTACGATGGCATATATGTTTTTTTGATTCTCTGAAAGTTATTTACAATATATTTTACAAAGAATCGTGTACCGTTTATTTCTTACATTCGCGTGCTCTAGCTGTTATTTAAATTTACGGTAACAAATTATTCGACAAAACGTCATAATTATAAAGTTCGACAATGTCCTGCCGTGGGGTAAACGTTTGCTCTGGCACGAGGAAACTGTTTGAATCCCAAGGCCGTAGGCCACGGGTTCAAAAAGTTCCTTAGTGCCACGGCAAACGTTTACCCACGGCTGGACATGGTCGAAAGTTATTGTTACATTTCTGTGGGAAACATCGTGTAATTTGAGCATATATGCAGTACTTTCGGCACTTTCATAATGTGCTCCATTCAAACAGCTGATTTACACATACATATTCCGGGGCCGCAGTTCACGTCGCGTGATGCAGCCGCATCAATTTTAAAATTTCAGTGCGGCCGTTGTGAATTGGCTTGGTGACGTAATGCCGCGTTCTAGTAACGTCATGAGACGCATGCATTACATCTTTAGGAGTTTGCTTGGCCCTGGAATGAGCATTATCTATGTACATTTGAACACCGCTGTGAGCGTTGTTAAACAACGGCAGTCATGTAACAATATGAGATTAAAGATACCTATACAATAAAGGGCAACGTGTACCGCATTTTCTGCGGTATATTTCATAAAAATATGACATGACGTAACGTAGTTCGGAAACACGTGATCACACACCATGTTTTTTCAAGACATAATGTCCCCTCCTGAACGGTCAATGAGACGTCGTAGTCAATTATTTGCACATTTATGTATAGAGATCTGGTCCTATGATGTAGTTCAGCGATTATTTCTTACTGAATAGCACACAAATTGAGTTTTGCGAACAAATTAGACTTAGATCAGATTGCACATCTGATAAGTGTGAAAACGTGCATCTGACAAATACTGTAGTCTCGCATATGAATGTACAGATATGTATGATGACCTGAATCGACACAAGTCAAAAACACTATAATTGCTGATTTACACAACAAACCATGCGACATTAGTCATTTTGACAAGCAATTAGGCACGAAAAATACAATTTAGACCGGATTTCCATAAATAAATTCAAACAGAAAAAAACTAGCTAAGATCCCTCATTGAACAATTTGTTTTTTACTTGTGTATATAATACAACTTGATAATATGAAATAAATGCTGAAACCGCATGTAAAAATAACGAATATAAAACAATTACATTTTAATTATCTGAAATATGCGTATTCCAATAAGAGGTCATAGAAGAACAATTATTTTATATATTTATTTATATTAAGTTTAAGTGATTTTTTTCTCATTATTGTATTACATGAACCTGATAATTTATTATGAAATAAAATGAAAAATGTAATAAAAATCTTTTTATATCGGAAAAAAGTGCATACATTTGTATAAAATGTACAATTATGAAAACCTGCAAAACTTTTGATCGGTTTATAATTTTTGCATGGCGTTTTCTGCATGATGTTTTTATTGTCATTATCTACCAGTTTACAAAATATATTTTAATTTGTTTTTTTCTGTTCATATGACCTTTAAACAATCGGTAACAAAACTACCTTGGCACTGGTGATTCGGCCGAACACGGAAAATTCGTTATGCAGACGTTCGTCATCGATTGTTCCATCTAGATTCTTCACATACAAGTTCAAACCCGTCCGCTCCTTCTTTCTGGTGGTCAGTAATATGTCGTTGCCGTCCTCAATGACGTTTGATCTTTCTCTTTCCGCTTCAACATCGACCTCGGCCAGCTGGAATGTAACCCGAATTATGTCTGTAACGTACGGCGAATTACGTCCAGCGTTACAGACAGACAATTCGGTTTAGATGGAATGGGTATCACGATTGGTTTCAGTTTGCAAATATAACCATGAATTGAGATACATATTATTTCTATGTTGTGCGTTATTTGTCGTTGTAGATGAAAAATGTGGTAATTGTTTCAAAACAATAAACATAACGTCAAACACTCGTTACGTGCCGGCTGATACAGTGTTTGTAAATGTTGGTTATATAGTCTGTAGGGTACAAACGGTTAATTATGCACGTCATTTTATTTCGCCCACCACGTGCCCTGAGACAAGGATATCGGTATAGTCACGCCCATGTGATATTTCCTGTCTCACCCTACACATGGTTAATAGTTTAATATTTATTCAAAGACATACTAATAAATATAAATTGAATTTAAAGAAATAGAATTGAAACCAGGTTTAGTCCGGGAACGAAATAGATGCCCTTGTGAGGACAAGAATAGATTGCAGTCGGGACCCGAATGGGGGCAGCATAACACATTGGAGGAACACAATAGAGGCCGGGAACAGAATATATGATGTACACCCGTGTTTATCTCACATATAGCAACGAAGCATTTTCTATTAGGGCAACATTACGTCTGATGTGTCTTACAATTACCCCATGAAATGATGAATATGGTCGATGTTTATTTTGTTCAATGGTTTGTGACGTGCATATTATCACGTCATAGCGTCACGACGTAGTTTTAATTGGTGCGACGTAAATTTTGGCGTCGCCAGGGGCCCGTTTCAGTAAACTTCGTACGAATAAAAAGTGTGTAAGTGCTAAATTATGATAGTCTGTACATTTAACATTAACGATGTTTTCTTGTAAATAATTATTGGATTCACATTTGAGCATAGGCTTCTCAATACATGTAAATCCGTCAATTGAAATTTACAGACGATCCTAAATTTGCACTTACGACATTTTAGTGGTACGAAGTTTAGTGAAACTGGCCCCAGGGCTGTATCGTGATGACCTTGAACATTACTTTTATTAATAATAATTTGTAAACGATCCAATGACCTGGCATGAGCGTCCAATTCGTTGGTAAAACTTGATTTTAACCCATTTGTTGACATGGAGAACACTTTGGACGCATACATTCAGTGAATATTCTTGGTCAGATGAATAATTTGAGATTCGCAAATAATTATATGTTCTATATAGGGGCTGGAAAAAGTATCCACCATATGCACTTGTGTAGGAAAAGGATATTCCATCCTCGTGGTCAGAATATGTCGTCAGAATCTCGGCAAAGCCTTGTTTTTTACAACATACATGTATTCTGACACTCTGGTGGCATATCCTTGTCCCCCACTTGTGGTTACTTCGTCTACTAACTCGACTTCGTCCACCGATTGTTCATTACCGGTATGTGAAATGACACCAACCATGGACTTTAGTGCTGCATTATCAATGGTACCTTTTATATAAGTCAGGTTTATTTATGAAGTGTATTTGGTGACTTCAAATTGTTTAGTGTCTCCTCCAACTCAGAGTACCTTGACAAAACTTCGTCCACATGTTCCTCATTCCCCGATGTAACTTTCGAAACAGCTTTTGCAATGCCGTTGAATGATGTGAGATAATCATTTATTTCTTTTATATCTACTTCCAATGTTGCCACTTTAGTTTAATTTTTTAGTTTGACCTTTTGTATTAATGCTTGAGCCACATTGTCGACACATTGGTGAATCTGATCATAATCTCCTTGACGTGTGACTCGACAGTGTCGTGTGTTCTAGTTTCACTTGTTGTCAACCTATCACGTAGTTCGTGTGTTACTTCAGCATCTTGCCCGGTTGCCTCCAGTCGACTCGTCAACGAATGTATTCTTTCTTCAACCAGTTCGGAAACCAGCCTCGATTTATGCTCGTCATGTAGCAGAAACTTGCAATCCCTACATATTTTAATATTGCAGAATAGTCTCAAATTCTCGCCTGTGTGTTCATCACACATCGACGGCGTTCGAGTTTTGTTGAAAAGATTCTCCTAGAAATTAGTGAAGTAGAAGTTGTGCTTCATGCCATCAATGCCATCTTCAGGCAGTGGCGTTTCATTTCCGCAAATCGGGCATGTACATCTGCTGTTTCTAATGTTCGACTGAATGTGACTTGATAGGCATATTTTACAGAACGTGTGAATACAGGGAAGAATCCGCGGATCGGTGAATACGTTTCAGCAAATACTACATGTCAATGTTTCCATGTTAATATTTAATGTTCCGTATAATGATGCAGCCATTGTGATTACTCACTCACAAGCTTATTGTCATGTTAATATATTATACAATGTCATGTATCACGTTAGTTATATTGATTGTTAACCCTTAGAATGCTGGAAACAAACATTGTCGTCTACTGTTAATATGTACTTTATCTTATTTCATAATAAAACATGGTTTGACAGCGCTTTAGAATCATTTCCATCCAAAGGAACGAAGAGACGATGTTTAGTATCCTTACTGTTCGTTACTTTGTTTCTTTGCCACGCTTTTTTCATTTCTTCGTTCCTTCGTTTCTTCGCCACGAAGGAAATATAATGATCGCCTCTTAAATCTTCGTCACAACGTTTCTTCGCCACGAAGAAACGCTAATTATCATCTCGTCGTTGCGTCGCAACTCTGCTGTTCGTTTCTTCCTTCATTCTTTTATTCGTGTCTTCGCTACGGAGAAACGATAATTGTCGCCTCTTAATCTTCGTCTCTTCGTTTCTTTTCGTATTAACTATGTACTGTATATATACAATTATAATAAACAGATTATATATCAAAGTGCATGTCCATTAAGTTAATTATTTTAGTTTCTGCTTTCGGTTTCGGTTTATAATGTTAACAGGAATGAATGCGCCAAGCCGAAACCGTAAGTAGAAACTACTAATTTTAATTTAATGGGCTTAAAAAATTTGATATTCAATACCATTCTTATAATCTTACATATACAGTACATATTTAAAATGATAGGCATAAAAAACAGATAAAGACACGGAAACATTATTAATTATTCATACATCGGAAGTCTGCTGGTCAGTACTCATCTGCGAATGTGCGACCGGAAAGCGCTGATGTTCGTCAATTCTCCTACTTGTGCGAAGTAACGCATTTAAGATGCGATGAGTATCGTTTCTTCGTCACGTTAGTGAAAACACGACGAAACGAAAAATCGCGTGGGGACGGTACGAATAGACGATACTTAGCGTTTCTTCGTCGCGAAGAAACGAAGGCACGAAGATTTAAAAGCTATAATTGTCGTTGCTTGGTGGCGAAGAGACGAGGAAACGAATGAACGAGGACATGAAAATCAGCGTGACAATGAAACGATGGACATAATATTAAGGACACCAATCTTCGTCTCGTAGTTCCTTCGCAGCGAAGGCACGATAATTAGCGACATGTATGCGTTAAACAGCGTGGCGAAGAATCGAAGAAACCAAGATTTTGGGTAATAAATGTACGCGGCGTAAATGTACGAGACGTAGATTTATGACATATGCTTAGGGCGATAAGTATCGTCTCTTCGCCTATAATTTTCAAACTTCGTTTCTTCGTCACGCTATTTTACGCCTCATTCAGTTAATGAATATTCCGGAACGCCCACATTGCATCATTCGGAATACACCTTTACCAGTATGAACTATTTTAAATATTGTATTAAGCTCCGATAACGAAACATGAAAGATATATAACCTGCGATCACGCTATATATGCACATTGTAATAGATACACCGTATCTATTCACTTAAAGGTACGTAGGTGATGGTCGGGAGAATAAGACTGTGTAAATTAACGGTAGTGGTTCCTCCTTATAGGAATCACTATTTGCCTGGTTTGGCCCTCCGGTACGTTTTTATCTTTGGCTCTTTTGTTACCTGTCAGTTGAATTGGGTTATTGCCCATTATACAAGTAGTATGATTATTACTGATCATACTGCTTTTGGGACGGGCCAAGTGATTCTGGTGTGGCGAGGACCTGGCATCAGATCAGTATTATTCTGATTTCAGGGCTGAATATATAGTTGTGTTATTGTAAATATTCAGTTCTGATTTTGGGATGTTCCCCCCGTTTGTACAGGTACTTGAAAATGTACATGTATTTGTACAGGTAATATATGGGATTTAGTACTAAACCCATTGACCCGGCCTTAAATGACCTTAGCTGTTGATAGGCCGTGAAACCCCAACAAACAAAGCAAACAAAACTTAAAGGTACATGCCCACTCAGTAGGCACAAACTGTTTTTTAATAAGTGTATAATTGTTTCACTATTCCACCAGTTCTAAAAATTACGAGTGTTATGAAATTATGATATTTTTTATTTGATACTATTGTCATTTAACATTTGAAGGAAACACAGCTATCGCCCCTGATATCAGTGTGCAAATTTATGTCTCATATAAAATGTATAATAATGCCAATCAATACGTGGGGTATTGGTGAATGAATGTTTATTTTGCCAGAGATTGTCTCAGATGATGTATCTGATATAAAGAACATGGTGTGCCTACATGTACTGAGTGGGCATGTACCTTTAATATCTGACTAACACGATACATATTTACTCAGCTGACATACACGGTTATAAATACGTCGCATGACTTGGGATAAACATAATACTGAAATATGGTTTTTGCCATTATTTGCCATTAAGAAGGCCATGTATATTTCTGAAAACAAAATATTGGTTTTCCAAAAGTGGTTAAAATGTCACGCGTTCTCGGAGATCTATACTTTACCACTATTTATATGACTGTTGTTAAATGTACATGTCCACTCAGTAGGCACAACATGTTCTTTATAAGAATTAAATAAGTATATAATTGTGTCACTATTCCACCAGTTCTAAAACTTACGAGTGTCCGCTATACAGACATAATCATTTAGTAATATGTATTTTACTGATAGTGACTCGCGGTGGTATCAGGATGTGTTTATTTGCGAATAGTATTATTATAGTTGGCAATGAAACCTTCCTCTAGAAACGTACCATTTAAATTGCTTTGCCAGATGAAATGCGCTAATCTATTTATGCTAGTCATGAATTTCATATCACAGTTAATGCTAATACAGTGGACCCTCTCTAAACATGACACAGGGTGTCCGGTTTAGAGAGGGCCCACTGTACTTCTGGCATATGAGCACTCAAAGACATGTATGTGTGCTTTGCAATCATGAACAGACGATAACATCCGATATAAGTGTCAGTGAAACCAACCAAATTAGACAAACAAATATGTTATTGGTGTTCGATTTAGAGAGGCTTCACTGTACATGTATATGTATGAATATGTAAACAAATAAACTGGAAACATGAATATACACACCTTCATGACTTTGTTTTCCATATCGAAACCTGGAAGTTGTCGTAAACAACGGTCCTTCCTCTATGAAGCTGAATCAACCTGTGCCGGTAAGACATACAAGTCTTCACTTCCAACAGACTAATTGACTAATCAAATAGACGTAACCAACAGCAACCACAAACACACTATTTAACTCATAATTATACAATCTTATAAATTAGCATCGCAAAGTTCTTGACCATAACACTAAAATTGAATAGGAGACTTTACAATAAGAAAATAACTTTAATCCTTTCGTAATTAATTCCAGAATAATTAGCCCGGAACCAATCTGACAACCGGAAGTAATGGCGAGAAGAAAAATATATTTGTTCAAGAGATACCAACATTTCTGTTCTCGAGAAATTAATATTTTTCATGGTGAAACGTTCCCCATTGCTAGTGAATGCATTCTTATCACTGATCATCTGCGTACACAAACAGTAAAGTGTTTTATCTGTGCGCAAGATCGTCGTAAAATAACATACAATCAACCGAAACTAGACACGTGCGAAATATCATATATCAAAATAATGTGTTTATAAATAACTCAGTGGTGTATTAAACATACAAATACAATATTAATGTTCGGCACTGTATGTTTCAGAAAAGGTGTACCACTTTCGTCAGTGACATAGAAAAGTTTACAGCAAAAGCAGAATATTGTTTTCAAAACATTCGTCAGTCGTGAATGCAAACATGTCCCATTCACTTTGAGCGTTGTTCAAATCAACGTATTCACGTGGACATCACTTCATTATTAAATGTGTGTTTTAATGTAACACTCCTGTCATTACTCAGTGAACGAATCTGATCTAGATCTACGCTTGCCGCAAAACCCATAAGCTCCATTTCTCCAGTCACAGCCTCGTATGAGCCGCGTCGCGCAAAAACCTGTCTAAACATTCCCGAAGACAGATTTTCTCGCGACGAGACTCACTTATAATATAGTATCTTGTGAGGCGGCGGTTTGTAGCAGATTGCAGGACAGGGCTGGCATGAAGATTTTTACACAAATTATAAACTAACCAGCTTTGATAACACAATATGTCGCTTCAGGCATTGCCTTGATATGAAGATCCGGGTTACATCCGGGTTCCGGAAATCAATGTTTCATTGGTCGAAATGGCGTCATATGACGTTACAGTATGACGCAAATGTAATGACACAACGTAAACTAGTCCGCGTTCTTTTCAACGAAACATATATACCATGGCGATTGCTGGCAATGATATTTTAAAATGGGTTGAGTTTTTTACACCGATGCAAAAGCTGTGTTACAAATAGTGGATTTTTATCAGATTTCTTTTCTCAATATATAGAGGTGTAAGACAAGGCTGTCCGCTACCACCGTGATCACCTGACATATTCATTATTGCAATTGAAATACTATCTCAAGCAATTATAAACGAAACAGATATAACAGGAGTCAAAATCGACGACATAGGAATTAAAAATTAAATGTTTGCTGACGATGCAAGTTTCATGTCGGATGGTACAAACAAATATTTTGAATAGTTAATATGTACATAAATTTACTAAAATATCGGGCCTCAAGCTTAGCACAAAAAAAGTCTACTATAATACGAGTGTGCATTACAAAATAAAAATTTCCTTTTCTCAAAAATATATGTGCTGCGCTCTGTGAAAACCAGCCTTAATGACAACGTCATGAAAGGCTGAAATTGAAGTCGCAAAGCTACGTATAAATTTGCCAAGGTCACGTTAACATTAACATTTCACAAGTTGCCCATATAATATATTATAAAAATCATAAATGCAATATGCCCATTTGTAAAAAAATAATCGACAAAATTACTACGTATTTCCTTGAAGGAAACCGAAGAAAAAAAAGACAACTATCTGAACCACTATGAAAACAACTGTACAATTCTGCCACGCATATCCAACATTAAAATATGTGTGAGCCGTAAAGCGTCCGGCTATAAATAGGACAACTTATTAAAATGACTCAACAAATCCAAGTGTCAAAATACGACGTGACGTTGATAAATTTAAGCGTATCTTTGCGACGTCATTTTCAGGCTTTCATGACGTTGTCATTTAGGCTGGTTTTCACAGAGCGCGGCCCACATGTATTTGTTTGATTTATCATGTACACTGACGCATAAAATAACACTGGATAGTATTATGTAGTTCTAAGTCATTGGATCTATGTTAATTTATTGATGCATTTACAAGTGTGTGAAATTGGTTGGTTATTGGAATGGGATATACTGTACTAGCTATCGGATATTTAAAGGGACTGCGTCTCATATGATTAGGGCCGTAACTACACTGAGGCACGAGGAGGCAGTTGCCTCCTCGTTTTTTTTTGGCCTCATTTATTTGTAGGATTTCATCTTCAAATATTGGCCTATATTATAGATAGGCTATAATACTGACACACAGTGTAGCTTTAAATAGATACTGTTTTAACAGTTTACACATGAATTATATCGGTATACACCTTAATACCTATGGTCTTAATGTACGGGGTTTTACCATTTTATATTTGCATATGAACTGATATCATAAAAACTGAGTTTGTTTGAAGAATTTGTTTGAAGCACTACGATGACTGAACAACATCGGGTAAAAAAGAAAATTACCTGATTGATTGTCAAGTGAAATTTTAAACTGTATGAAAGACAGGGATGAATGCAAATTAAATTGAAATTATGATGCATGTAGGTATGCTATGTCACACATAGCGGTGTTTATGTAGCGACTATACGCTGGTCTTACCAGGTATTTGTAATACGAGCCGCGTCACGCGAAAACCTGTATTCGGGAAATTTTTGGTCAATATGACATTTTCTTACTATGACAATGGTATTTGTATGATGAATTGAACGCTTTTTATTTGATCATGCTATCTGCAATATTAATTAAGATATTATAGTTTATACAACACCACTATGCCGGTCGTTTGAGCAAAAGAGACGTCACGTAAAAGCGACGTCAAGCGACGTTATATGACGTTATAGTATCTACCGTTACACATAGAGTTTTAAAGTTGACATAATCGAACTAGAAGCTTGTCGTACCACCGACTTGTGTTTGTTTTGGGAGTGTAACGGTAGCAGTTACTAATACTAAAGGAGTATATGCATATTTGACAAGCTGGAGGCAGATGTGTAAATAGTAGACTCAACTCCAAATGCGAGGGTCCCAAAGTACGAAGAAATGAGAGGGTGGAAGATATAAAATAATAACAAGACCACAAGTCAAGAGATCCTTGATAATCGCCGAACAATATTAGAAGTTCATTACTCTAATGTCCCCAACATGTTGCCTTGAAATATAATCCCACATCATGTATTGTCTAGTTCTTGATTTTTTGTATTTATATTGCATTTGTCCCGACTTGACAGATTGTCACTAACGGTCCAGGATACTAATGTCCCCAGCATATGTTGCCTTGAAATATCATCCCACCGTATATATTTCTTAACATGACATACATGTTAGCGTGCATTCTGATTGATGCTTTTCATATTCAGATACTAGAAACGTCTAATGTTCTCGACATCGTCCCGCGTGTACAGCTGTACTTGGACCATCTGCTGAAGAAACCGGACCTCTGCAATAAATGTACGAATGGCGACCCATATCCTGCCGGCAATCGAGAAAGGATTCCCCAGTGACTGACTGGCGAACATCGTATGTTCTGATCAGCATATGTACAGATGGGACTTATATGTTGCTATACTAGTCGTAACATCCATAGCTTTGTTTTTTTTGTAGGATATATTATTTTCTTAAAATCGGTAAAGGTTGCGCTAAATTTTAATCTTATACATTATATTAGAAAGAAAGAAATGAGCAATAGACTGAAAATTCGCGTCGGGTTAACCAGATCTGAAACATATAGTTGTGCAGGAAACCGGACCCAGGCTACATCGGTCTACAAATATGCTACCGACCATCTGTATGTTAATAAAAAATGTAGCTTACACAGTGTTTTCACCTGTAAATTGTGGTCGATAACAGTTAATGCCCGATTCTAGATATATTTGGGAATGTAGCTTACAGTGAACAAAGGTTCAAATACAACTTAAACGAATGTATAACTCTCACATTGATAAAATGCATCAGTAATAATAAAAAAACCGAGGTGCGTTGTTGTTCTGTTCCTTAGATAATTTTAACACCGCGGAACAAACCTAACATGACGGTCTGACAAAACTTCGATAATTGGAAATTTCGACTGAAATTACGTCAGCTAAGTTCACGACGTCATATCTTGTGACGTCATCAGACTCCCGAAGACTTTCCTCGCGACGCGGCTCATATTATATCAGTCCCCGTCGGGTGCCTCTCTCCTGTGCAGCATTGGTCTACCTTGGATTATGTTGGACAGGTTGACCCACAGGAAGCATTGGCAGCATTATGCCAGTTTTTACGTAGGTTAAGTTATTGATTCTGTTGACTGAGCCGCAACATACACTCTGCATTTTGATTAGTGCGGCATCTGTCTTTGATTCGGCAAGCACATTTTTAGTGATGACATTTTTACGTTTTTCCAATTTTATTTGAGCTTTATAAGTGATTGATTCGTTACATGTATGCGAGTATCGCGCACAACGTTGCAACATAGTTCGTAACTGTGGACAGTGCACACTTTGGTGGTGTTCCTGTGGACTCGATACGCAGAAATAGCCGAGTGTGCAGGGCGTTTGTAGACGACCTGGTTTGCGGTATAACACCGAAATCATCATACGCACAGGAATCGTTTAGTCATCCATGTGTGCGGCTTGAAGCATCATTGTCTGGACACATTTTCTTGTAGGTATGTCGCAATTGATGTGTTAGTGTTTGGCCACAGCTTCTTGAAACTGTGATTCTATAGCATTTGGATGCACAAGTTTACATGAAATGGGTGGAAATGTTATTACGTATGAGATGTCTCCAGAATCCCTGGTATCCAGACTGGTTCAATTTGCAAAATACCTTTGAGAATGTCATGGCGTGCTGCTTGTGAGGTTTTTACGAGACCAGGCACTCGGGGCATGCAGCCGGCTGACTATGATCATTTTCGCCACAGGTTTGTGAGATTTTGTGGGGCCGGCAGCTAATTAAGTTCTGGCCACACAACCGAATATTTAACATTCCTATTCCTATTTCTGTGGCCGATTGGACGCATTTAAGCCAGTCCTTGCGACAAGCCATTATATTCGCTGTACAAAGTTGGATGTCGGAGGCTTTTTCCATTGTAGATGATGTTGTTAATTAAATTTGTTTGCCTTTGTAGATGCAAGAATATGATTTTGGCATGTGTTTAGTATATTGCACACGTATATAATATATGATTTTATTAACGCCATTTGTGGCTGTTGTATTTGGCTTATTGTACATTGATTGTGGTTTGCGTGTTCGCTCATTTTGTCCCACGTTGATCACAACCGTGCATTTGAGGGATCAACATTGACCTTTGATATGTGGGTACAAGCTCGCCTCGTTTTCCCAACGTTATCTTGTTCTTGAGGGTATGGCCCGTTGGCAGGCTGTTCCGCCCTCGTTTCATGTGTCTCTTTTACTATTATTGTCTGATGGCAAGCTTAGTTCAGTTGGGTAGACCTGCAAACTGATCTGTCTGTATTGTTGGGCGTTGGGGCTCGCTGTATGGAGACGGAAACTATTTTTTATTCTCCTTAACATTCGGTGTATGGCAAATATTTGCTTGCCATAAGATTGATAACTACTATTTAGTAACGAAGTAATTTGATGCATTTTCTTCATTAGCATCAGTTAAATTTGTGAAATATTGTTAATGGCGGCCTTTTTTTTATTATTATTTTCAATAATATTTTTTTAACAGTAAAAAGATGGCATAACCGCATATTCAATATATTTTAATCAACATGTCATGCTTAATATGTATATTCCATGAAGAGAAAATAGAATGTTGTAACATGACATATTTATTGGTTGTGTTATATGATGTGGTATATATTGATGGTGGTTGACTATGCAGGTCTTAGCTAGGCTGGCACTGCAGGGTATGAATCATGAACCAGTCTGTAATCGCACAGTATTTTGGCCCGAACGCAGTTCTTTTGATTAAAATACCTGCAGCGACTTCCTGGGATTTACGACTTTGTGTAGGAAAATTCTGTCAGCCTTATTAGAGATGTTCCTGTATCATTGCATGACTGGATGATACAATGGGGCCAAAACGGAAATATACCTCGGGACCAAGGAATTCTGCCACCAACCAACCGAAACGAGCGCGACGAGGCGACGGGCTGGGTGTAAATGTCGCCAGTGATGTTGAGCGGCCGGTTGGGACACTTGTGCCGAGTCATCAATCAGTGGATATGGCGGCAATGACCGCTACCATAATTCGGGCCGCGACACAGTCTGTCATGGACAGTTTCAAGTAGGCTGGTGTGTTGCCGAAATATGTGACGATGCAGGCGGGCACTACGGGATCTGGTCGGGTGGAGGAAACTCTGGGACTTAGCCAATTTACGATGATTGAGCGCGCTACTTGTCGTTCCGTTGACGTATCTGTCCCTTCTTGTAGCTTTGAGAGCTCTTGTATAGCACCTCCCAGCCAGATTGTTTCGGCAGAAATTAGTGACGCTAATTCAGGTTTTGTTTCATCCACACTGCCTATGCGCTTTCGAATGACAATGAAAACAAACGAAAACATATGGGCTGATGGCTATGTGGATCTCTCCACTCTGAAGGAGGAGGAGGGGCCAGAACGTATCACAATAGTTGTGAAATGACGATTGAGTCGTGGACCGATGCTTTCAGTGTTTATGCTTCCGTATGTAGGCAGACATTTCCGGAACAGGCTGGGTAACTGTCCTCGTACAAGGGCACTTTGCGAAAGATTGCCGCTGAACACGGTGCTTGCTTTTATTATGATGTAACATTGAGACTGAACTGTACTCACTGTACTCAGTTGCACACAGCAGCCGTTTCATGCTGGCCTGGGCCAATCACCCAGTGGTCAATCCCGGGCAGACAGAGGTCGTCCCACCACGGCCAGCCATTATTCCTGCCATAAGTTCAATAACGGGACATAATGCTCAGACTGTCGGTACACCCGTCCCCCCCCCGCCCCACCACGTGTGCAGGCACTGTGGAGGAGACCACTACTAGTACAAATGATGGCAGACCCGTAGCAAGTTCGCAGACACAAATGCACAGTTGACGGCAGGCGGAACACATACCACTAGCGCAGTCGCTCAAGCCGAAACACGTATCCCACAAACCACTTCCCACTCCAGTGGAGGCAGAAAAATTACATAAATATTTAGAAGGGTATCCCAGCGATAAACTGGAATATCGCATTGATGGGTTTAGGAACGGTTTCCGACTTCAGTTATCAGGGGACCGAATGACACAGACATGCCCCAATTTGCAAACCGCTTTGGCCTGTCCAGATATTGTGGAAGCAAAAAACTGGATAAAGAGGCGGTAGCTGGTCGAATTGTTGGGCCCTCTAGCCGGCAGTCGTTTGCCAACTTGAAGATGTAACCGTTGGGTCTGGTCCCTAAGCGTCAGGAGGGGGACTATCGAATGATTCAGCACCTGTCATATCCAATGGGTAGTGGTCACTTAGAGAATGAGGACATAGACAAACAGCGTACGTCGGTGACATATGTAAACAATGAAGATGCCGTACAGCCGGTCCATCCTCTTGATTATGAACTCCGTGGCAAGGAAAATTGTATTATGACCGTTGTCTTGCCAAGGGTTGTGAATCGAACTGAGCTATTATTGAGCGTTTTAATACCGCACTAGAGTGGATCGCAATCAACAAACTCCATTGAACGGCGGTAGTTCATATCTTTGATGATTTATTATTTATAGATGGCGCAGAAGCTGATTGTCAACTCTCCATTTAGTCCTTTTTAAAGTTTTGCCTGGAGGTTGGGATTCCGATAGCGTCTGAGAAAACAAGTAATCCCGGTCTTATTTTGGATTTTGTTGGTATTACCTTGGATTGGTTTCGACCCTCATGGAAGCACGTTTGCCCCCTGACAAGATTAGGAAATATTTGGTTCTTCTGGGTATTTTTTTAAGCCGAAAATCATGCAGGAAACGGGGAATGGAGTCGCTGATAGGCTATTTGAATTCTACATGTTCGGTTGTGATTCCTGACAGGCATTCTTGCGTATACTTATTTCCCTCATTGTGGGAATCAAGCAGCCTTATCATTGTGTTACAATTTCTGCCGAGGCGCTGGTCCAATTGTGTCCGTGATTACAATGGTCGTTCCTTGATCCTTATTGATAGCTTCTTGTCCAGCGAAGCGTTATACCTCTACACATATTCTGCTGTATAATTTGGGTTTGGAGCCGTGTACAATGCTCATTGGTTTCATAGTGCTTTTCCTAAGGCGTGGCGGGGCTTCAATATTACTTTTCTGTAGTTGTATCCCATAGTTTTGGCGGTAAATGTGTGGGGACATCTTTGGCAGGGTCATTGTGTTCGCTTCTTCACCGATAAGGCGGCATTGTTTTATTATAGTATTACAAGCATAACCTCACAGCTACACACCATACACAATGTCATTTAGTCACGTTCCAATGTCATTTGCGGCAGTGCATGCAGCACCGGAGTATCTAAAGGTGTACACCCTGGGCCATGCAAGTCAGACACGAGAGTCCGTTTCGTGCAACACGTTTCATAGTCTGCTACATCGTGCGCAAATTTTCAGCATTTGGACGGCTCACTCTATAAGCGCCACATCTTTCGAATAGGTGCGGCAACTTTGGTTGCTCAGAATAATTTATCGGATGGGCGGATAAGGGCATTGGGACGTTGGTCTTCCAATGCATTCAGGAACTACATCAGGATAATTTATTGAGACCCTCACAAGTGCCTGTCACTGCCATACATCATCATCCGTTTTCACCAACTGCACGTTTGTTTTGCCAAGTGTGTGGTCGGTGCTGTAAGCAATGTATATATTGATTACATGGTACCGCAACACTATAACACGATACTGCCTTCTTACATGGTTTGGCCCTCATGCACATGATCGGCCTTCTGATAATTGAGAGATAGCTCCTGTTATGCCCACATAAGATTATAGCTAATCAGAGCTAAGTGACTCTTGGGTTGAATGGAACTGGCACGCGGTCAGGATATTCTAATTTCAGCACTATATATTTTATGTAAATATTGAATTCGGATTATGGACAGGTTGTATACGGGATTGTTCAACCAGTTGACCCGGCTTTAAATTACCCTAGTTCTTAAAAGGCCGTTCCACACCAATAATCAATCAATTTTCTTTGCCGGATATTTTGATGGGGGTATTTACTTGACTCTTTCTGTTCACCGTGTGTGTTGCGTTGCCGCATGCACTTTGTACAGTCCACATGACTGCATCGACAGCGTGGCATAGCGTAGTACAGCGTGGTATATTTTGTACATATTGAGGTATAGCATTTGTTAGGCTTGCTCAGTAGTGCACCTATTGTTGTGTGAAATGTTGAAATGTATCTACAATGGGTTATTACGGTACTATTTTCATGCGCCAATTCACAAAGTTTAACCCCCTTTTCCATCATGTGTGGAGTTATTATAGATACATCATGTTGACATTGTTGTCATTTATATATTCTGTATACTTTAAATGGTCTTACTTATAGACCCTTTCAGCAAGCTCTGTTGTTCGTGTTGTGGTGTGTACCCGACACATGTAATTCCCAGAATCTACATATTGCCTAGTTGTATGCATTTATATTTGCTGTACAGCGGATTGGAGTGGCATAAAGGTATCCTATGTCACACATAGCGGTTTTTATGTAGCGACTATCCGCTGGTCTTGCCAGGTATTTGTATATATCAGTCCCCGCCGGGTGCCTCTCTCCTGGGTAGCACCCCAGCATTGGTCTACCTTGTTTTATATTTGGCAGATTGCCCCACAGCAAGAATTGACAGCGTTATGCCAGTTTTTACATAGGTTAAGTTGCTGATTCTGTTATCGGGGCCGCAACATACTCTCTGCATTTTGCTTGATGCGGCATCAGCCTTTGATTCGGCAAGCACATTTTTAGTGACGACATCTTAATTTTTCCAATGTTATTTGAGCGTATTCTTCCATCCTCCCCTGCTCCTCCAAATCTTGGTTCTGTGAAAAACATGCGTCCATATATATTATATCTTTACCTGTGGCTGTAAAATTTATGTTTGTCACCTCTTGTTTACTTGGATCCTAACTTGTGCCTTTTTGATACGTTTTCTGTAACATTTATGCTCGTAACCGCATGTTTACTTTCCTCCTAACTAATGCCATTTTGCTTATCGGCTAGTACATGTATCAATGAATTGACATTTTGATTGGGGGCACATGTGCCCCAAATTGAAGGGTGATAAGAAGTCTATCAGAAGATGAAGTTACTATAGATACATGATGTTGACATTGTTGTCATGTCTATATAGTGTATACTTCGAATGGTCTTAGTTATCGACCCTATCACAGTCTCCGCGAAACTGCCAAAACGTTACAAGACATTCGGTCTGGTAAGCTTGAAAATTTACCAGACGAAATAGTTTTATAAAAATTACGTTTGTGTAATATTTAAGAGCCTTTTAGATTTGTAAGTATATCAGTCATATAATAAAAGCTAGCTAGCACCAGAAGCGCATACCAAAGGAAGGTGATTTCATTGAAGCTTAGAATAAAAGATTTAAAAAAATCAATGAAACAATTATAGTCGATCATTCGGTCCGGCGACTTCCGGTTTACCGTCGGACCGGTGGCACTTTTAACGGACATGTCCGACGGACCGACGACTTTCGTGGAGACTGCTATCAGCAAGCTTTGTTGTTCGTGTTATGCTTATTTCAACTAGGCAGAGAAGAACAGTACTGGATAAAAATGAAATTCACTTGTGTAATGACATATAATGATATCAATTTTGAAGTCACTACTGGAGATAAAATCATTCGACTAAATATTAATGAAAACCTGCTTTGAAATGACCATTTTGACTTTGTTTCTAAAAACAAGTATCCTCGTATCTTTGGATGCTATCAAAAAATAGCTATTTTCTCTCAATAGAGCATAGCTTGTTATTTTACAAAGCTTATGTAAAGCCTTATTTCGACTACAGTTGTATTATCTGGTCTAATTCATCAAATCATAATCGAGCAAAAATGTTAAAATTACAAAGGCGTGCACGCACAATTATTCTTGGTAGCATGTATTCCGTTTTAATTACAGCAATGACAAGCCTAAACATTTTAAGTTTTGATGAAACTAAATTTTGCAGAGACCTAAAATAATCTACTAAACCCTAACTGGATTAGTTCCCGCATATTTAAGTGAAATGGTTATTATGCAATCAACACGCTCGGAGAACACTAACATACACATGTAGCACTAAGGTCTGTGACAAACGCGGCCCTGCATGTTTCTAGACTGAACACAGAATTATTTAAAGGTAGTCTGTCTTACTCTGGTGCAATTATACGGAACATTATTCCATTAAACATTCGAAATTCGAGCAACATAAATGTATTCAGCATGGATGAAATGTCATTTAAATGGACCCACCACCCAGGCGCGTCGGAATAGGTCCGGCAGATCATATATATATATCAAACGGATTGTAAATTTGTTTTTGTTCTCATTTCTCATCAGAAGTGTACGTTGTTACCATTCAGTTGAACAGTCTCGGCGAGTCGGTTCAACTGAGTGGTAACAACATACGCGTTGTGTAGGTAGCACCCACTAGATTCGCTGGACCAATCGTATGATGCTTCCGGCGCACCTGCCATCACCGTCAGTGTCATAAAAATGCAGTGCATAAATTGCATGTAAAACAGCAGTAATAACCCTATTTATTGTGACGTCGTTTGTTTTGGGTAATCTCCCGGAGAGGAATGATCTCTCAATGTCTATGGTTATTATATGCTGAGTTACCGAATAATTGACTAATTGTATTGTGATATCATTCGTTTAGGGAGTTCCCGGTTTACAGCTGTTTCGACAGACGAGTCTCCCGGTATTTACGGATATTACGATTTCATATGGTAAAAACGATCTTATTGTTTTAAATTACATGTACATATAGTAAGTCCTTTCAGAAGTCATTTTCAGATGATGCGATAGCGGTCATAGGTGATAGTATATTGTAATAGTGTACATTTAGTGTATATTTATAATTATAGTGTCACCTCTCTTGAAATGGCCAGCATATTTCTGAATGTATTCAGATAATGGATTGATGGTGTATTCCCACGACATAAACAATTTGCAAAGTATACCGTCCTCCTATGAATGCATATAGATGTAGTGAATTAGCTCCATTTTCTCGGCGTATTCTGTCGAGACCCCGTCAATTAGCACCTACATTTACTAATTTAATATCATTTATTCATTCTGATGTCTATAACGCCTTCATGGTTGTTGAATTTATTGCGCTACATTGTCAGTTTAAAGCGCACAATTCTGAAGTAGTCTATGGCTAATGCAGGTGCATGTAATGTGCCTGTACATGTACACGCATAGCGAACACTATTAGTCAAGCACACTTTCAAAATGGCTGTGCTAATGTAATAAATGCAGTATAATAAAAAATAATAAATTTATCATTAAATTGAAAATTTCTCCCTCAAAGTAGACTGTGCTAGATAAGTATACTTTGCAATGTTGGTGAAATAGGCTACATGTCTCCAGTCGGAATTCCGGTAGGTATGGTTCGCTATCAGTAAGCTAATCTCCTCGCTGGCAGCATCAATAATACAGTGAGAAATAGTCCTCAGTGACGTGGCATTGACCTTGTGTGTTCAGGTGTGGGGTTCTTTCGAAACAAAGCACCATCCTTAAACTCACAGTGTGACCAAACACTATTAAAATCTGTGAATGGGTTAAGCAAGTATAGCGACTAGATGGCCGCGGCCCGCATGTCGAGCCCGCCGAGGCATTTGATGGTCTCAGAGTGTATTTATTTGAAGATTGATGCCCAATAAGCATACAAAGTTTCAAGCAAATCTGACTTACGGTTACAGAGATAGTAGGTATGTGAAAACGTTGACGCAAATTTTGACAGGAACTTTAACGCAAAATTCTAAGTCATTTGACCTTAACATAGGGGCACAGGGGCTGCATGAGTGGGACACAGAATGAATATATAGATGATGACTAATAAGCATATGAAGTATCAAGTCAATGTGACTTAGGACTGCAGAGACATAAGGTATTTAAACACTTTAACGCAGATTTCAGAAAGGAAACTTCTAAGTCATTTGACCTTGACCTTGGGCACAGGGGCCACATGAGTGGGATACAGCATGAATACACGGATCACTACCAATACGCATATGAAGTTTCAAGTCAATGTGACTTAGGACTGCAGAGATATAAGGTATTTAAAAACTTTAACGCATATTTCGGACGGACGCTCGGATGCACGGACGGACGGACGCACGGACACCCAGACGTCAATGTGATCACTATGTCTCGCTTTCCGCAAGCAGGCTCGACAAAAATACACTTTAATACCATTGCCTTACAAACAAGGTGAAATTAAGTCATCGGTGACCTTGACCTTGCTATTTCAGGCGTGGATTTATCCAGAACAAAGCACCGTCCATAATATACAGTTATTTCATGGTTATTCTGGGAACAGTTAAAACATATTGCGCCAATAGTGCATCGGGTCGTTCACAGCACCTGGGGGCAATATGTATTCGGCCTCTGTGCAATAGCGACTCGGGTCGTCTACAGCACCTCGGGGCAATATCGTTTGACTGCTCTCCGAATTACATCTAGCATGAACTAACTGTTTTATTAATCAACCTGTGACAGTGTACAGTAGCGCTTTTCTGCAGGTCAACTATACGTACTATACCAATAGTATACGTATACTATACCAATACGATATGTTTTATATACGATATGCATAAAGTATAAACGTACGGTATGCTTGTACCGTACATACCAACCAATATCGTATAGATATACCATTCAAATCGTACGTTTATACGATTCGTATACATGTGTATAATTCTGGTACGTTTGTATCGTACACACATACCAGATTTGTGTACGGTATAAATGTACCATACTATCGTAAATGTATACGATATATTGACGGTGTTGCCGTGTACTATTTGCCCTAATATTTGGTTCCTAATATTTGGTCCGCCTCGGCAGTTTTTTTCTCATAACATTCAGAAATGCGTAATATTATTAATCTATCTGCCGTGTGTGTTTCATGAAATATATTTACAGAAACTGTGATATTTTCTGTAAATGACGTCGATATATATCCACAAAACGAGAAACAAAATCCAATTAAATAATGAAAAACTTGTGATTGTTTACTAGATACGATTCGATATGCCTAGCTCACCCGGTATTGTTACATCATACATGACACTACTGTACTAGCAACAATAAATCTGTGTTAACTATTAAAACAACAGCACAGACGTATCCGTGTTCAAATCCAAAATGTTATCACATCTATTTAATTCAAAGTGACTAGAAAGTCAGCGGTATTGGTGATCTGTTTTTATTCTTCACCCATTATGGTGCGCAAATATAAATCCGCTGGTTATTGCGAGACAAACAGTGAAACATTGACCTTGACGTCACTGCCGTTCCGAATATCAAGAACAAATTAATAGACACCACCATTCTAACAATATATTTATATTCATACAAAATCAAATTATAATGTGTGGTCTATGGTATAATATGGCAAAACTAAGCACCAATTTAGCGTTTTGTTTCCTTTTTCGTCGGTATCAAATTACGCTTCCATGTTATGTTAACATTATTTCGACGCGGTCCTATAGTCGACATGACAACTTCTGAGATCAGCACAACTTTTCATAATGTCTTTCAATTTCAAACTGCAAGGAGACTGTGAATTGAATATTAACCATAATAACATGGTGAACATATTGATAATAATTTTAAAAGAAAAGCATATTTTAATTTTCGAAACCTGATCATAAAAAAAAAATTAAAAATTTATTTTGGAATTAGATTTCTATTACTGCAAACGTTCTGCTCTGGCTGTTGATTTCTGTTTCCCCGAATCAAATTTTGTGAAGATAATATTTATACCGGTGATTTCTTTAAAACAAAACGGTTTACTTGTGTCACAGAGTGAGAAAGATGCATACCAGCCCGGAATCGAACCGGGGACCTCATCTTTACCGTACCATGCCAATGGCTCTAACGAGCGAGCTAAAAAGGCACAGATCATACACACTTCATCCCCATAGTCAGTTGCGTACTGTGACATTCTTCCCCGCCAAATTGAAATTCGTCCTCGAATTCAATGATTAATTTTGTCTCCGAATTCCGTATGTTTGGGTACAATTTTGGGAGTATTTATCAGTCACGGTCCTTCGTTGGGCAACAATTGTTACTGGGGAGAAATATGTCCACCCTGAATTCCATATTTGTGGAACATTTCTTCATCAGTCACGACTCCACGTTCGGAGTAGTTGCGGCAAGTAACTGCAGAATACTCAATTATCGTCTGTACCCAGAGTTACGGTGCTCCATATGTTTTTCCTGCAGAGTACCGAATCGGATCTCATTCGCGCTTTAGCTGTTAATTGTGACATATGTTTCTGTACTTATTCCACAGAAATGAATGTAAGTATAATACTGACAATTCTTTCAATTGAAAAATACAGAAAATATGTCGCAATTAACAGTTGAAGTGCAAATCAAATGCGATTTGGTACTTTGCAGGGGAAACCTACGGAGAGCACCATAACTCTTGGTACGGCCGATGCGGGAGTATTCTGCAGAGTTATTTCCCGCAACTGCGTTGGGCGCTAAATCTCACAGGGTGAGAAAGATGCGCATCAGCCCGGAATCGAACCGGGGATCTCTGGTTTACCACACAATCGCTCTACCTACTGAGCAAACCGGGCACAGATACAAACTTATTCACCATAGTGATCACTTCATTCAACTAAAAATTCACAAGCTAGAAGCTATGCCAAATTATTAAAGTCGACGTCACAGATTATGCTCTTGGCGACATTAGCGGACACAAATTTGTCCATCAATTTGAGCAAATAAACAACGGAATCTGATAGATAACACTACGACAGCGCATGGACACATCATTATTTTGGTACTTGGAATCAAAATGGTGGATATTGAGATCAATATGTGAGGCGCTGACAGAACCTTTAACATGTTTTTAATCACGATAGCAGCTACAGGAATTGTTGGACGCATTTATTTAGAGAAACAAGAGATTACAACCCGCATTGGATAATATACTAAGTGAGATTTTGTTCTAACATACACCAACACAGAGGATTAAATGTGCGACAATGTTGGATTCTGGATTGTGTGGGCTGATGAATTAAGGTAAGTTACTTGTATATGCTGGGGCATGCCACTTTTCTTTTTTTAAGCCCGCTTGCAGATAACTCAACACACTCACAATGACGTCCAGGTGTTCGGATGTCCGTCTATATTATTTTTTAAATGTTCGTGTCCAGCCCTTAAACGGCTAGTCATGCGGGCCGTCGCTAAATTGTAGAATGACAACATTTGCCTCACTAATTATATGCCCCACCACGATAGTGGAGGGGGCATTTAGTGTTACCCTTGTCCGTTCTTCCGTCCGTCACCAACCTAGTAACTCGTAAAACATTTAAACCGTAATAGCTACAGACCTGAAACTTGGTACATGTATGTTTGATTCGACCCCATGGTCATGGATTATCTCCCCCTTTTCAAGTTAGAATTTTCCAATTTTGGATTATTTTCCCCTTTTTTACTTAGAATTTGAAAATTTGGCCTTGTAACTCGCAAAACATTTGTAATAGCTACAGCACTGAAATTTGATATGTGGCTTCCTTATGATGAGTAGATGCGGAAAGTTTATTTCTATTTTTGATTCGAACCCCGTGTCATGGATTATCTCTCCCTCTTGGACACTGAAATTTTGCCTTGTTTACAATCAAAGCGATATGTGGGGTATCCGTGTTCTATGAACAAATTTTCTAGTTTAGTTATCTCCCTTTGTTTTTGCGCGCTCTGATTTTTCCGCAGCATAACGCGAACACCAGTTGCAATATTTGTATGAAACTTAACAAATGCATAGGTCTCACGGGACAGTGCGGAGCTAGCGTTAAAGGTACATGCCCACTCGGTAGGCACAAAATGTTATTTATGTCAGAGACATCATCGGAGACATTCTCTGGCCAGACAATCATTTACCATTACTCACGTATTGTTTGGCATTATTATACATTTTATATCAGAAGAAAATTTCCAGATTGATATCAGGGACGATAACCGTGTTTCCTTAAAATTTTAACGGACATTACTATTTATTCTCTGAATTTATATTTTGATGTGCAATGATCATACTTTATAATCTGTCGATTTCTTTGTCACTTTACGCATTTAATTAGTATAATTAATTATAAAATATCATGCCCCATTTGCATATGAAAATACCCTGATACCACCGCGCGTCACTATCAGTAAAATAAATATTACCAAATTATTATATCTGTATAGCGGGCACTCGTAATGTTTATAACTAGTGGAATAGTGACAATTATACACTTATTTAATTCCCATAAAGAGCATGTTTAGCCTACTGAGTGGGCATGCACCTTTAAAAAGGGGCTGGACAATTTTTGTCGCGTCCACTTGCGGACAGTGCGATATAGTCTGCGCATTGACGTCCATCCGTAGTTTTTGTGCCGAGCCTGCTTGCGGAAAGCGAGACTTAGTGATAACAATGACGTCCGTGCGTCAGTCCGTGCGTCAGTCCGTCCGAAATCGGTGTATGTTTTTAAATACCATATCCTAAGTCACATTGACTTAAAACATCAAAAGTGTATTAGTCATCATCCATATATTCATTATGTGTCCCACTCATGCGGCCCATGTGCCCCAAGGTCAAATGACTTTGAAATTTGTGTTAAAGATTTTGTATACCTTATATCTCCACAACATTTACTCAGATTTGCTTCAAACTTAAGATAATTCTTTATTATCCTCCATATTTTCATATTATAGCCCACGCATGCGATCCACATGCCCAAGATCAAGGTCAAATGACTTTCAAATTTGCGTTAAAGCTTTTGCATACCTTAATTCAAACTTCAAATAAATATACTCTGAGACCATCAAATGCCTCGGTGGGCTTGACTTGCAGGCCACAGTCATCTGGTTTTTATTTACCGTTGGTTAAAGTTTTTAAAACACTATATCTCAGAAACCGCTTCGCCAATTCACTCGAAGCTTCACATGTGTATTTATCATAATCCATATTTTCATTCTATGCTCAACCCCTGCAACCCCTACGCCCAATATCAAGGTCAAATTACTTTGAAATTTACCTAAAAGTTTTTGACATGCCTGCATGTGGACAGTGCGATATTGTTGTCACATTGGCCTACATACGTACGTACATCTATATTTACGTCACTTCGTGCGTCCGGTAAAAGATTTTTTGATTCAAGGTTAAAATTTGTAAAGGTACATTCCCACTCAGTAGGCACAAACTGTTCTTTATAGGAATTAAATAATTGAATAATTGTGTCATTATTCCACCAGTTCTAAATATTACGTGTGCCCGCTATCCATATATAAACATTTAGTAATATTTATTTTACTGATAATGACTAGCGGTGGTATCAAGCTATTTTCATATTCAAATGAGGCATGCTATTTTATAATTTGTTATGATAATTAAATGTACATACCCACTCAGTAGGCACAAAAATTAATGTTATTTGTAGGAATTAAATAAGTGTATACTTTTGTCACTATTCCACCTGTTCTAAACATTATGAGTGCCCGTTATATGGATATAATCATTTAGTAATGTTTATTTCACTGATAGTGACACGCGGTGGTATCGGGCTATTTTCATAGGCAAATGAGGCATGATATTTTGTAATTACTTATACTAATTAAATGTGTCCCCTGAACAAAATCATGTTTTCGACAGATTATAAAGTATGATCATCGCACATCAAAAAATAAATAGTAATGTCTGGTAACATTTTAAGGAAACACGGTTATCGCCCCTGATAGCAGTGTGGAAATTTACGTCTGATATAAAATGTATAACAATGCCAATACATATGTATATTAATGGTGAATTAATGTTTATTTTGCCCGAAAATGTCTCAGATGATGTCTCTGACATAAAGAACATAATTGTGTGCCTACTGAGTTGGCATGTACCTTTAAGAACACTATATCTCTGAAACCGCTTCGCCAAATCACTCGAAACTTCACATACTGTGTATTTGTCACCCACATTTTCATTATTATTTATATGCGCCCAATTTCAAGGTCAAATTAATTTGAAAATTTCCTTTAACGCTTTTGTTGGGCCCGCTTGCAGACAGAGCGATATAGTCGGCACATTGGCGTGCATTAAGGATAAAGTTTTTGGTTAAAGAGTTTTTTGGGTTAAGGTTTTTGGTTATACTATCAAAGCCTCGGCGGGTGCGGCATGTTTTTACGTCAACGGGCTAAAGCTTTGTTTCAATAAAAAAATTGTTTGTACTATCAAATGCCTCGGCGGGCACGACATGCTGGCCATGGCCATCTAGTTATTATGGCATGCGATTTGATCAGTCGGCGATCGCACCATGACTAGTTAATTAGCACTTGATCAGTCGGCCACCGCACCAGGACTTGTTTAGCATTTGATCAGTCGGCCATCGCACCAGGACTAGTTTAGCACTTGATCAGTAGGCCATAGCACCAGGACTAGTTTATAACTTGATCAGTCGGCTATCGCACCAGGGCTAGTTAATTAGCACTTGATCAGTCGGCCATCGCACCAGGACTTGTTTAGCACTTGATCAGTCGGCCATCGCACCAGGACTAGTTTAGCACTTGATCAGTAGGCCATAGCACCAGGACTAGTTTATAACTTGATCAGTCGGCTATCGCACCAGGACTAGTTTATCACTTGATCAGTCGGCCATCTCACCAGGATTAGTATAGCAATTGATCAGTCGGCCATCGCACCAGGACTAGTTTAGCACTTGATCAGTCGGCCATCGCTCCAGGACTAGTTTAGCACTTGATCAGTCGGCCATTGCTCCAGGACTAGTTTAACCCTTGATCAGTCGGTCATCGCACCAGGACTAGTTTAGCCCTTGATCAGTCGGCCATCGCACCAGGACTAGTAGAGCACTTGATCAGTCTGCCATCGCACCATGACTAGTATAGCGCTTGATCAGTCGCCCATTGCACCATGCCCAGTATAGCATTTGATCAGTTGGCCATCTCACCATGCCCAGTATAGCACGTGATCAGTCGGCCATGCCGAGTATAGCAGTTGATCACTCGGCCATCACACCAGGACTAATTTAGCAGTCGGCCATCGCACCAGGACTAGTATAGCACTTGATCAGTCGGCCATCGCACCATGACTAGTTTAGCACTTGATCAGTCGGCCACCGGCATGACTAGTAGTCTGTCTGTAGCTGAAGTCATGCAAGACATCCTGCGTTACAGACAGAAGTGGTGTAGTGTAGTCATAGACAAAAACTGATGGTGGTGGTGATACACATTGTTCCCACTGTGGGATATAGACCGGAATTTTGAGGACGCCAAATGTAGATGGCTGGTGTGTGTGGGGGATCATTGTTTTGTGTCACCGGCGGTGGTGCGGAGTACAATGATGAATTACTAATGAATTACTGTATTGATCACACATGTATAAGATGCACTGTGATACTTCACAATCTTCAGTTTTAAATTGATTCTGTATCGTAAAACTAAAAATTTATTCATTTTGAATAAAATTAAAATTGTGGCAGATAATCGAAATGAAAACCGGATGTTTACATGGGAAATGAACCGGTGCATCGGTATATTTTAACCGCACGATGACGCCACTGTATATTCATACCATATCCGTACGGATATATCGTATATACGAACGGATATCGTTTGTTTGTATAATATTCGTATAGAACGTTTGTATAATGTAAACAAACTGTACTATACGATGATACGGTACAAACATACCAATATTATATGATCATACGATATGCTCATTAAATACACCAATATTATACGATTACGATATGTATACGATATTAATATATACAAATAGGTAAGGAGCAGAAAAGCGCTACTGTATTTGACGCAATGAATGTAAATCTGGCGTGCGGCGCATCGACAGACCGACGTAAATTACATGTACGTTGAATTTTAAGACATATCTTCACGACGTCGTGATTTTCAGCGGTGAAAATAGTTTTTACTATTCCACGGGAACGTGGAACTATTGCCCAGGCACGTAAAAACCCAAGGAATTAGTCAAAAGTATGGAATATCAACTTATATAGGGAGTTGGGTACTAAACACATATTGTGGACAAACAGTATTGAAATGGGCGAATGGGATTAACACTTTAACTCATTTGCCTTATAAAACAAGTGAACATTCTGGTAAGTCCTCAATGAAATTGACCATGGGTGTTCGGGCCTGGGCTCTATGTGAAACCTAGCACAATCCCCAGTTACACATTGTAGCGAGACATTATTGAATTTGGTAAATAAATCAATTGAAAAAAATATAGCGCATTTGCTTTACAAACAAGGTAAACATAAGTTATATATGACATTGTGGCTAAGTATTATTGAAGTCGGTGAATGGGTTAAGCAGTTATTTAGGAACACGAATATTGCGTCAAAGTAGATCCTTACGAATTGGCCAAACGAATGAACATTTTCAGAGGGCCCATACATGTGAAAACTATTTATTGCCCGGAATTCGTTGTAATGAAACCCCATACAAGATTTGGCTGAACTCGGTTAATTGACACTATAAATGTATGGTCTGACAATGGATACTTACAAATCTGCTAAACGTAGAAACTGAACAGTGTGGACGCCACGGCCACTGCTCGCCCTTCATCATTCGATTTTTGCTACGTTGTAGCCATGCTGTAGTACGTTGTACCACGTTCGTGTCACGATCTGGCCACGCTGTAGTACGTTGTGCAGAAAAGCCAGCGAATCTTGAACATGTCCAGAATTAAGATGTCTAGTTCACGCTTTTGTCACGTTTGATCACGTATTAGCAACGTAGTTCCATGTTTGCTCACGTTGTAGGCACATACTGCCACGTTTCCCAAAGTAGTTAAACGTGGCGGCCAAAACGTGACACTGTGAATGGGGTCGCTAGGCAGTCAAATCAGTAAAGCCCCAGTCACACTGTCACGTAAACTATTGGGGGCTATGTATTACTACGTTTCCCACTCGTATGGATTGCTAATGTTTTGCCACGTTTTGAAGGGTATTAAGTTTTACTAGGTTTCTAGTAGGTTTCCACTGCGTTTTGCAAGGTTTTACTACTTGTTGCCCCTGTCTGACATGTATCTTTTTTTTTTCTTATTTTATATTTTCAACTGAACATCTCAAGGGCTGGTACCGTGGCTACGTGATACATACACTACACTTGACAGACACACAGCTGGTGATGGGCAGCCAAGGAGGCTAACAGAAAGGGAGGCCTGGATCCAGAGGCAGTTCTCTTTCATGAACATACAGGGCGAAGCCATCGAAAAGTGTATGTATCATTATAAAAATATGTTTTTCATTTTTCATTCATTTTTCATGCCATGTAAAGTTGCATTCGTAATACATAGAGCACGAGCCTCCCAGTCTATCCGGTTTATACACGAGGCGCGCATGATAGACGAGGGTGATGTCTCTATTTGTTTTGTATCAGAGCCTATCAGGTTTTTGAAAAAGTTCAATGTTCACAATTATTGATTAGCGCACGCGTGATGTTGTTAGACATGTCGCGCCATTTACTGTACACAACTTTCCTTTCGATTGGATATGTCCTGCCACCTCGCACCATGCACGTCTGTGCAATTTCCCGTTTCGTCGCAGTTCTTCCTGAACACGTACTTTGCAGGTCAAGGCCACCATTACTGAGGCTCAGGGGGACCTGGAGGCGAGGGAGCATGCTGCTGCTACGGAGATGATAGACGTCGACGATGACAATGAGCTGATGCCGCCACCCCCCCCCCCCCCCCCAAATCTAAGGGCAAGCGGAAACCGGATGAGGCTGACATTGCTCTGGAGATGCTGCAAAGCCGCATGAAGAAGTCGAGTCAAGTCATCCAGTCCCTTGCTGGTGCTCAGTCTGGGACAAGTTATGGTTCGTCGCCATCGTCGTCATTACAGTTACAGCCTCCTCCCCACAAGAGGAGACAACCTCCTCCAGTTAAGAGGGCACCATGGCACTCCTAGTCCATTGCGTATGTGCAGGTCTACAACCAGCAGCCTTACCTCCGCCAGCCGACTTCTCCATTGTTGCAGCAGCAGGCAGTTCCAGTTTCATTTACTGCAGTTCCAGTTCAGCAGGAGCAGCAGCTGCCCGTCCAGTGGTCCTCCATGCCGCCTCCATCTCCTGTAGCCATTCCTGTCACCATAACGGCATCCTCACCGGTAACCACGGCAACCTCATCAGCCCTGTATACATCATCTACATCCCTGGCTTTGCTTGGTTCGCCTACTCAGTTCCTCAAACAGAGTGACCCTCAGCCTGGATATTGCAACCTGATGGATGTGTACCTCGGCTCTTTGGCCAACACCTCTGGAACTGGTGACATTCAAAACCCCAATATGGACACTCCTCCTTCCAAGGGTTCGGATACATATTTTAGGTGACTATATTATATTGGCATGTGTGATTATACTGTCACCTGAATTATTATTGTTTGACCATTATGATATATTATAAATAATAAAAAGTAATACTCTTTCAAACTTGAATTTTGTGTCTTATCATAATTTGTACTTTTTATTTGTAATAGTAAGTAAGTAAAGTTTGTTTATTATAGTGTTACCCCTCTTGAAAAGGCCAGCCATCTTTGACTTATGAGACACTCTAATCCAGAAGCTGTACTCCAGAAATGACCTCGATTGGGATGGACGAATGAGACCGTGCAGGTGACTAACTGCTACCTTACTGCGGACGTACAAAACGTTCGCATTGCGTTTACCGAGCTTACCCTCTGCTTACGGGCTGTTCGTTGGCACACGTTGAACGATTTTGTGCATGCACAAAATCTTTCGACGCACGGAACGAACAACAACGTAACGGAACGTATTAACACGAATTAAAACGAATTGAAAACGATGTCCAGACGAACTTCAGCGTATGGCAGCGAATTCCAAAAAAAACCCGTACGCTGGCATACGATGTGCCAATTCGTTATAGTGTGAAAGCCCCTTTAGCGTCGTATGGACGTTTTTGTCTTTCTTACCTGATAGTTTATTGGAGGTGGCATGGTGGCATGGAACTATCTATAATAGTTTTATTAAACATAAATATATTTTAAATTGTATCATAATCACCGTTTCATAATTTAATCGTCGTTTTTATATTACGCGGCCCATGCGACCGCTGTCATGACATCAATACTAGAAGACCAACCCGCAGTCGCAGACGACCACATTCACTAGGATCACTAGCACAAAACAAAGCGCACCAGTCTCCGCATGTAATCAGTGGTCGTCGATTGCAGCAGTTAGGCACGTTCATATCATTATCATGACCACCCCATTTCAAGCTCAAACAACATCATTTATCACCCGAATACACAGCTCGTGATAAATAACATATTTGAAGTGGCCCAACTAGTCTTCGCACTGGTGGCCACTATACAAAAACTGACCCAGTAGTGGACAGTGAATGATGGTGGCATAACGAACAGGAAATTTCGTCAAAAACGTGAGCCCACTAGTGATATCTAATTATAATTTTATTTCTACATTTTGTCTCGTCGAATAAAAATAATTCGACGACTTAATGTACGTTTATCACGTATTGACCAGTTAGTAAGACGTCTTGACGCGATAGGTATCGCGGCTAGACGAATTACTAACTGATCAAGACGAGATAAAATGTTGTGACATCAATACCACTAGTGGACAGTATCACGGCTTTTGTGTTAGTTATTGCGTCTAATTTATCTGGTCTGCACGCGATAATTATGTAGTTAAGACGACATATAAGGTGCATTAAGACGACTTAACTATCACGTTATCACGTTAAGTAGATGGCGGAAATATGCCACTATGCAAATACAATCCGTATGTACATGTATCTCTTTCTACTTTCCTTGAAATGTTAAGTTGATTCAGAATACTGCACATTATATGCACTTGTCGATTACGAAATTAAAACACAATGACATTCAAGGAATATTGTTTTAAGTTCCAATTACTGAATTAGCAACCAATATCCGGTGCTGTTCAAAGTACACAGTCATACTGGCAACATGTTACTAGCTCGACGTACAATAGTAGATTCCCCTTTTGAGAGTACGTTTTTACAGGCATATACCTCGCCTCCGGATAAATAACCTGTTACGTTTTTCCTTGGGATATTCTGTAATTTCCCACTATTTAAGACCTTTACAGTGGGGTCAGCGCGTAAGTGCACACACGAACGAACACGACAGGTTGATTCCAACCTGTTGTGTTCGTTCGTGTGTGCCCTTACACGCTGACCCCACAGTATGCAGTGTATATTGCTCCGAGTTGAACGTACGCAGTACGATGTGGTAGTAGTTAATATGTTGAACTCATTATCATATAATGGTAAACCGGCCAGTACAAGAAAGATACTTGCAATTAATGTACATGTATTGCCATAAACATATACGAAAGGTACAGTGGGGTCAGCGTGTAAGTGCACACACGAACGAACACGACAGGTTGGAACCAACCTGTCGTGTTCGTTCGTGTGTGCACTTACACGCTTATCCCACTGTACTACATGTAAAATATACATTGATTTTCTCTTAAGTGAGTGTTGGAAGCGTATTGTCCTGGACTGTGACAAACTGGAAATGACAAGATGCAATAAAATTGCACTTTTAATTTATATTTATTGTGATACTAATGTTTATCCTCGATCGATTGACCACCATGTACTTTTATATACGTAGCAAATGTATGCAGCCCTACTAATATGCAGTATACAGCGAACATTTGTTAAATGTTCCCAAACCAAACAACGAAAACTAATGGAAAACGAAGTGAAAACGAAGTGAAAACGAAGTGAAAACGAAGTGAAAACGAAGTGAAAACGATCGTTTTGTATAAATAAATGCATACAATAGAATATCCTTTTTTAGTTTTTTGTACGCGAAATCTAAATGTTTCGTTTAAATATCTTGATCGTTTATTTGTATACGACCGTTTTAAAAACACGGTACGTTTTATGTTTTACCGCGGTGCAGGCGGGGCAGGCGGGACGGGCGGGCGGCGGACAGAAAAAAATGCAAAGTTTGTTTACACAACTCCCCTGAAACCGTAAAGTCGATCGATCTGAAACTATACACACGTCTTCCACACATATTGAAGATATGCACATTGGTGTTTGTATGCCGAAAACATATATTTTTAACAAAACTATCACTTTTTCCATTTGTTATACATGTTTTGTATCCAATTCTATATAATTTCTACTTTACACATCTCTACCTAAATTAGTATACCTGTTTATCACAACAAGAGGAAGAAATAATGTTATATAGAACTTCAAATTCTCATTAATGTTCCTTACCTTGGTGACAGCTTCACATTTCTGCATCTTCGCTGTCGGGCGTATTTTGTGACTTACGACACTCTTGTTTAATTATAAAGCGATGTTTTCGCTGGTTTAAACGAAAACATTGTTTTCTAATAGAAAAACGAATACGATTTGAAAACGATGTGTAGATAATAAACAAGTGTTCGTTTGTGGTACCAGGAACACACCCCGGCTGTATACAGAGTGGACAGTGCATACGGCTACAATGTTAATAGTTGTATATATGGAACAGTCCGTGACAGAAAGGCTCCGCAATACAATCGCACAATCAGTAGTCTTTCAAATATGTTCACCCCCACGACAAAAATACAGAGAATAGTAGGTTAGTGCCGTGAATGGAACACAATATCTGGCAAGGCTTAGGAAACGGGATCGGCGAGGCTCAGCCGTACATCACTCGCAATTTATATACGCCTAAGAATATACAAAACATAAACAATAATAGTTCAGTGGTGCTTTAGAAGGAACTACTTTACGACGTGAAAAAGTTAAACTATTGACGGCTTGCATTCAATTGTGTTTCAATGGGAAGCAAAGTACGTGTATACTAAGAAGGTTGATTTCATGATCATATCATATGAGGATGCTATAGAGAATAGTAGGTTAGTGCCGTGAATGGGAAAACATATCTGGCAAGGCTTAGGAAACGGGAAGGGTGAGGCTTTGCCGAGCACATCCCGTTTCCGTGTCGCGCCAGATATTTTTTCCCATTCACGGTACTAACCTATTATTCTATTTATCCCGTCAACAGCTACAAATGGCTTTAAAATGCAAAACTAACACGAGCCACCGCACATATTAATACGCAGTGATTAGGTCGTATTGACAGCAGAGTAAAACTATTTCACGGAACCGTGTTTCACGGCGCATACGTACTGTGTTGACGGGATAAAATAGTAGTATATGATATGAGCTGTATGCATGTATCAGTGACATTCGGCGATTCCTTTTGCAAGCACTTTTCCATCTTTATGACTCAGTACGGCCGGCCACCTGTAGAATTCCACAACGGACCCCGTTGTTTTGTATTCTTTGAATAGTTCGGGATTGAACCTGCTATCTCGTCCCTCATACACGTACATAGGTGGGTCCTGAACAACCATCCACCAGAGCAACGAGACACATTTGTTTGCAAACTTCTCGACGGATCCGTCCTTCTTGAGAGTAACGTTCGTGCCGTATAGCACGGACAACAGCTGCTCTTTGCTGAAGTCCTGCAACAACAAACGCTGAATGACATCATACAAACATTTTTACCACAGGAACTTTGTGGTATCTGGTACAAATGTCTATCCAATTTTCCTCTATCTACAAGGAAGGACACTCGCCGTCTTCTCAACCAACGGAAGTGGTACTAGTGTACCATGGGCCCAGTGTACCATGGGCCCGACTCGCTAATTCAGAGTGTCCTACCTTGTATATATTTAATATCAGAATAAAAGTGGGTATGACTTAAAGAGCGTTTTGTCGTTCATACCACAAAGTGCCTGTGATATTTACGAGAATACTTTGCAATCTTCTGGAATGGTTCGTGCGGAGGGTGATACATTTGGTGAGTTATTAAAATAAGGTAGGTAATATGTAAATGTTACACAAGTAATTACGTCATACTTTTTATTAGTTGTTAAATGTATTGCATGTTGCCTTTGTTATTTCGATGTGTTATATATATTTCTGATTTCAAGTTGTTTACTGTTGCGATATTGTATCTCTATCGTGGTAAATAATTAATTAGTACATAATACACATTATGTCCTATTTTACCTGCTGAAGCCTCTTTATGGACATGCTTGCGACGTCTTTCCGATATTGCAACAGCAAATGTTTGTCCCCTTTGTAATTTGAACTTGTCTCGAGCTGAAACAGGGTAATAGAAAATGGAAACCTTCAGGCATCATGTCCGCGACACAAGTCGTGATACGTTAAGGTACATGAAAAAACATACTTTGTAATGTTGCTTTAAACACTATCTATTGGTGTTGGGAATCGGCCTTGAAATATTTAATCGACTAAACGGACTCGTTAGACGACCAACGATTATAATCGCGATTAATTTATTAAGAATGTGAACCTTGTTGGTAGTATTTGGACAATTAGTGCTTAAAGTTATATATGACATAAAAGCCTAATGTAGACTACCTTTTTATAGTGATATATAGCCAGCTGATTTTATTTCTTATTGTTAATATCTGATACCAAGTGTCAGATATATTAAAAGTACGACGCTAACATTAGTTCATTGTTAGCTTCAAGGCTTGTCGTCATAAAACTGCATGCCTTGGGTTGTTCTGAATTGATGGAATTTTGATGGAACAATGCAACATATGTTGGCCAAGTAAATATTAATGTTATACGCAATGTAGTTATTAATGATAATGCTAAAACAATGCAGTTATTAATGATATGGCTCGGTAATCATTCTGAGCCGGCTCATCTCTAGGGTCTAAGTTTTCATTATAATATTAGTAGCTAAATTTCACAGAACAGTGAAAAAATTAATTGCAAATATTGTTCACCATCCATGTTGAGTTCACCGAAATATCACAATTGGTCGATGATAGAAAATCATTAGCCGATGATCGATTATTTGATATTAATGGACCGCGATTAATCGACTACTGGAACACCACTACTATTTGTTAAAATGCATGCGAATAATTCAAGGGATTTGACCGAAACATAACTTGTCGTGATCATCTCCCAGCATGTATAGAATTATAATAATGTCCAATAACCTCCGCAGGGAAGCACATTTAATATAACATTATAATTGAGACAAGACATGTGAGTTTGTACATAATAACATGTATGATATATCATGGAAAATATTTATAAAATGTACGCTATGTTCTGTCAATGACGTTGATACTATTAGTTGAAGAATTATATTCTAAGAACATAGTTTGCAAATTAGAAAAATACGTGCATATTTGTGGCTGTGACTAGATAAAATGGGGCTTATGGGATATGTGACCAGTGTAGCTCCTGGTCAAACAATAAACTACTGTAGCCAAGTTGCATGCTTTATGCCCTTACAATCAATATGTACTCATATAGCGCATGTTGCGGTCTGAGATTTGCAAGATAAAGCATAACGGGTATTTCAGTGATGGAAATGCGAACTGTGCAGATCCTGATCAGACTGTGCAGATGCACAGGCTGATCTGGATATACACTGTTCGCAAAGCCCATACGCCCCATTTCTCCAATCACAGCCACATATTAGAACATTAGCGTGAACATCATTAGAAAGTTGGGTTTTCCCCCATTCACCAGTATGTTAATATTATTACAGGTACCACAATGCGAGCACATACGATTCTGATTTTATTTTGGGACATTATCAAGGTGTATGATCAGATGGTTACAACACCAACAACAACAACAAGTACGGAAACTTTCAGAAAGCCTCCGATTCAAAGTATGTATTCTTTTAGTTTGTCCTTATTATGTAACGGATTTTGATGAACTATGGCGCATCTAACGCGGCTTGTTAAGCTGCATTTGGTGGTCTCTGTACTTTGGCCCAAACTTCTGTCGTTCTTGCGAAGAATCTACCGACACGGAAATCGATTCTCCGCGGAAACGACATAAGTATGTGCCTACCAAATGCAGCTCATGAAGACGCGTTTGCTGCGCCATATTTCATCAAAATCCGTTGCATAGTAAGGAAAATATCAAATAATACCTTGGAGTGGGCGAGATTTCAAAACTTACAGCTATTGTTGTTGTTGTTGTAACCACGTGATCATACAACTTGATTATATAATATATAACAACACATAACGACTGATCATCAAGATCCACAATTGCTGACAATTCCATAGTATCCATTTTCCAAGCCGAAGACATAATTTATTTACCACTTTCAGTTTTCCTTCAGCGATGATCGTGATCATTGCTGTGAATATTTGCTTCATCTGAGATTCCGCCTCCTCTTTGCACATCGTGTAGGCATCCTAAAAGTTAACACATTCATACTAAAATGGATGTTACACAGTAAGACTTAAACTACATTTAGCTCACAGCATCGTCACACTGTCATGCCATCCCCGTGCACTTACATGCAACATCGTTGACGGTATATGTATCTAGAGGCTCGGTCCGTTGAATTATGTAAAGTATCTCGTACATACGTAGACTGTACCAATAAGTGTTTTTCAATAAACACATGGGTCACTGCCATTCGTAGATGCGGGTAGATGTACCACAAATATACCATTCATCATTGTGTGACATTCTGACCATATTACTAAATTAAATGTGACTAACCTAGAAACAAATGAAACTATGAACACCATGTATGCTCCCGGTTTGCTGTCGTGGTGCCTGTATTTATTTATGACGAGTACCTGTACTATATGTATCAGACATGCCGTGGCCTTCTTCTCGTGTATTCCCATCTCTTGTATATCGGTTAGGGCCGTTTTGTATTCCTTACTACGCAGCTCGTTGAACCGTCGTGTGATCTCCTTTCGTTCATCCATGTTCTTCGCTGCAAGTTCGTCAGTATCGGATGTATTAGCATCAGTGTTGGTCTTGTGTGACTCTGTCTGCTTTGGCTCAGTTACTGTGCCCTTCGTGTCCCTGGAAAATAGAGTTTACGACACAAATAAGGATAATGAACCCACGAACACTTTGATCTACTTACCACTGGCGCTGCACTCCACGCCCGGTGTAAAACGTTTCCGAAACGACGAGAAAGAATGGTTTTGTTTGTTTGTTTATTGACGTTTAACGGCCTATCAACAGCTAAGGTCATGTAAGGCCGGGCAAACGGGTTCGATCCCATTTTAACCTGCTGCATTGGGGGGAAAATCCCAAAATCAGAACGGAATATTTACATCGAGAACAAATATATTCAGCCCTGAAATTAGAATAATCTGACCTGGTGCCAGGTCCATACCACACCAAGTCACTTGGCCCCTTCCCCTGAAATAGGATTAAGAATATCGTAATACTCACATAAGGGGTATAACCAGATTCAACTGTCAAATACAAAATGCCAAAGACGTATGTGAGGGCCAAACCAGGTCTCCAGTCGGGATTCCGGTAAGGATGAACCCTGATCGTTAAATTACCCATCGCGTGCTCCCACCTGCCACCCACTAGAGAAAGAATGGTAAACGATCGCTTGGTACAAATGTATTACAATATGTATATAAACGACTATCTTTTTTTTACTGGACGTGTAAACGATAGTTTCGTTTAAATATCCGGATTTCAACTATATTAACGCGTGTCGTTTCTTTCAACACAGGTGTTGACGTCGGTTTAGTTGTTTGTAATTAGAAAATTATGTTTTAGCTGGTTTAAACGTGACATGTTTAAACCAACGAAAACATTGTTTTATAATTATAAAACGAACATGATGCAAACTATGTTTAAACGTTCGTTAGTTGAACCAGGAACAAAGCAAGTATGTACCTTCTCTCGTATGATGAGAATTTAATTCGTTCATGGACCTCGGACGGAGGGACATCTCGCCGCGGCTGCCCTAGATAACTGGGTTGTCTCGTCGCATCTCTGTCAACGGGGATTCGTCCGCTATCGTGGCCGTTCGTTGTTCTGTGTGACTGGAGGTAGTCGGAGTGTGCATCATTCTGGTGTATTGTGCCTTTCGAAACTTTATTGTAGGGTATGTGGCTGTCTGATTTATAATCCAGCTCTATTCTGTCTGTATTTCGGTCGTGATTTTGCCGTCCATGCTTTTCAGCATCCAGGTATCGCTGATAGTCTTTTTCATTCTGTAAGATAAATACGATCATGCACAATACTTACAAAACACATTTGAAATACGTTAACATGAGGCTAAAGCTTATAAGAATGTATGCCAATATGTGAAGGAGAAAAGTTAACAAAGTGCCTGTGAGAATCGCGTGTATCGTATCAAATACCATTATAATATAAATCGACCCCAACTATGAATGAGTATTTGTGAACGAAAATATGCTCATTCCGACTGGCTATGTCTTAGATATAGATGACCATCTAATATACGAGAAGTACTGTCTAATTCCTGTCTCCCAGTCTATTCCATATCCACTGCTCCACACAGAGGACAAAGACATTACAGCCGCACGTCTGTAAACAGGGCACAGAGACAAGTTAGCTGAATTGTGATAGTTTTCGTTGCTATTTATCTCAGATGATACAATATGATCATCATCAGCGCTCCAGATAAGCAATAAAGATAAGTAATAAAACAATAAATTGACCACAAATATAGGCTATTTGTCTTATTTCCCATGAAAACACATATTGATATTTCATTAGAATTGTCTCCAAGGAGACAATTCTAATGAATTTCCAAGACATGTTTTCATTTCGAAGCAAATTATTCAACAATTGCTGTCTGTTGATGTGTAAACAGTACGTCAGTAGTGTGATTTTATTTTACCCAATTAAAATTTTGAAATACCCAATTGAATGACAATACTCAATTATTAATTCCTTATCTGGAGCCCTGGTTCATGTGCGCGAAGAACCCATGAGCGGCTTGAAGTAATTATATGCCTGTTTTACAGTGGAACGTCTCTAAACTGGACAGCCTGAGATGTCCCCAGGGTATCTGATTTAGAGAGGTTCCACTGTATGTATATCATATGCTGACACATAATTGTACGTTTCAACTTTCACGTCAGGACAATCTCGGTTCGATATTTCCTTTGATAAGTTTACTAAGCAAAAACATAATTATGGCTGCGTCTGGAGAACTGGGGCTTATGGGTTTCGCGACCAATGTAGATCCAGATCAGCCGCACAGTCTGATAAGGATTTGGTATTGCTCGCCATCCCATTAGTCATACTTTTAACAAGCAATGTATATCATTGCAATTCTACAACAGTATCATCTATCCTGTAGCCTATTTCATCAACATTGCAAAGTATACTTTACCAGCAAAGTATACTTTGAGGGAGAAATTTTCAATTTTTTTAAAAATTTATTAATTTTTATTATACTGAATTTATTACATTATCACAGCCATTTAATGGCTGTGATAATGTAATAAATTCAGTACAATAATTCTGCATACTTTTAATCATGAACTATATGCATTTGTTAGTTCTATATGAAATAATGCATTTCAGGAAAAATAAATGATTACTCCCTCAAAGTATACTTTGCTAGTAAAGTATACTTTGCAATGTTGATGAAATAGGCTACAGGTCCCAAATCCCATAATCCCAATGTATTCACGTACACATTTTACTCAGCTACATTTCATGTAAATTATAAATACATTACTCACCTGCCAGAATGGCAAAATAAATCGCTTGTATTGCGATTTTGCGCCGTCTAGATGCCACTTAGCACGTTTCCAGTCCTTCAGGTACGTACACTTGAGGAGATTGTCGAGGAATGAGAGCTCACTGCGGTCCACCTGCAGTAGTTTCCGAGTCAGCTTCATATACTCCTCCTCCGCCTCCGACTGTAGACTCGGGATGTCGCTCTCCTTGTTGTGTTCCAATAGCCTGAATATCTCCTCTAACACCCAGTGGATATCCGCCATGTTTTCTATTCCGGCAATGTTTACCCACGTGGTACATTACATTATGCGGGTAGATACACCACCGCCTGTGCTAAACTTGCCAACGATTTGACAATTGTTTTATTCCAGATACCTATCTTAAATCGAGCAGATTGATTGACTGGGCCTGAGCTGTGCTACTGCTCAGGCCCAGTCAATCAAACTGTTTGATTGCGCGTTGAGATCGCCAATAGATGTTCATTAACGTTAACATCATGGCAAGTTTAACGCAGGCGGTGGTGTAAGGATATACCTTCGTGTGTGTCCAGGTAAAGTAATCGGCAGAATTATGACGTATTTTCCGAAGTAATAAATAACGTGGTGATGTAATGAATCTACTTGACGTAAGTTACTGGAAACTTAATTAGTTATTATCCAACTGAACGTCACTCTTGTTCGCTTAGTCATATTATCCCACAGACTGGTATCGTAACACAACAAGTCGGTAAAACAAAAGGACGCCATTGAAACGAATCAGTCAGAGTTCATTACTTCAATTGTCAAACAATGTAGAGAAATCAATGCGACGGTACATGTACATGTACGTACAAAAGTCATGTTTTCATGAATCGATAGTCATAGCGATACGTGTTTAAAGGTGCATGCCCACTCAGTAGGCACATACTGTTCTTTATATCAGAGACCTCATCTAACATCATCTGGGACATTTTATGGCAAAATAAACATTCATTCACCATTACCCCGCGTATTGATTGGCATTATTACACATTTTACATCGGACGTAAATTTCCACACTGATATAAGGGGTGATAACCGTGTTTACTTAACATGTTAACAGTGGTAAACTGTTTATGTTATGTAGTTATTTTTTTGATGTGCAATGATCATACTTTATAATTTGTTGAAACTAGTATATTTTCACGTGACCGCATATAATTAATATAAATACGTATGCCTCATTTGCATATGAAAATAGCCTGTTACAACCGCGAGTCACTATCATTAAAATAAATATTACTAAATTATTATATTTGCATAGCGGGCACTAGTAATTTTTAGAACTGATTGAATAGTGACACAAGTTTACACTTATTAAATTCCTATAAAAAATATGTTGTGCCTACTGTGTGGGCATGTACCTTTAATGTACACATGATTTGCATGTAAAGTCGTTTCTATTGTTGTGACGCATATGCATATTGTTTAAGCAAATTCAGCTTGTGGATGTTGTATAAACGAGTCTCAGTATGACAGTGAACAACTGTGACTAAATCATGTCGGATAGCTAGTGTAGGTCTTTGAACTAAATCGCATACATGACTAAAAGAACAATACTATCAGCTCATATCTATGGCTACGTTTGCATGGCTTAGTGGATAAGGCACCCGCCTCACGGACAGGGACGTCGAAGATTCGGACCTCCACTCGGGCTGATATAGCGTGTTGGTGAGTCGCCAGGAAATTAGGTAAAGTGTACAATGTGCATGCCTGCCTGATGCCAGCCATATACAATAGTAAGGGAATTGGTCAGTACTGATGTTCAGAGAATAGTGTCTCTGAAATAAATTTGGTTGGCCTTTTCAATAGCGGTGACACTATAATAAACACCATGTTTTATGCACCAGGATATATGTGGCTGTAAGTGGAGCTTATGGGTTTCGTGATAAGTTATAGAAATGCTATCTGATTTGGATCTACACTGGCCACAACGCCCATAAGCTCAAATCTCCAGTCACAGCCATATATCAGTGTGCAGGGTAATTAACTTACACAGTCATACACTGGCCCGAATTGGAATAAACCAAGGGGCCGTTTCACTAAACTTCGTACGACTAAAATGTTCGTAAGTGCACATTTAAGATCGTCTGGAAATGTCAATTGATGGATTTACATTTATTGAGCATAGGCTTGCAGCCTATGCTCAATAAATGCAAATCTACTAATTGTTTACAAGAAAAAAGTGTTAATGTGAAATGTACAGACTATATCATATTATTGCAGTTACGAACATTTTAGTCGTACGAAGTTTAGTGAAACGGGCACCTGGTGTTGTCATATTATGTTCCGTATGTGTTATGTTATCCGTATTCTAAATTCATCTTTGCTCGGTTCTATTTGTAACCAGTGTCTTACCTGTATTAGTAAGGCAAATGCGGAAACGTAACCCCGCAAACACTCCCATACCGTCTCCGACAGACGGTATGGAAGTGTTTGCAGGGTTACGTGTCCGTAACTCGAGGTAATAATGTAACAAGGCGAGGTTCAATAGATACTTGTGTTTAAACTAGATGATCGAACACCAGTGCTGATTTGAGTTCACACTTATAAGAGTATGCCTACTCCAACAAATGACGTATTAAATCAACACAAATGTTAGATGTAACATTAGATTATATTTCTTGCATAAGCATAACTTCTAACACTGACACTGTACTGGTTACCTAACATATTGCCTACCTGATATTAACACATGTATTAAACTATTTTTTAACACATTGTGTAATTTATTTCCACTTCAAACACATTATTTTATTTCCCTTCAGCTAATCCTTTTACGAGTACAGGCCCCGATTCATGAAGACGTATAACGGGCCATACACAGTAATCATAAATAGTTCCCGGCCGTGTGTATGCCCTGTAGAGGTCCGTCTCAAAGTGAGCCCCTTCTTGTTCCTTTGTCAACCACTCGAGACACAATGGCGTGTCGTGCACGTGCATCAGCCATATGACCTCCGTGCACACCTCGGCGTACTCGACAAAACTATGGCCTATTCCCGTGAACCGCCGTGGCAACGTGGTGTTCAGCTCCGTTACAATGGACTGTCGCATTTCCTGGGTGAAATACATTTCGGTAAGTCTAAGCACTGTGGATACAATCATAAATACAGTAAGAGCATTCGACTGGAAAGGCAAAACTCCTCAGTTTCATTAAGTTTGATAAATGCTGCTGTTTTCATATACTACAATGTACACGTATTTTGTATTCACCATGGTAACGTGTGTTCCGGACATATCAATCATACTTGTATTACAGTACTAACATAATAACATCACAGTAGCCGATTTCACCAAAATTACGAAGTATACTTATCTGGAAAAGTACACTTTGAGTTAAAATGCTCAATTTAAAGGTACATGCCCACTCAGTAGGTTCAAACTGTTCTTTATATCAGACATCAAGTGGGACATTTTCTGGCAAAATAAATATTCATTCACCATTAACCCACATATTGATTGGCATTTTATACATTTTATATCAGATTTAAGTTTCCAAACTCATATTAGGGGCGATAACCGTGTTTCCTTAAAATGTTAACGGACCTTACTGTTTATTATCTGTATTCATTTTTTGATGTGCAATGATCATACTTTATAATCTGTCGAAAATATAATTTGTTCAGATGATGCCTCATTTGCATATGAAAATAGCCTGATACCACCGCGCGTCACCATCAGTAGAATAATTATTTCTACATGATTATATCTGTATAGCGGGCACTCGTAAAACCACACTGCTCCAGTTCACCCAGCTGTAAATGGGTACCGATAATTCGTAGTTGCTCTGTAAATACGAATTACCGGCTTCTCTCAAAAAATTTCTACCTCTGTTCTTTCTCCCATTCTTGGGAGACGGCATGCAAGGTCTTAGAGCCAGTGCCGCCGTTAAATATAAGCTAAAGAAAGAAAGAAAGACACTCGTAAATTTTATGACTGGTGGAACAGTGACAAAATTACACACTTATTTAATTCCTATAAAGAACAGTTTCTGCCTACTGAGTGGGCATGTATCTTTAATGATAAATGTATTATTTGTTATTATACTGAATTTATTACATTTTTGCTGTGATAATGTAATACATTTAGTATAATAATTATGCATACTTTTAATCATCAAATATATGCAGTCGTTAGTTCTATTTGAAATAATGCAATTCGGGAAATATAAATGATTACTCCCTAACAGTATGCTTACCTAGATAAGTATGCTTAGCAATTTTGGTGAAATCGGCTACAGAACTATAGTGACATATCTCTAAGACGGGCACCGTATGAATCTTTCAGGATGTCTGGTTCAGAGAGGTTCCCCTACATTTGAACAGATATACGCATCATCACTGAAGATCGTCCACAATCAATGAAGGTACGTCGTCATGTCATGTAATGTAACATACATGTATGTGAACCCGTTAATTTCAACTAACAGCCGGTTTGAACTGTCTGTCCGGCTAAGTCAATGTACATGTATGTGACTGAGTTTCTTCAACATGACAATCTTTAAAATAACTTGCATTATTATTGTACGGATATGCAGGATACCAGTATGTGTGCAATGTATCTCAATCGTCAGCACAGTACTAGTATGTAATTATAATGAGGGATCGTAGATAGTTATTTCCCTTTGCAGATATATGTATAGATATCCGCTCCTATGCTGTACTATTTCAGCATTTATATCTTACTGAATTGCACAAAAAATTAGTTTTGCGAACTGAGTAGACCCAGATCAGACTGCACATATACTGATGGCAATACAATTAATAAGTGTGAAAATATGAATCTGGCAAATAATGCAGTCCCGAATCAGAATGTGCAGATATGTTGGATGAGCTGGATCAATACTGAGCGACATCACTATAATTGATCTTTGTCATAACAAAGAATGCTACATTCGCCCGTTTTACAAGCAATAAGGCCATAAACTACACAATTTGCACCGGATTTCTATAAATAAATTAACGGGAGACAACTAGCTACGATCCATCATTAACAAACTCTCTTGTGACATTGATACTACCTTTTGCAGTAGCGGGACAGAAAGTCTCGCTATCGCCTCTCTGTAGTCTAGCAACATGCGTCTCGCATTTGTGACGGCGATGCCACTCTTTCCGGATAGCGGTTTCTCTACGGTTATTGCCTGGAAGTACAGTATTAACCAAGAATAAAACGGCGATCGTTGTTGGCGAAAACATACATACATTAAAGTTCAGGGGAACGGGACAGCAATTGCATTGGAACTGTCAGTGAACAAAATAGTTTACTCACCGCCAGAATAAACAAAGGCAGTAATACATGTACATATACAAGAAACTATTTTAATAAAAATGACGAAAAAGTCATAACGCTGATAAATAACATTAAGTACTTTACATAAAAATACGAATGAATGGCTCTGAAGACGTCAATATGGCTCGAATGAAAATGGCGGCGGTTCCAGGCGGAGTCGAAGACGATCACCTGCGAAATATAGTCATTTGGATTGGTAATGACCTAACTAAGAAATTAAAGTTAGATTTTAAAAATCGGTCCAGAAATTAACGAATTTCTACTCGTTTATGTCGGGATGACGTCAGATAAAATGTGTAACGTGATGGCGTCGTGCCGTTTCACACCATATTTATATGACGTTAGACACGTACCAATACACATATACAATTAAAATCTGGAGGAATATAAAGAATCTGCGGTGTGACAAATACGTTATTGTGATTCTACAAATTCAATATGGTTGCGTCTCGGGTGAATATAGATTCAGACGGGCAATATGACTCCTTATTGACTAAGTAGAATAACTTATATGATTAAGTTTCATCAGCTACAATGTAAGATAGTAATACATATAATCAACTTGTAAGGATACTTTCCTTGTAGTAAAAATGATTTGTTTTGATTTGAGAAAGTGCTTTACAGCCATTGTGGCCTGTGGAGACGTAGACGCCGATCAACCTCACGTACGTTTATATGGTTATATCATGTTATGCACTGTACAGTGATCCAGATATGCCAGACGTGTCGGGTTGGTGTCCCGGGCCGGTGCACATTTTTCTCGCTCCATGGCATTTGGCGCCCAACTGGGGGACCGTGACTGATATATCCTCCGAGATCAATCACTAAGTAGATGTATGTCCCATAAAATCATGATTTCGGGGACGAATTCCAATGAATGACAGACATATGACTGTTAATTCTAGCTGTCTAGGAACATTCGAGGAGTCATCAATATAGACTAATTTGTTTTCATTGAATGATTTGGGAACTCACTTAATGCATCCAATCCCAACTGAATGTTATGCAATTGAATCAACCTCAATATCCACCTCTCAGCGAGTATGCGTTCAATGAATTGTTCCACTGACCCCTTCATTTAGGTAATTCAATCTGTTTTGTAGATAACTATCACATTGAACATTGCTGGACCTACATATGGGTAAACAGTGCCGAGAGCGACACCATGGAACAGTTGTCTACATTAAAGTCATGTCCCTTAACACACGAGAACCTCCCATTGACTTAAAATGGGAAATGGGCCCGAGACCTAAAATTATCCCATTGGATCTGAGGTGTAGGTACACCACTGGGTGCATGTATTAGAATAGTGATATACCGCTATGACCCAGAGTAAATGGCGAGCAGCCTGTTTCTCTCCGAGAACCGTCGAAAGCTCTTGAAATGCCGATGACCACTCTTTTTCATATAGATCATGAAACCTTTCCACCAGACAGGCGTGTCTGCCATCTGTTGCGTTGATTACAGCGTCGGTTATGACTTCTTGTGCAGTTGGTGTCTCTGTCTGTGTAAATCTTCGTCTACAAATGCATTTATAGTTATTCAGAGAGGAACTTCAGTATGTAGTGACACGTAAATTACGTGGATTCAAGTTGAAGAGAAATGTGATCATGGCAACGTTGTTTTTGCACTGCATACCTAGCGGTATACGCTCCTCAAATGCATCCACTGCAAATCTAAATTACATATTTTATGTCACCAAATGAATGCGTCATATTATTTATATACATATACCCCATAACATCCACATGAGAAGGTTTTGTTCCCGGGTGATTAGGAAAACCAGACATGGTTTACATACATGTATGTGGTGGGATAAATTTGAGCACCGTTCGCCCACCTGTTTGGTCGATAATTCCTCGTATAGCAGACAGACCATGATGTAAGTCGTCTCTATACCAAGCTCATGGCGGTCATGTTTACTGTCTATTTTCATAAGTCGCTGTTCTATTTGTGTCACGTTTTTCTTACAACTTACGGTTGGCTATTAAAAACATTAAAACGTTTCCAATGGGAATTAACATGGGAAAACACAGAGCTTAGTCTTAAGTGGCAAAGTCTATCTTTGGTATTTTTCTTTGGATCATATATCTGTTGTAATTATTTTATATTTGTACTTGATCAAAGCAATTTGCCACTATTCACCTGTCATAATGCTCCGAACGGAGCGAGTACAGTATCACTAGATAGATAGATAGGGAGAGTGACGAGAAAGGTCGAAACCCGTTTTGTAAAGTGACTCCGAAACCTAGATAGATAGCTTGGAAATGATGACACTAACATATTACATGTAAGTTAGATTGCGAACATTAGTCCGCAAAGTCCAGAATTATTTAAAAGACGTATGTGCTGAAATCGTCTTTTAGCCCTATGTTTATATCCCATAGACAAATTGTATGCTCCCCTTAAAATCAATATTTGATGGAATTTCATCAAATAAAACAATTGGGGAAGGTGACCTTTCGCTATTGATGAATCATTAAAAGTACAAATGCAAATACCTGACATCATTTGTTGTTTTATTCCCGCTTTGCTCCATTGACACGTTCGATGTGGTCCCCGTTACAGTGTTCGCATAATTCCACACACCCGTGTCTCCCAATCCATCTATTGTTTCGTTATCCGTGTCACTTGTGGTGTCTCTCGTAACATCGGCATTATGTTCAGCTCTAGTGTCAGTCTGTTGCACATCGTTAATTACAGGCGTGCTGGCTGCCTGTGGGTTGAGTGATAATTCTGGTTTCCAAGGCGTCTCTCGGTGTCCGTCAAGTGTGGACGAATTAGTTGGCTGTTCCTTGAATTATATATTTAAACACAATAGCACTTCGGTTATTCAGCATTCTGTTGTTTGTCAAGAGAATGCATGCAGTGTTGGCACGGACACCGACGGAAAAGAGTATTGTTACATGACTGTCGCTGTTCGACACCGCTAGAGCCATTCATACGCACAGCACGTGCTGTTTGACCATGGCTATAGACAATGCTCATTCCGGGGCCAAGCCAACACCTACGTAATGCATGTATCTCATGACGTTAGTAGAACGCGCAATTACGTCACTAAACCAGTTCACAACGGTCGAACTAAAATTTTGAAATTGATGCGGCTGCATCACGCGACGTGCACTGTGGCCCCGGAACATGTATGTGTAAATAAGCTGTTTGAATGGAGCAGATTATCAAAGTACCGAAATTACTGCATATATGCTCAATTTACACGATATTTCTGACGGAAATGTAACAATAACGTTCGACCATGTGCAGCCGTTGGTAAACGTTTACCGTGGCACTCGGGAACTGTTTGGACCCGCGGCCTATGACCTTTGGGTTCAAACAGTTCACTCGTGCCACGGAACACGTTTACCCACGGCTGGGCATCGTCGAACCTTATGTTTCCGACACGTCTGTGTGGCACTGATACGTGCATGTATACATGTAATTCGTTTCGAAAGTATTTGAACTCATCAATACAGTGCACTGTGCGTCTTGATCTTAGCTTAACGACATATCCGCAATGTTTTGATGTTACGTCCGTTGAAGGCTGACATGATGACATGTAAACGATTTTATATCACAACTATGCAGCTGTTCTATGAATTATATAGTTCGAATTCATGGCTGTCTGGAATGTACAGACGCACTATGTTATTCTAGAAACGCTACCATTGTCATATACCGTTATTTTGACATACACATGTATACATGTAACCTTATGTTTGGTAGCTCCTGGTGTCCTAGACACACCGTGCGAGAAATAGCATGTGGTAAGTTACGGGTATTCGCTTCAAGTACATGTACATGTAGCATTATGTGGTAACTGGTTGATTCTCACACACAGTAAAATCATAGCAAAATAACTGCTGAGGCTGTAATCACGTAATACGTTAATCTTGTTTTCCAGTAAGATAGATGGCAGTATCACTCGTACAACTGCTATATTGAACGCCGTTGCCCATCTGTAGTGCGTTGCGTTTTGTACCACTGTATTTACATGCACATATACAGTCAAGTAGTTCTGTTGCCATGTGTAACTATTCAATTATGTATGTTACATCAACATTGTACTCACGCAGGAAATTAATAGTATTTAAAAATGAACTACCATTAAATCTACATGCACACTCACCATTATATAGTTTATGTAATGTCTGCTTACCTGTTTAGTGTTACCCAGTTCTGGCGGTAAATAGCCCAGTAACACCATGTACTCGTTATACGCACAGCCAAGGTATTGTTTTGCCCACTCAATTTCATTATTGTCTATTTCATCAATCATTGTAAACAGCTTGTCGAATCTGTCTGTCTCTCTTACACTGTCCGGTATTTGGCGACACGCCGCTTTGAATTCGTCTTTAGCCAGTCGACATAAATGCGTTGTCAACTTTTCCAGCATATTCCTCTGCATGTAGAAGAATATCAGATCTATGTTCGATTTGTCATCCATCGCCTTGCTAACAACTGTTATACGTACGTCTTTCTGTATCCGACATCAACTATAACACAACGAACATGTAAGAGTATTGAACATATGAAAGTATTATATAGTGATGGTCTTGATATACACTTGTAGCAACACACATAAGCCCCATATCTCCAGGTACAGCCATATATGTGCGATGACGACATATTGCATATACAGTGGAATTCTCTGAATTGGGCAAGATGATCAGGATATATACTGGTCGCCAAACACATAAGCCCAATTTCTCCAGTCAAAGCCACATACATTAAATATTTTGTAAATTACGTTGCTAGTTGACAAATATATCAATATCACATGAGGAATGAACATATCACACGACGGTCCAAATTATAGCTAACTAACCTTTTCAACACCACATACATGTACATCTACCTGTTTAGTGGTATGGGCAAACAGTGTAGCCAGATGAGCCGGCTCGTGACGAGCAGTCTCATCAGCATCTGCACTTTTTGCAAGTAATTTTCATATTTTTGAGAACAAAACCACCCCCTTTTCATAAATGGACTAGTCTGAAAATTAGTGCGTAACCCATTGGATTGATTGCAAAATGAACATATTAAATTCCATTCCAGTTACGTAGGGGTGAACGGGTTAATGCAGATTCCAATCAACCATTATATGAATTGTTAGTAAAATAACTACATAAATTAAGCCAACAAGAACCTACCTTCATCAACATGCCTGTATCAGCAACAAACGGCTTCAATAAAATATTCCATAGATCCGGAAATATATGTATCAAAATTTGTATATATCGTATATATTTGGTATACTATTTCATACATTGAAAAATGATTCAACCGTGGAACATAACACGTAACCGATATGCGTGTAGTTTTGAACTAGTTCAATTCTGTTGAATTACATTATTCTGTTCTCACATACGGGATACACATTGAACCATAATTCGTGCAAATGTAATTTACGATCATGATCGCAACGCCGGTTGTATGTTCATACATTCATATGTTGTTGCTACGTGCTGTACGATGATTTTTCCAATGACCTACTCATCTGAACATAACTCTTTATTGTGTAGCACTACATTAATGTCTGTGTGTATTTTAGACATATTCTGTCACATTCATGGTAACATATACTCACCAGAGTAAATTAATTGCGCGCCAAATAGAAGCAGTATACTCGTGCATGTACCTGTATCCGCACGAGACTGAGAGACGGAGGTGAACGACATGTAAATACTAACGATGTGAAATAGAAAGCAATCAACACTAGATACACCACAACAGGACAAACAATTCACCAAAAAATACAACGACGCGGAAGACGGATAGCAGCAACGATAAGCGGTGTGCACGTACCCAGACGAAAATAAACAGACACATACAAATGAGAAAATATAACTTTACATGAAAAGTAACATCATGAACGCAATGAATTCCAGACATGATTCCCAGGAATTACGTCAAAATTGCATATAAAACCCATACAAGTTAACGTGATGACAAGAGTACCGTCATGGAACAGTCAATGGGCAACCACGACAATAAGACCATATTAGCACCTCCACCCCTAAATAATTAGAAAGGACTGTGCTAGGTTAATATTCCGACCAATCCAATTGTCACAAAATGATTTTCAGATGAGTCCATCTATAAAAAGGGGATGGATTTCCTTTTAGAAAAGAAAATTACATGCAAAACGTGCAGATCCTGATGAAACGGCTCGTTACGAGTCGGCTCATCTAGATCTACACTGTTTGCCGACATTGTAATTGTGGTCTGCAGTGTTTACATAGTTGAATAGACAAACAACATATTATTAAGTCACGTCAACGAAATTCAGTACAGCGTGATGGTTATAGTAAAGCTCTATGTGTGTTATATAAGTGATGCTATTATTTTGTACGATCCTAGATGATGGTGGGTGAGCTCGACTGTCAATTCCACTGTGACAGTTGTACACATGTTGCCTATTGAATTGGTAACAATTGTGTTTTCTTTACACTGAGTTTAGCTTAGGCCGATGCTCGGAGACGAATTTGTCATGGATTGTTAGAAAATTGGCGTGCAATGTCACGTGCAATGTCCATGCGCATCTATAGATATGTTTCATGTAGTCGTCATGGATCTTGACCGTGTCGGGTAATTTCAGTGTATGAACCCCGGCAGGCCCGTACGCAGAGGGGGTGCGACGGGTGCGTACGCACCCCCCTTAACCCTTTCACTCTTAACCCGCAGGCATGTATAGTGGTATTGACAAACAGTGTAGATCCAGATGAGCCGGCTCGTAACGAGCCGTCTCATCAGGATCTGCACTTTTTGCAATTAATTTCATAATTTTGAGAACAAAAACACCCCATGTTCATAAATGTACTGGTCTGAAAATCATTGTGTGATGATTTAGGTTGCAAAATTAACAAATCAAAATCCATTCCAGTTACTTAGGGGTGAAAGGGTTAATCTGCCGAGGTCTGTCTGTGGATGTGCAATAACAATGTTTAGCCCTTCGCGCCGTCGATAACGCACCCCCCTAAAATAATTGCTGCGTACGGGCATCAACCCATTACATGCGGAATACACCTTTACGGGTATGTTTTTTTTCTTCAAATATTTTATTTTTATTTTTGTTATTTCACAATGGAAGGATATGTTGCGCCCACTCATTTGAACCGTCTCGATGATTGCGTATTTTTCCATGATCAAACTGAATAATGGAAAATGGAAAATTAATCAGTGACACTATAGAACGCACCATAGGAAACACGGCACTATATATACATGTACCATTATCCCATAGGAAGCACACACTCATCCAATGCCAATGCCAATCGTCGACAGACTGACTGTTGTCCGTCTGTACGTTTTCAGCAGTATCTACACAAAGCATACAACTATCCGTAAAAGTAAATATTCCAGTGTGTCCAGCATAATATCACACATTCCGCAGTCTATTTCAAATAAAACATAACATTTAAAATACAATGATTGCTTCACCTTGTCGGTAGACCTTCAAGTTATCAAACTTCAAATCGAGCCGCGCTATCATCACCGTTTGTTTACAGTATGACATGTATTATATGTGAATGTACATGACTGTATTATTCATGTGACTAGTTGTTTTACGCTATTGTGATGCTGATTTAAAGTGCATTTGTCAAAAACAAAAACTCTCCCGAAATTAAAAAAAATATTTAACTACTAGTAAGCTTTGTATGCTTTGTTTCGTTAAATTATCCTATACGTGTGTGGAAAGTAGATACATGTATTATATGTGCACTATTACTTTAAAACGACAATTGGAATACAATGTATGATTAAAGTATTCCTGTTTGAGGGAAAGAACGTTCATGCCATGACGCTGCCACTGTTGCATTGTTTTATGTATGTGTATGTACACATATGTATATGTGTCTATATGTACTTATATAGACATGTAATACTATACCACATTTAGAAAGAAGATATACATGTATATGGGTGTATATATGTGCGTATATGTGTGTACCTGTATGTGCATGTATACATGTCTATGTACATGTGTATTTCTATGTATGTGTATGTCTATTTCTCATGTATTGTTAAAATTAATACGAGCTATATAACACTTAGCACACACTATGATCAGTAAGCGGAGAATGTGCGGTGTACATGTGTATGATACAAGTACAGATACATGTATTAGTGGTTGCGGCATGTTCTGAAATCTATTTGCCTATTTGCCACGATTGTGGTGTTTCTAAATTTATTATATTTAGTAGTTTACCCATGTACGCCATCTTGCATTGTACGTATATTATACCATAGTCATGTATGTATGCTCATGAGGCAGTTGCCTCGATGCAATAAACTATTCTTCTTCATCACCAGGGGCCGTTTCACTAATAGTCTGTAAATTTCACATTAACACTATTGTCTGGTAAACAATTATTGGATTTACATTTATTGAGCATAGGCTGCATATGTAACCTATGATCAATACATGTAATACCATCAATTGAAATTTCCAGACGTTCCTAACTTTGCACATACGAAGATTTTAGTCGTACAAAGTTTAATGAAACACGCCCCGATTTACGACATAGTAGTTGCTTTCTATTGTGCCTTTTGATATGTGTTTTAGCATTACAGTACTTCTTACATGTTCATGGTCTATTGCTACATGACTGACCTTGTTCGACACCACTCACAGCCGTGTTCAAACGTACAGCGCGTGCTGTTTGACCACGACTGTAGACAATGCTCATTCCGGGGCCAAGCCAACGCCTACGTAATGCATGTGTCTCATGACGTTACTAGAACGCGCCATTACGTCAACAAACTACTTCACAACGGTCGCACAGAAATTTTAAAATTGATGCGGCTGCATCACGCGACGTGTACTGCGGCCCGGAACATGTATGTGTAAATCAGTTGTTTGAATGGAGCAGATTATCACAGAACCGACATAACTGTATATATGCTCAAATTGCATGATATTTCCGACGGATATGTAACAATATCGTTCGACCATGTCCAGCCATTGGTAAACGTTTGCCGTGGCGCGAGGGAACTGTTCGAACCCCAAGGCCTGTAAACGTTTGCCGCGGCACTCGGGAACTGTTTGAACCCGCGGCGTCTTGGGGTTCAAACAGTTCCTTCGTGCCACGGCAAACGTGTACCAACGGCTGGACATGGTTGAACCTTATGGTTCCAGCCTGTGATCACAATTGATGCACATTTCTATACATTAAGCACATTGGCGCCTGAATGTCGTTTTGTCATTAGTTGTGGTGGTGTGAACTGTGCAATTATGATCACCAGGAGTGTAGTGTTTCTGGGATTTAATTAACAATTTTAAAGTCCATCTAAAACTCTTATTTATTAATTTAATTAATTGACTTGTTTATTTACAATACAATATGCAATACAATATAGTTTATTCTGGTATTTAGCATATAATACATGTTTTTACCATAAAGAAATGTAGTACAGTACAGTGAGACATGATAAATTAAATTAATTATCGTGCTTGAGGAGCTTAGAATGTGAAACCTGAATGATATGTTGAATGATATTAAAATTTATTTAATATAAATTTCTAAATAAATTACATGTACAAGCGTCAGTGCTTACGGCGATATTGAATAGCAATCATGGTGACGTTCCTGTTTGAATGCCATTGTGTTTGCAGTCCGCGATCGCCCAACTATTAGACTTTGATTTAGTGTGAGCATTGTGAATGTTCCTCGTACATATCACAATAATGAATGTCAACCACGGAGACTCCTCAGGGGTCTCATTGTTTGCCACTCAAGATTGCCGTGACTGCATTAAATAAATTCAGACAATGCATATTTACTATATGCATGTCGATGTAATATTGGATGAATAGTACTTGCGAAGGTCGCAGCCAGTATAGCCCCAGGTCAGTCTGCATACTCGTGCAGGCAGATCATGGGATCTATACTGCCGAATAAACCCGCAAGACCTACTTGGTAATTAGTTCGATTATATTCCATTGTTTACTATGCGCCTTTTGAAGGCATGGAATCGAAATGTACTAACATTCAATTGTTTGTTATGTGCTGACATTAACCGATCCAACTTATTTATCGTTGGCCAGTGGCAATAATATTTTGCAAAATATTTCTTCCGCAGATCAGAGTAATGCGTGAATATAAGTAACAGATGATATTCATCCTCGATTCTGTGCATGTCACAAAAAAATACAAAGCCTATCCTGTCTGGCTGTGTTATTGTATCTGCCTGTTTCAATGGCTAATGTGTGCGGGTAAAGTTAAGGTTTTAAACTTCCTGTTAGCAATAGTATCCATGTATGTCTCTGCAATATTGTTAGATTTGTAACGACAGCACAGTTTCAGTTTGTTTGATTCGTGTATAGATGCATTCCAAGTTTGAGTGTAGTTGTCGAGTAATCGTTGTTTGATCTGGGCGCGTGGAATTTCCATTTCGCCTTGATTTATCCATATGTTTGAAAAACATATTTCCGTTAATTTTTGTTTTATATGATGAGCCCAGTTCAAACCACTATATGTTACATTGTTATCTGCGTCTTGTTTCAACATAGTGTAATCATCATGCAATAGTTTATCACCTGTTTTTAGAATCGATGACCGCTATTGTACCATTCGAATTTTCTAGTGGTTTTCTAATGAGCTCACCATATAACCCCGACAAATGTGTCGATTTTTTAGCACCTGCAAGGTGACGACACAATTGATTAAGTACTCGTTCTATGACTTTTGCATGATAACCCCATACCTCAGATACATGTACGTACCCTAACACCGAGCCCACTAAGGCATCAAACAGCTTAAATGTATTATGTACGGGTAGCGTAACATTAATTAACACTCGTTTCAAATTGTATCATATTCACTTATGCATTTTTGTGTTCTGTACAAATTACCGTTGTTATATAACATTATTCCCAGATATTTAAATTATTGCACCACTTCTAGTTCATTATCCCCATAGTATAGTTTTGGATTTGTTGCACGACCTCTTTTAAACACCATTATTTTTGTATTGTGTGTGCTAACTTTCAGATTCCATGTATCACTATATTTTGAGTCAGTTTAGTAACTGTTGTAGTTGAGTTTCACTGTTAGTGAACAGCATAGCGTCATCGGCATATACTATCATAAATGTGTTGATGTTGTCCAAGGTATACGTATCTCCAGCGGCACCCTCGCGTAGACTATCTGCCATGTCATTGAGGAATAATATGAATAAAATTGACGTCTTCATTGGACTAAAAAAAGTCGGAAAGCTTATTGTTAAGCTTCACACAAAGTTTCACTTCATTGTACATGGCTCGTATATATATTACCATGTGTCAGCTTACCCCTTGTTCCATACCCGGGATATATAGCCCAGTAAATGCCGGTGGTCGTCGGTCTGGTTTATATTTCCGAATTTTGACAAATATTGCATTTATTCAGGCTCCAAAAGTGTGCGCCAAATATAAGAGAATCTATGTAGGTATGGTAACCTATAATCTACGGGCTGTCCCAATGAACTTGGTAAAGATCCTCCTACTGACGATCCGAGCCATCTGAATACGTCATCAACCAATAGTATATAAGGGACTAGAGATATCAAGAATAACATCCAATGGGATTGAAGCAGAATGATGCAATCCGTGATCAATTTGGGAACGTGCCATGTCTAATGTGTGACAAGACAAACAGGTGGACCAAATGATTCTCATTGTCCGTTATTTATATGGCTTATGCTCGTCCTCTTCTGCCGCCAACAAGCTGTAAATCATTCAGGTGCATTTTCAGTAAAACTACCAGGTCATTCGCAGTCGAAACACATACGTTATCATACAGTACCCATGTGAGGATATTATACATCACTAACTTAACACATGTGTCTGATGGAGGCTACTCTGTTATAGAAGTAATAACTGCTACAGTAGTAATGGTGGTGGCTGTTACACTAGCAGTAGTATGCCATGCCATTCAACGGAACTATGACCAGAATGTTGTATATTCTTGGCCAATAATATAAAATACTTATTACATGTTTTCATGTTTATTATGATCAAAATACAAAGCACACATGAAGATTCTAAATAAATAAACACAGCCATTCTATCAAGTCTACTTATCGCAGCTACGCAAATTGTCCCATCCCCATGAATACATTGTACATGTACCGTAAACCTAGTACTGTGTATATAGAGAATACAAGGCTAGTGTTTTTCGATATCAGGTTTATCAGGCAAGGTTAGGAAACGCGTAGGAACCGTTTCGGAACCGTGCCTAATACAGGCATGAATATCGTCACATTGCATAAAGCGAATACCAGCCTAGTGTCTGTTGATATCAAGTTTATCAGGCGAGGCCAGGAAACGCGTAGTAATTCTGAGGCTCGCCGAAGAATACATACCGTTTCTGAGCCTGATACATTTGTTATGAACATACAGTAGCCTGGTAGTATTATGTTTATCAGATAAAGTTTATGCCAGCAGATGGTAAAATTTAGCATGTTTTTAGTTGAAAAGAACGCCGATTTATGTATGTGGCGTAATTACACTGACGTAATTCCGACGTCGTTCGTCCAATGGATCGTCACTTTTCAATTCGATGTAACGCGGTTATTTGTACCAGGTCAATGCCTGATACGACATGTTATCAGGCAGTATGTATGCGGTCAATACAAAGATCGTTACCTGATTAATCATGGTACGTTGGTTACTTCTCGTTACTTGTCGCACATTGTCGCATGATTATATACATGTACTGGGCTTACGATATATATGACAAGTCATATGATTTTATACCTAACGAGATGCGCGATATCTGCTCAAAATATTTACACACTTTACGACATTTTCAGTCAGTGACAGCGAAAGTTGACAAAATGTTCATAGCAAATGCGGAATAGAATTCCGCATTTGCTTTGAAAATCTTGTAAACATTCGACTTCGTTTACAGAAACTACCACACTTTCTGTAAATGTTATTTGTGGAAACAAAACTGCACATCTTCTTAGATACAACATAACAAGGCTTGTCTCATATGTATAATAATATATACAGAGCATTATTTTATAGAAATGTATGCGACTTCAAAATGCAATATTACTTAAAGGACATCACACTCACGACATTTAGGTACGCATTTGCTAGACTAAAAGTTTCGTCCCATCGCCTAGAAGTAGAATCAATGGAACAAAATAGATGGAACAGAACTCCAATTGAAACCGGAAATGTACAATGGTTAAATGGTTAAATTCATAGAGCTGATTAAATAGGAACATTCACAAACTGTAAGAAAGTTGGGCCAATACATATACCAAGCGTTTAAAATCAGAAATGAACATTTATATATACATCACTGAGGTCACCTTCTCCCAAAACATACATAAAGAAATACATCATGCATATATATTTGCAAATATTAACTTGACATTATTGCATGTTCAGTTTTGTAGTACATGTGTAATGCACTACTCTATATACTAATGCTGCAACGCCATAACTTAATGTATTGTTAAGGATTAACCAAAACATTTTGTATGTGCTTATTGGGCATGCTATTCCACCGCAGGATATTCTCCATGTGCTATGGCCAATGGTCGACGGTGGCATAGCTGCATCAAATACAATGCATAGTAGCTGCATTCTTAATGTTACTGTTTATGCACCGGCTGTTGTCTTTGTCATCCATAATTGTATGTTGTTACATGTATATTGCTTCAGGGGCCATATGGCTTAAAGCGTTAATCTTTATCTGAATAAACATGTTCATATATATTGAAAATAAATAAACTATCATGTTCATATTGATGCATCATGTATATATACATAAATACTCATCGAATGATATGCAAATGCATTTACAGTTGTTCTACCACACATAAATATTCGCACATGCGTCTACAGTAACTTTACCGGTTTGTTGATTAAATAGACTGCCAAGTTTGAATGTAGATATTATTGATATTCGTACAACAGAGTTTGTTCCATCGATCATATTTCGCTGGAAGATGAAAACACGTAATTATTGAATAAAATAATTTATACCAAGAACACTTGAGATCAAGTAAAGGAGTACAGTAAAGGTTTAAGTCATACTGTGGCAATAAACATTGTGATTTTACCGTGTAAGAATCTCAAAAGTAGACCACAACTTTTAAATGTCATCATGGACACATTTTAATAAACAAAACATCATATATCAGGTGTATATCAGAATAGGTAACAGTTTCCAAGGTTTAAACCATTTGCTTCCATTCAGAATGTCAAAACAGGACATTCCCCGCTGATATAACGTCGTAACGTAGCGTACATTTATGTCAGCCTTGCTGTGCGTGTCTGCTGGCGCAACGCAATCCTTGACAAGATGAACATCCAGTACAGTTGGTTGCACAGTCACACATGTTCTCATGTCAATGATGATGGTATGGTCTAGATGCCTTGAGAAACACCCTTGGCGATGATAGGTCCAGCTTTGTTCAGTCTCAGCATAGGCCAGACACCGTAGTCGTATGTGGTTCCAGCCTTGGTGTAACATACGTATTCATCCGTGTTAAACCTACCTCCCTCCGTCTCCTGGAACATACATTAAAAGCCGGGGTTTTACGCAGGCACGTACAATTGTTGGTGGAACGTAAAGCGAATAATGTATTGTCAAATGGTATAACAAACGTTGGCATCCCAGTGGACAAATGCTTTCTGTCACAAGTGTACATTGAAGCTATGCCTTGATGGAAAAACTCGTATACATTGCTGAACCAAATTCTTATAGTGTTTCAGTTTCATTATGAAGACCAAAAAGGCCATGGTAATGATGGCGGGTGTGTAGCATATGAAATTCGAGACGTATGCATTATCCACCGGGTCATGCCAACTGTTACATATTAGATTTAGCTGTTTATGATGTATGTGTTGGCGGGAAAAGTCAAAAGAAACATGGCATCCAAGTTTGTGGATGCATGCAAACAAATAAATAAATAGAACATCTTACGTGAGTGATGATTTAATATGATAATTATAAACGAGTTTACCGATTTCATAAGATGAAATCAGTCAACGACTTTAATACATATCATATTAAATCAACACCAATGTTATATTGTATTCATTGCATCAGCACATCATCATGCAATGAAGCTGTATTGGTCACCAGACCTGCTTTCTGCAACAAGCTAATTTGCATATGTACACATATTACACTAGTGTGTTATGCTTTTTATTACACTGTGTTATTAAAGGTACATGCCCATGCACTCAGTAGGCACAAACTGTTCTCTATAGGAATTAAACAAGTGTATAATTGTGTCACTATTCCAGTAGTTCTAAAACTTACAAATGCCCGCTAAACAGATATAATTGTTTAATATTATTTACTGTACTGATAGTGACTCGCAGTGTTATCAGGCTAGTTTCATATACAAATGAGTCATGCTATTTTCGATAGATTATAAAGTATGATGATTGCACATCAAACAATAAATACAGACTATAAATAGTAATGTCAGTTAACATTTTAAGGAAACACGGTTATCGCCCCTGATACCAGTGTGGAAATTTACTTCTGATATAAAATGTATAATAATGCCAAACAATATGCGGGGTAACGGTGAATGAATGCGTAATTTGCCAGAAAATGTCTCAGATGAGGTCTCTGATATAAAGAACATTTTGTTCCTACTGAGTGGGCATGTTCCTTTAAACTGCGAAATCCTATTGTATGCAATAAACGAAAGGAAGTTTTAAAAATACATGTAATGTGTTGAAATCTATATTTCTGATTTGATTTCCTTTGTTCCGTAATGTCGTGATGCCATCGTAAGCAATCGCTACCATACGACGTAACGCGTCATGGGAATATGGTCCTATAGGAAGGGGCCAAGTGACTTTGGTGTGGTATGGACCTGACACCAGGTCAGGTTATTGTAATTTCATGGCTGAATATATATTTGTTTCGATGTAAATGTTCTGTTTTGATTGTGGGATCGAACCCGTTGGCCCGGCCTTAAACGACCTTAGCTGTTGATAGGCCGTTAAACACAAATACACCTAACTAAACGTTCCCTATAGCGGTATATAACAGCGTTGGCTATATGAGTGTACATATTAATTAAATACAATAATTTGCTTTATATTTTAATAATTTCAAACATAGTGCCATTTATCCGTACCACAATGGTGCAAAAAATAGCTTTAGAATAGTAATTATGATCGACAGTATAATCGTGCAAGAGGACCAGGATCTACATGTGTTCACAACCTTTTCTTCATGGAACGCAAAATCTACATAAATTCAAATAATGTGATCAATACATACGTACCCGTGTGATGTATTCAAGAATAATTGGCGGATCATTGACACACATGAGCCACATGATTTCCGCGCATGCGTTGATGTAGACCACGAGTCGGGAGTCTTCCGTGAGGAAATGGCTCGGGAAGCGGGAGTTTTCGTACAGTGTTTTGCAGATCTTCGTTCGGCATTCCTACACATTATTTATAGGTTATTTGATGTTTTGATGTATATGTGGATATTGCGCTACTTCAGGAGCTCGGTGGAACGATTGGCATATATCCACATACAAATCAAATAACATTTTTATTATATACGTAACTCACTCTCAATGTATATGCGCCTCAAGAATTGTACAATCTATAACTAAAATAAGCAAATTAGTGGTGGTTTAGAAGGAACTATTTAAGGAAACATAGTTCTGGCACTGACCAATTATATGAACATCAACTTACGCGACGTCAATGTAGCAAAATAATGGGAAACGAAAATACGTATGCAATAAGATAGAATATACAGTGCATGAACGTACACGTATACTCTGAATACTAATGCAATTGTATTTCAGCGTAGCAGTATAATGTGAATGTAAATGTTCGTCTCAATACAATACATTTAGCTAAAAGCAAAGTTATTAGCACATATACATTCTTCCACATGTAACGGAAGTATACATGTATAAAACAATACTCATCTTTCTCAATACTCATCTTTCATAACCGTTTAATTGCACAACGTCACATATACGTATTTCATTTGTTATACAAGCATAATAGTGTATGGTTGTCGATAAATCACTCGAACAGCAGTCAAACATTTTAAAATATGGGTGACTGCTTTTGTGTGCGTTGGAATCATGAACATGTCGATACCATGATAAATTCGAGTGAAACTCATGTATGTTTAACCCATAGAACGAATAAAACAAAACGTGTCGTATATTGTGTATTCACATATTCCTTTCCTTCTCAAAAAGAGCATGGTTCGTAAGAACTTTAGATTCTAAAATATTGCCATGATCGCTTTGAGAAAAAACTGAAAACTATCAAATAAACGGAGTACCATACACTTTTATTCAGCAAAGCTCTAGTGAAGGTTAAACCTGCTCTATGGTATGTATTCCAGAATATTACTGCTGTACCTCTTTGACATATGGGATGGACAGGGTGGACGTCTGTTTGCGGTACTTGATCAGCAGGGGCCGTGACTGGGGGAGCGTCTGTCCCACGGTCCGGGGGAACACTCCGCTCTGTAAACAAGCAATAATACTGGTGATGCCCTCCACGCCGATGTAAAATGTTTCATGTCGAAGGACATGGTATACGAAAATAAGATTACCAATGAATATTACAATGGATTCGTGTCATTGGCTGTGCAAATCATAGTAGTGGGAGATACGTCTTTGACACGTTTCATATAACGGCAATTTGTGTACATTTTAACTGACACAATATTGTTGATGTCTGTATTTGACATATGTTGGTTTTCCATGTATTAATTACTATTCGTATATATTGTTCTGATATTGTACATGCATTCATTTTCATAAACATGGACTATTTTAATATGAAAGAGGTGTATTAGGAATTTCATATGTATTAGTGACATTTTTATATCTAAGCGATAGTTAGAAAGTATTATGTCATACATGTAGACAATGATTGATATGTCTCTGATGTAGACGAAACAGTAGTCGTGACTAGTATGGTGAATTTGATGTAGAAGTCGTCAGTATACTATTACAGAATATAATGTTAGTGGAATACTATTTGTGGCTGTGACTGGAGAAATGGGGCTTATGGTTTTGCGACTAGTGTAGATCCAGATAATTTGTGCATCCGCACGGTCTGATCAGGATCTGCACTGTTCACTATTCCATCAATGAACGCTCATCATGCTTCAAACAATCTATATAGCTTGTTATCAGGCTCCATGAGTGTGCTATTTGATCAGGACCTACACTCGTCATAAATCCCGTAAGCCCAATTTCTCCAGACACAGCCACATTTAAGAATTGGCTGTGAAATTATGTAAACAGCTAAAGCATTCTAAATGACTAAAATGGTATATATGTACCTTATTAATAATTAATTTTACAAATATGTTGGCTTTATTATAGCTGCTATTTAACCCATTACATTCATGTGACCAAGATGTAAAATCTGATATACATCTGATCAACTGAGTGAAGAAGTGAATAGTAGTGATCAGGATATACACTATTTACCTACTAGCAACTTTGGAGGTTGCATCATGTTGGTAAATATCACGCAACTGACAATTCATGTAACATGGATGTTATGGGAAATAGCACATATCGATAATGTTATGTTAGCATAGCGGATAAGATAGTAATTAGAACCATAGCCACATGCATTAGTCATCTGTATAATGTGCGTTATAATACTACATGTACGACATGAAATGGCTTTAGTGATATAAAATCATGTCAGAAACGGTTACATTGTATGGTAAAAAGTCTCTATTGCTGTTCCTAGAAATTAAAAATAGCGTAGATGTAACGCGATATACTGAATGATGCAACTCATACAAGTATGTGATGTTTGTAGCAATAACATTAATCCACACATTGCTATAATTTCTTCAAAATTCAGTTCGAAGGGCCAATATTGATTTTCAATATCAGTTTAGCTGTTTGCCGCAATACAGTAGTTCAACTGATGTGTGTTCTACAACAAAAGGCTTACCAGTCGTATGTCAGATTGATTAGCAAAGTAAACACTTATTGAAACGATACAAAGGCAGTTTTTAACAATCTATGCATATGAATATTTACAATCAGTAGACAACGCAATCGTTATGAAAACTGGAGGTACCCGTGTCAAATCCTGGGGCCCGTTTCACCAAAGTGCAAATTTAGGATCGTCTGGAAATTTTAATTCATGGATTTACATTTATTGAGCATAGGCTACTATGCTCAATAAATGTAAATCCAATAATTGTTTACAACAAAATATTGCTAATGTGACATATATCATCATTTTGTACTTACGAGCGTTTTAGTCGTACGAAGTTTAGTGAAACGGCCCCCTGTATTGTAATATGGACACTCGAAATTACATAGATTGTATTATGTCTTACGTGTACATGTATATGCTGACTATAAACAGTTTGCCTCACCCTGTGGTACGGAACAATACATGATAGGATAATGTGATGTGTTAATGGCTGCAGAAGCAATGACAGGGTTAATGTTAGCGTTAATGTAATGAGTTAATGTTAATGTAAACCACTCCAGGTCAGATAAGATACACTTTTATACAGTAGGTTTACGTGTTGTGTTTTATTTGTTGTCGGCCGAGTCATGAGAGCGATGGAAGTCTTTTCAAGGTGCCGCATTTGCAGTTGGGCAATATCTTCACTTGTTAAATAAGTCTCCTGAAATATGGGCATGGTTCATATAAATACAGGTATATGAATATTCCACGACGTGACGAAACCCTGCATGTGACATTTGCGGTGAATGCATACCCAGATAGACTGTTGTATTAGATTATACACTAGTCGTTGTTATTGTTATCTTGATTCTTGACTGAACTCTCTAACCTGGATCTACATTAACCAGGAAAATAAATAAGCAGGGTTTGGTCAGATCGTGTCCAGTTGAAGGGATCAGTGTCATACGGAGGCTAACTCCCTTATTGAGTTAGCCTCCGTATGCCATTGACCCATTCACATATTTAATATCAGTATTTACGTGGCCGGAGTCTGGCGACGTCATAAGTCCGAATGATGTTTTCTCCAGGTCCCTTAGCTGCCTCTGGGCGACGTCATTCGCTATCATGTATGATTCCTGGAAACCAGCAGCTTTGACATGGATCACCGTGATTTTGTAATTTTATTTTATTAAGTTATAAACAAGCCATATATACAATTATAATCAGAGGATTGATTGAAAATCGGAAAGGTTTGTATAACAACATGTACATATGTCCTAGTGATTTCGTTACATGGATTTGTTTTCTTAATTAACAAAACCAATTTCCTGCATATATGTATATACATCGGATAAATTGTTGGGTACTTCGCTAATGTCGTTATAAAAATGATACCACTATAGTTTCCAATGTATTTGCATACCGCTGCTCGTTATATATATAAATATATAAAACACATATACATGAAGAACCAAAACAGGAGATGGAAAAAAAGAAATCCCATACCATACCCTGTCTGTTTGAATAGAAAAAGAAAACTATATCATCATGTAATTTTAATTCTATCACCCGAGGCTGCGACGGAAAAATGACAATTGCACCATTATGCCATTGACATTTGCCTGGGAGAACAACTGACTACATGTAATATAACCTTCCAAACTTTGACTAACGCAGCACCCTACCGTAACTATCCAAAGAAGGTGCCTCACTGTCTTCTCTGAGCCGAAGTCCTTACATATCTCGTCGTAGGCGTCCGACCATTCCGTGTGGTACAGGTCCCCGAAGCGGCGGGCTAGTTCGGACGGTCTGTTAGGGTCGGACAGGTCGGGAGTACCCAGTGGTTTATGAGAACTCGTTGAGATTTTGGAACTTGCTGAACTCTTGGAACTTTTTCTGTACAATAATACTTAAATAAGACAAGCAAACCAACAAAGACAACTGTCTCGAATACAGTAAATGTGTTTAGGGTGTCGAACAGATTGATTGCACTGACTATGTCCGTATTTAAGAATCTTATCATTATATGTAGAGGTGGGGTCCTTCTAGACATTTTCTCGCAAACTTGTCTGATCATAATACCAAGCAATATATGTGTAGTTTACGGTTGGTGTGATGGTACTGGATCTAATATATACATTTGGCTATAAAACATATAATAGAACGACCTGCTAACCAAATATTTCTGATTACCGTCGTGTGGATACCAGTCTGATCAGGATCTACGCCGTTCTGGATCCTGTTATTCAGACGTAGCATTATCACAACCAGCTAAACGATGGTATCCTAATCCAACTAATCCAAATATGCTATCCTGATAGACGATAATGTCCAGTATTTCCAAGAATTACCACTGTCGTAAGTAAAGGTACATTTAATTGGAATATGCCCATCTTTAACAATGTTTAACAACCGACGGCCCAATTGAGATAAGCCCAGCTCATACAACTGGGCTTATCTAATTTCGGACGCCACCTGCCCATCTATACATCCTCACCGTGAGTCTAGTTGACGTTTGTCGTCCCCGTCGTCGTTCTCTTTATTCCGCATCCATGTGTTCCTCTCTGTCAGCGAGCCGAAGTTCTTCCTATATATCTGTTTGTCCGCCCGCTCGTGTATGGTATCTACGTCATGCTTGGGATATTCCATTCTGCAATGTAGGTAACACGAGTAGAGGGAGATGATGATCATAAGCGTTATTGCGAACATATTACTTACCCTTTGAACCCGAAAGCGTGCGGGGTTTGCAAACAGTGTATTTCCAGATGAGCCGGCTCGTAGCGAGCCGTCTCATCAGGATCTGCACTTTTTGCAAGTAAGTTTCATATTTCTTAGAACAAAAACACAACCTTTCTCCACTAATCTGAAAATCATTTTGTGACGATCGGTTTGGTCGGAAAACTAGCATATCACAGTAAATTCCAGTATATTTCATAATTTTATTTTGTAAATCAGGTGAGCCTGATATTTTACCTCGCTTTGGTGCCATACTCAACTGAAATCAAGTCTACTTTGAATGGTTTTCCACCAATGTAGTTGAAACCTTTGGTGATACAGTGTAGTACAATCTTCACAATTACATGCACGTACAAAGACATGTACATGTAGGTGTTTTGGTGGATGTCGTCCTATTTACAAACACAGTTAGCTCGTTATTGTCATTGATACAGTAACTACATGTACATATACTGTACATTGTCGTACGCATCTGGACATTTTAATATAAATACGAGCATGTGTACACAAATACCTGTATGTGCTATTGCCCACTTTGTCCGATGGCTTGTCCGCGTGACCCCGACCCCACAGCTCATCATGCGACCTTCAATAGATATTTATCCCGTCAACACAGTGCGTATGTGCCGTGAAACACGGTGCCGTGAAACATATTTGATATCCAGTCAATACAATCTTTGCATTTTACAGCCATTTAAAGGTGTTGACGGGATAAATAGAATAGTAGGTTAGTGCCGTGAATGGGAAAACATATCTGGCGCGGCACGGAAACGGGATGTGCTCGGCAGAGCCTCGCCCATCCCGTTTCCTGAGCCTTGCCAGATATGTTTTCCCATTCACGGCATTAACCTACTATTCTCTATAACACATAACACACCCATCACTGACTCGCCGGTTGATTCAACCTAACATCAATATCACACGTGCCTGTTAACCCGAACTGTCTGTCTGTAACGCAGGGCTACCCTACGTTACAGACATAACATTCAGGGCCCGGTTGTTCAAAACATCCGTTAGCTTAACGGACTGTTAAATCCTTAACTGAATGGTTAAAATCTCTGTTTTAACAGAGATTTTAACCATTCAGTTAAGGATTTAACAGTCCGTTAAGCTAACTGATATTTTGAGCAACCGGGCCCTGGTTAAATCCTAAAATGAATGGTTAAAATTTCTGTTTTAACAGAGATTTTAACCATTCAGTTAAGGATTTAACAGTCCGTTAAGCTAACTGATGTTTTGAGCAACCGGGCCCTGGTTAACGGTCTGTTCCTACGTTTTCTAGACGATATCCCAAACTGTAAAATTTCAACAAAACGTCTGAACACTGTACATGAATACTATGGTTTGCTTTATGACGATGATGATATTGAATTATTTGAATAAATGCATTTTCATACATAGTTCACATATCTAGGCAGCATGTGCATGATATTGCATTCAGTTTCCATGGGCTCGTGCAGTCTGTTTTGGGAATATTGTTTTCAACTGTATGTTAAATGCTATTACACTTTTGTCTAAACGAGAATATATTACAGTTTTGAACAAACCTTTGAATTGATCCCCCAGCATTACAGATACACATTACAGTTATTACAATATTCCATATATTCATGACTGAATACCGTCAACGAATACATAATTCGGATTTGTGTATGAATTGTTTTTGAATAACCACATTATTAGGGAACTCACAACTGCCAACTCTTAATAGTTTTCGGGTTACTGTATGCATTTCATTTATTTTGTAGAATCAATTTTTCTTAGGGAACTCGCAACTCTCAGCACAATCCTTCCAGCCAATATACTACCTGCCGCTGTGACTGTTTACTGCCGTCAGCTTACTGTGTAATGATAACCTCCCATCTCTCAACCACAGTCCTCTCTGCCTATGTTAAATTACCACCTACGGTTCTGGCTGTTTACTGTCTAGGGCTTACTGTAGTAATTGTAAATTGTTGAACCAATCATTACCAGATATCTCCTACATGCCAACTCTCAAACACAGACCATGTAGTCAATGTTGACACCTACCGCTGTGACTGTTTACTGTCGTTTGGTTTGTGTACATTCATTATTAACGAACTCCAAACTCTCAACCGCAGTCCTCCCTACCAATGTTATCACGTACCGCTGTGACTGTTTACTGCCGTCGAATTGGTGTACAATCATTATTAGGGAACTCCAAACTCTCACCCACAGTCCTCCCTACCAATGTTATCACCTACCGCTGCGACTGTTTACTGCCTTCGGGCTGGTGTACATTTATTATTGAGGAACTCCAAACTCTCACACACAGTCCTCCCTACCAATGTTACCACCTGCCGCTGTGACTGTTTACTGCCGTCGAGTTGGTGTACATTCATTATTTGGGAACTCCAAACTCTCACACACAGTCCTCCCTACCAATGTTATCACCTACCGCTGTGACTGTTTACTGCCGTCTGGTTGGTGTACATTCATTATTAGGGAACGCCAAACTCTCAACCGCAGTCCTCCCTACCAATGTTACATGTACCTCCTACCGCTGTGACTGTTTATTGTCGTCGGGTTGGTGTACATTCATTATAGGGGAACTCCAAACTCTCACCCACAGTCCTCCCTACCAATATTACCACATACCGCTGTGAATGTCTACTACCGCCGGGTTGGTGTACATTCATTATTAGCGAACTCCAAACTCTCAACAGCAGTCCTCCCTACCAATCCTACCACCTACCGCAGTGACTGTTTACTGTCGTCGTGTGGGTGTACATTCATTATTAGGGGAACTCCAAACTCTCACCCACAGTCCTCCCATCAGAAATTGATGACCACAGTTCTCGTAAACAATGCCCCACTAGTTGCGAACAGTAACTCTTGCAATCTACTCCCCGGTGCGGGAGTAGATTTCAAGAGTTACTGTTCGCAACCACTTACCTCTGTGACTGTTTACTGCCATCGGGGCGAGGGGGCTGTCGGTCCCGCTCGGGGCTCCGGTCAGCGGGGTGCTGATCATAGGCGTGCTGTACGGGAAGCACCTGGTATGTCTCGGGTTGCTTCATCGGCGAGTTGAGGCGTAGGCTGTCATAATTCCTCTATAATACAAAGACAGGAAATGTCATTCAGACGCAGTTGTTATTTATACACCATTCGGTTTTAATTTTCCTAAATGTCGCTCTGTTCATCGCATTTGGTGGTGAAATGTGTCTCACCAGAATTACGGGGGTAATAATAGCTGTACTAGAAATACAAAATGTGGTTGGCGTAATGACTCAAACTGATAAATTGTTGCACTAAATCTATCTTACTTCAGAATAATATATTTGCTCTAAACATCTCATTTGAATGGACATGTTTTGGTGCAGAAGTGTACAGTATGATCAAGACATAGTCACGGTTTTCCCGGCCCGAACTGTCTATTCATTACATATTGCAATTTATCCCATCAACACAGTGCGTTTGTGCCGTGAAACAAGGCGCCGTGAAACATTTTTCATATCCTGTCAATACGACCCAATCTCTGCGTATGAATATGTGTGATGGCTGGGGTTATCTTTTTGCATTTTAAAGCCATTTGTAGGTGTTGCGGCGGAGCCTCGCCCATCCCGTTTCCTAAGCCTTGCCAGATATTTTACCCATTCACGGCACTAACCTACTATTCTCTATTTATCCCTTCAACACAGTGCGTATGTACCGTGAAACACGGTGCCGTGAAACATTTTTGATATCCTGTCAATCCGACCCAATCACAGCGTAGGAATATTTGTGGTGGCTGGGGTTATCTTTTTGCATTTTAAAGCCATTTGTAGGTGTTGCGGCAGAGCCTCGCCCATCCCGTTTCCTAAGCCTTGTCATGTATTTGTACCCATTCACGGCACTAACCTACTATTCTCTATGTGGCGGTACAAGGCGTGCATGTAATATAAATACTCATTTCATGAACATCTCCGGGTATATATATACACAGTATCACATATACCTTGTGCTTGCTCTCCAACTCCCGAACATCTGGAGTCTGTCCCGGGGTCGGGTAACGCTGGGGTTCTGTGGCCTTCATCGGCGTACGGAGAGGTGTCCTCGGCATGTCGTGAACCTCTTGCTGTAAATACACTGTATGTATGTTACCTAAACTTTGAAAGTGCATAGGGTGGGTTGTTTTCTTCATTATAAATATGTAGATACGTTTGTTACGTTTAACACATGTCACTATTAATAATAAACTAATTACTTTTGCGGTTCTTGCATGATTTAATATGGACATTTATAAAATGGCTCAACTCATTTCACAGAAACGTGCCATTGTACTTGTTTGTTAACTTTGTAAAACAAATAGAGAATAGGTTAGTGCCGTGAATGGGAAAAATAATATATGGTAAGGCTTAGGAAATGGGATGGGCGAGGCTCTGCCGAGCACATCCCGTTTCCGTGCCGCGCCAGATATTTTTCCCATTCATGGCACTAACCTACTCTTCTATTTATCCCGTCAAAACCTACAACATACAGAGAAATATCCCCAGTCACCGCACATATTCATACGCAGTGATTACGTGATATTGACAGGATATCAAAAATGTTTCACGGCACCATGTTTCACGGCACATACACTGTGTTGATGGGATAAATAAAATTATACAATGAATGTGATCTGCAAATTGAATGGATCAGTCGAATCGAATTAGTTGGCTAACTGCTTCATGGGTAGTGCTCTTCTTCAACTAACTAGTTGAACTTGCATACTAGGTTCATCAATGGAAAAGCATGTGACTGTGACTGGGTAAATGGGGCTTATGGGATTTGTGATCAGTATAGCTCCTGATCAAATAGCACACCCATGTGGCCTGATAACGATATATATTCCATGTTAAAATCATGACGGGTGTTTCATTGATGGAATGACGAACAGTGAAGATCCTGATCAGACTGTGCGGATGCACAGGCTGATCTGGATCTACACAGATCGCAAAACCCGTAAGCCCCATTTCTCCAGTCACAGTCACATATAACTGTCTCACCAATACAGGTAGACTTCTATACATTAGCTCCACATATGAACCTGGTTCGCTATATTGCTACCATTGTGCATCTACGTATAGTGGTCAATAATCTGAACAACTCCACCAAACATTTCCCAAAATCAGCGACTATTGCGAAATGTGTACATTTTAGATTTTCACTTATGAACGAACTTCTTAATCGTACGAAGTTTAATGAAACGGCCCCATGATGTTTTACAAATTTATCCCTCATGTAACTAACTGGAATGGATTTTGATACGATAATTTTGCAACCAATCCAACCGTCACAAAAGGTTTTCAGACTAGTCCATTTATGAAAAGAGGGGTATTTTTTTGTTCTAAAAAACATGAAATTTACTTTCAAAAAAGTAATCTGCACTGTAATCAGGATCTGCACTGTCTGCATAAATTGCTATTGCGTTTGTTCGGGTTCAAAGGGTTAACACAAGATAGTCCAAAGCTGTGCGTGATTATATTGGTAAACCGTTCAACAGGGTGCAGAGTTACCCGTCTTGGCGATATGTCCTTTGACCCCTGATCTCCTGGTGTGTACGTGTCACGTGCATATTGGTTCGATTGCTGATGTTCTGATGGGGGTCGCCTAGGTGACAGATCCATGTGACTTCTGGGCGACTGGTCGTCATACCGTCTTGGAGAAAGATCCTTCTGTCACGATGAAAGCGGAACGTCATATGATGTAGGACCCAAGAAGATGTGCGATTATTCATGGAAAAACATTTACAAACTTTACGACATTTACCGTAAATGACGTCGAAACTTGACAAAACCTTCAGAGCACATGCGCAATAGAATTCCGCATTTGCTATGAGCATTTCGTCAACATATGACTTCATTTAAGGTATCAGGTCATAGATAGATACACTTGACTTCAATGATAATTGCTTAATGATGTGATAATTGCTTAATGATGTGCTTACGCGTGATGTGATATATAAATATAACATATGTGAATATTGTCTTGTTACTGTATACTATATGGAGCATTGAGTTGCCAATTCCGCCATCTTTGTACAGTGCAGTCTCCGTTTTTGTTCCACCGTAGACAACACTTGCAAACTCAACGCGAACGCAACGCGAACGCAACGGTTTGCTGTAGCGTTGTATACGTTGTTTAAACGTATAATACGGTTCGTACACGTGTAATACACATTGTCAAACCGTTTAGTTTTAAAGCGTGTAATACGTTTAGCTTCAAGGCGTATATAACACGCGTTGGCGTATACATATGTAGCGAGGTGAAAGAGTTGAAACGTGTACAACGTTTTACCTGGAAGCGTGTAGCTACATGTATATGAAAGCGTTGAAACGTGTAAAACGGTTACACGTTTTAACGCGAATACCTGTTCGGCCCCGATCGCTTTAATGCGTCCTTGTTTCGTCCCTTTTAAAATATCGCGAATACATACCCTCAGATCGAGTTCAAAGTACATCGGCGATGTGATTTAGCACTTCAATTGATCCCTAATCCCTGATGCTCACGCTTTTAACACGACAGATGTACCTTGTCGTTTATCAAAATGTTTGCGAATTGTAGATCACGTGAGCCGGCTCATCAGGATCTGCGGCATTCCTACGTACATGTACATTTTATATACACAAAAATGACCCCTAATATAGCGTAATGTAACAGTTCCTAATTTAATATGGAATAGCCCGGGCTCATAGTCCGTGTCAGTTACTTGGGGTTAAATCTTACGAACACAGATAAACACAGTGCATGGTTTATTTATTTTATGTTAACATCATCAGAAATGGCGGGTCTAGGAACTATCGTATCTTTACGCTGAAACCAGTCTATTTCAGTCACTAATCCGCTATACACCTGTCCCACGCGTGTGTTAAGAAAAATCGATATTTGGAGAAACTGAATACACAGCGAGCTGCACACTGGTTTAACACGGATATGGCCCGCGGATATGTGTCATAAATTACCTGTATGTACAAGCCATCGTACAGTTTCACCACTTCGTGCGTTTGACATATACAGCAAATAATATGACAGTAAACCAAATAAATTTTGATGCAATACATAATAGGCAGATATGACATCGGCAAGCTATAAATATTATGCCAGCAAACTATATAAAAGACGAGATACAGCCTATGTTAGTGTGCACGCTACCCTAGGTACTTGCATAGTGGGTGAGTAGACACCAGGGACAATACACTCAGGACTAACATGTCATTGGATTTGATAGATAATAACAGAGTATATAGTAGTGGGTATAGATGGTATGTGTTGTGTGGTTTGCAAGGTAAAAGTGATACACTGTGCGGTTTCTGTGTTTTATGCTATTTATAATGCTGTTCATGTTGTTAAAAACACAGGCACAAACCTGTCCAGAAAACTGACATATTTAACAGTTTGGTGTAACATAATTGATAGGAGTCCGTTCTGCTGGCTTTTCTATATGTGATTAGCTACATTATATCATATGTTCTACTTCACATTTTGAGTTTTTTGTCAAACGGCAGAACAGGTGAAACTGGCTGATGGCTAGAACACAAAAAGATGGCCGACTTGGCCACTCCATGTGCCGTATAGGATACAGTAACGAGGCAGTTTTCACATCTGTGTTATACATATATTCTATCACATTTACGAAACAATTATCATTGAATCAAACGATGATCAGGTATAGAACAGGGGGCCGTTTCAAAAATGTTCGTAAGTGAAACATTATGATAGTCTGTACATTTCAGATTAACAACGTTTTCTTGTACATAATTATTGGATTTACATGTGTTGAGCATAGGCTGCATATGCAGCCTATGCCCAATACATATAAATCCATAAATTAAAATTTCCAGACGATCCTAAATTTGCAATTACGAACATTTTAGTCGTAAGAAGTTTAGTGAAACGGGCCCCGGGTCCTTAAAGTAAATAACACAGTTTATGCATGAAAAATCGCACATCTTCTCAGGTACACAATCACACGTCGTGTCTTTCTCTGGCGCCAGCAACCAAGTGCATCTCATATACAAGGTGTATGATCACGTGGTACTAACAACAACAAGTACTGAAACTTCCAGAATCCATCCGATTGAAAGTACGTATTCTTTTGCTGCGCCATATTTCATCAAAATCCGTTGCTTATGAAGGAACATATCAAATAATACTTACTTTGGAGTGGGCGGCGTTGTTGTTGTTGTAACCACGTGATCATGCACCTTGATATACCAGAACAGGAAAAGTAGGTCCCCTAACCTTTTCACCCTCAATAAAGTGCTATGGAATCTTCCATGCTAAATGTAAGACTATTGCAGAAAAAAGGTAATTCTGTATGGATTCAGTAAAAGAATGAACAACGCAAGACCTTGTGAGAAGACGTGTTGTCCGGGATTTACACGCGTTAGTTTAGCCCTTTCACTTGTAAGTAACTGGAATGGATGTTGATATGTTAATTTTACAACCAACCAAACCGTCACAAAATGATTTTTAGACTATTCCATTTATGAAAAAGGGGTATTAGAAAATTACGTTCAAAATCTGCAGATCCTGATGATACGGCTCGTTACGAGCCGGCTCATCTGGGGCCCGTTTCACTAAACTTCGTACGACTAAAATGTTCGTAAGTGCAAATTTCGGATCGTCTGGAAATCTCAATTGATGGATTTACATTTATAGCATGGCTTATAGAGTATTATATAATCATGTATACATGTATACATTCCGTATGCGTGTCACTATCAAGCACATCAAATAACAGATTTTAGTTAATAGCATGCCACATACGTGATATAATTATTGGTATAACAATGTTGTTTACGCATTTGCAGCATATGCTCAATAAATGTAAATCCAATAACTGCTTATAAGAAAACATTGTTAATGTGAAATGTACAGACTATCATAAGTTTGCACTTACGAACATTTTAGTCGTAAGAATTTAGTGAAACGACCCACAGGATCAGTACAAACAAGTACTAGAACAGTAAGTATTATACACATGCGTTCGTTGGCACATATTGAGGCGTAAGGGTGATCCTTAATGCGAGATGAAACCGGAGTACACGGAGTACCCAGACGTCGCAATGGAAGGTTTGGCCAACTTTCAAGATCGTGTTTTAGCAACACCGGCCTTCGTCCCTTTCAAGCGAGTGCAGTAGCCGATTTCACCAACATTGCAAAGTATACTTTTCTAGCAAAGTATACTTTGAGGGAGTAACCATTTATTTTTCCCGAAATGCATTATTTCATATAGAACTACCAACTGCATATATTTGATGATTAAAAGTATGCAGAATTATTATACTGAATTTATTACATGATCACAGCTATTTTGGCTTTGATAATGTAATAAATTCAGTATAATAAAAATTAATAAATTTATCCTAAAACTGAAATTTTCTCCCTCAAAGTATACTTTGATAGAAAAGTATACTTTGCAATGTTGGTGAAATACGCTACAGGTGTTGCTAAAACACGATCTTGAAAGTTGACCAAACCTTCCATTGCGACGTCTGGGTACTCTGTGTACTCCGGCTTCCCTCCATAAACAAATAGTATCTACCTACATGTAAACACACACCAGGGTGCAATTTCACTAAAGTTCGTACGATAAAAATGTTCGTACGAAGATATTTTTAATTTAACTTAGCATATGCATGTGGTGCACTAACGTTATAATTTACTACCTACATGTAGAGGTCACTAAATTCGAACGAATCAACAAAAACAATCTCAAAATCGGCTGTTAATGCAAACTTTGGTCTTGATTTTAATTTTGCACTTACGAACTTCTTAGTCCACGAAGTTTACTGAAACGAGCCCAGATCATACCTTTGTCAAATTCGCGATTCTGGAGACCATTATATGGTATTCGCCGCTCCCCTGGTCAATCAGATCCTTCGCTTCACTGAATCTTCCCATCTCCACATGTTCAATGAGGCGGGCCAGTGACCCGTACTCGTTCTCGTCCGTTTCCAGCCGCTCCAGGCTCTCGTTGAAATCCTTCCGCACGAAACCGGCAAAATGTGACGTCACATTATGCCACTGACTTTTCTGCAGGTAGTTGAACAGTCGCTCGATGTTCGGCGACTTCGATGCTCCCTGCATGGTTGAAGTGCTGGTTTATCTGTAAGTAGTGGTAACGCGTGCAAAGCAGCGGTTAACCCGAACTTTCTGCATGTAACGCAGGGCGAATCAGAAAATTCGGGTTAATTTACGGTGTGCGGCGACTGACGCTGATGAATATTACACGTAGCCTATTGTGAGCTGTTGTCATCCTTCAATATCTTACCTTTCGACACAAAACTAAATTAATTTACAAATATACAGTGAAACCTCACTAAACCGGACACCCTGGGACCTCACAGGGTGTCCGGCTTAGAGAGGTCTCACTGTAAATCAGGCATTTGATCATTCTGAGCCATAGTTGTGAGCTAAGCCATCACGAACAAACAGTATCACCTGAGATAAACATATATTATATGTACATGTACTACACGTATTCCAATGTCCCAATTAGTCACACTGACCATATGTGTAAATACTATGTAAAACGGCGCTCTCAATCATCGCTACCCACGTATATTAGTTAGACATAGAAAATAGTAGGTTGCTGCCGTGAATGGGAAAAAATATATGGCAAGGCTCAGGAAACGGAATGGGCGAGGCTCTGCCGAGCACATCCCGTTTCCGTGCCGTGCCAGATATTTTTCCCATTCACGGCATTAACCTACTATTATAGTTATCCGTCAACACCTACAAATGGCTGTAAAATGCAAAGATATAACCCCAGCCACCGCACATATTCATACGCAGTGATTAGGTCGTATTGACAGGATATCACAAATGTTTCATGGCACCGTGTTTCACGGCATATACGCACTGTGTTGACGGGATAACATACTCAGCTATGCATAATTCTAAAAACACTTGTAATTTCCCATTCAGTGGTATTCCAAACTTAAAATAACTGTTGTATGGTTTAATTCCGAACGATGGTCCATTTTGCGATTAATGGTATAATTATACTAACTAACCTTGTAATTTAGTGTTCTCAGTGTACTATGCATACGTATATTATACCATATGTATTACGTAAAATGCGGAATGAAGTTGGAAATGCATTAACCCTTTGAACCCGAAATCCCGGATTTGCACTTTTTGAAAGTAATTTTAATATTTCTTAGAACAAAAACACCCCCTTTTCATAAATGGACGAATCTGAAAATCATTTTGTGACCATTGGATTGGTCGGAACATTAGCATATCACAGTCCTTTCCAGTTCCTTAGGGTTGAAAGGGTTAACGCGTGTATTTTCAAATATGTATATTATGGAGTCTTATGTGATACTTGATTTAATAAGATATTTATTAAACTCATGAACTGATTTAATAAGAGACTCAGCATAGCCTAGTACAATCAGCGATCTCATTTAATAAATATGGGCCGCGCTCTGAGAAAACCAGCCTTAATGACAACGGAATGCAAGCCTAAACATTACGTCGCAAAGTTACGCTTAAATTTACCAACGTCACGTCGGATTTCGACACTGCATCATTGCAATAAGTTGTCCTATTTATAGCCGTACGCTTTACTTATTGTGGCTCAGAAACAGTTTAATGTTGGATACGAGTGGCCGAATTTTACAGTTGTTTTCATAGTGGTTCAGATATTTGTCTGTTTTTTTCGATTACCTTTAAGGAAACACGTAGTGATTTTATCGATTATTTGTTCTATTATATTGTTAACTAACCACTTATATACTACTACGGAGCCCCGCAGGGGACTTGGATTTTACTTTATTTATTCGTTCCCACGAAAAACAATTAGTTCCTCAATTAGTCCCTCAATTTAGCAATTCGTTCCCTCGAATTAACAATTCGTTCCAACGAAATGATAATTCGTTCCCTCAATTTAACAATTCGTTCCTTCGAATTAACAATTCGTTCCAACGAAATGATAATTCATTCCTTTAATTTAACAATTCGTTCCTCTAATTAAAAATTCGTTCCCACGATATAACAATTCGTTCCCACGAATTAACAATTCGTTCCCGTGGGAAAGAATTGTTATTTCGTGGGAGCGAATTGTTAAATTGAGCAAACGAATTGTTATTTCGTGGCAACGAATTAATAAAAAAAAAATGAAATCTACGTCCCCTGCGGGGCTCCGTAAATATCTTCTATTGTTGACAATTATGAATGTAATCGCAGTGTATGCCAACGCTACTCGGTATCTCAATTCCCACCGGCATGTGCACAATGGTGTTCCGCTTACGTTAAAGGTACATGCCCACTCAGTAGGCACAACATGTTCTTTATATCAGAGACACCATCCAAGACATGTTCTAATAAACATGCATTCACCATTACCCCACGTACTGATTGGCATTTATATCAGAGGTACGTTTCCTCACTTATATCAGGGGCGATAACTGTGTTTCCTTAAAATGTTAACTGATATTACTATTTACTATCTGTATTTATTTGTTATGTGCAATGAGCATACTTTATAATATGTCGAAAATATTATTTTTTCAGGTACCGCATTTAATTAGTATAAATAATTAAAAAATACCATGCCTCATTTGCATAGGAAAATAGCCTGATACCACCACGCGTCACTACATGTATCAGTAAAATAAATATTACTAAATGATTATAGCTGTATAGCGGGCACTCGTAATTTTTAGAACTGGTGGAATAGCGACAGAACTATGCACTTATTTAATTCCTATAAAGAACAGTTATGTGCCTACTGAGTGGGCATGTACCTTTTATAGTATCATTACGTCAACGTTTCTGAACATCTGGGGCCCATTTCATTAAACTTCGTACGACTAAAGTATTCGTACGTACACATTTAGGATCGTCTGGAAATTTCAATTGATTGATTTACATTTATTGAGCATATGCGGCCTATGCTTAATAAATCTAAATCCAATAATTGTTTACCAGAAAATATTGCTATTGCGAAATTTACAGTCACTATCATAATTTTGCACTTACGAACATTTTAACCATACGAAGTTTAGTGAAACGGCCCCTAGTGCCAATCTCAACTGTCAATCAAGCAGTTTGATTGGCTGAGACTGAGCTGTTGCACAGCTAAGTTTCAGCCAATCAAGCTGCTTGATTTCAAATACACTATTCAAGTATTTTGATATAAATATAAATTCAAATATTGGCAAGATTAGCGCAGGCGTGGTGCGACAGGTTCCTGTGCCCGTTGTCAAGGACCAACCGTTGCTTGGAATATTTCAAAACTTGTCCCGTATTTGATTGTTGAGTGTCAAGTTTTGTTTATGTAACACAACCCGAGATACCACACGTCTATCGATGGATCATAATCAGTGTGAACTACCTATTTTATATTATAAATACAATTACCTTTAATGGCTTCTGATATATATTGTACTCCTTAATAACCTAGTTGTCACAACATCATAGATATTCCGCACGACATCGTTGATTTCGCGTCCGCATATCGAACGAATTCTTTTCGTTTTTATTGATTTGCAGAAACATTTATGTAATTCGATGCCTTCCCACAAGTAAAACTATAGATCATATCCATGTTTGACAAATGTATAGAGTTGAATATGTTTTTATACGCTCCAGTGTTGCCAAAAGGAGTTGCAATGAACCGTGGTTATTGGTATGTTCTGTCTTTGTTGATTAACCTTTTTGTCACGGTAAACCATGCTGTGTGCCGTTTTGCGTAGGTATACTACGAGTATTATAATAAAGAATACTATACAACTACGTCATATCATGATATGTACTTGTAATATGTCGCTGTGACTGGATAAATTGGGCGTGTATGATTTTTGATCACTGTAGCTCTTTGAACAAAAAGCCTCCTATAGCGGGGCTTGCAAACAGTGCATATCCAGATGACCCGGCTCGTAACGAGCCGTCTCATCAGGATCTGTACTTTTTGTGATCAAATGGCACATTCCCGTAGCCTGATAACGATCTATGTTGCTTGTTACAAGCATGACTGCTGTTTGATTGATGGAATCGTGAACAGTGCAGATCCTGATTGTCGCAAAATCCATAAGCCCCATTGCTCTAGTCACAACCAAAAATAAAGAATACTATACATTTACATCACTTTCACTTGTAATATGATTACATTTTAATATCAGTATGTTATGTCAGTCATGATCTAGTAAAACATCTTTACCTATAATAAAGCGAGAGTGGTCGGCGGAATATTGTAGTTTATTAAAACTATGTATGTTTATTCTGTGTCGGTAATTTATGTACTTAAAATTCATTGTCATATGTCACACATTTGGTACACAGAGTTTATGTTTGCCAAATATATATAATAATTACTATGAAATATAAGATAACGTGCTTTAATAATTTACCCATGGTGTCTACATCGACAACATTTCATACGCGGTTTGTATAATGATATAAAAACATACAGACTAAACGAGTTTACTGATTTCATACGACAAGCTCTGTCGAGTTCATATTACATATTTCAACGAGTCAAATAAATATCATAATATTAAATTAACAAATTGTTTAAATTATGTATATTGTACGGAGCCCCGCAGGGGACGTAGATTTTTTTTTGTATTAATTAGTTCCCACGAAATAACAATTCGTTCCCTCAATTTAACAATTCGTTCCCTCAATTTAACAATTCGTTCCCACAAATTAACAATTCGTTACCACGAATTAACAATTCGTTTCCTCAATTGAACAATTCGTTCCCACGAAATAATAATTCGTTCCAACGGGAATTGTTAATTCGAGGGAACGAATTGTTAAATTGAGGGAACGAATTGTCATTTCGTGGGAACGAATTGTTAATTCGAGGGAGCGAATTGTTACATCGTGGTAACGAATTGTTAATTCGAGGGAACGAATTGTTAAATTGAGGGAAAGAATTGTCATTTTGTGGGAATGAATTGTTAATTCGAGGGAACGAATTGTTATATCGTGATAACGAATTGTTAATTCGAAAGAACGAATTGTTAAATTGAGGGAACGAATTGTTATTTCGTGGGAACAAATTAATACAAATAAATCCATGTCCCCTGCGCGGCTCCGTAGAGATGCCATATGGACCCGTGTATATTATATATATGTTGTTAATTTATCAATATATAATGTAGCATATTCCTAATCATAAAACTTCATCTGGCATACTTGCAATCACCACATTTGATTGCCTGATATTGGACTATGCTCATGCCAATACAACTGCTTGGTTTCTAGATTTGGGGAGCATGCTCGGACGTTTGATCATCGTTGACTTTGGTTACATTTGTGTATGTGAACAGTGTAAACAATCATGACGAAATGGCACATTCGTGTCGAAATCGTACACTCGTGACTAAATTGCACAATCGTGACGAAATGGCACAATCGTGACGAAATGGCATAATCATGACGAAATGACACAATCGTGACGAAATACACAATCGTGACGAAAGACACAATCGTGACGAAATGACACTGTCGAAATGGCACAATCGTGACGAAATGGCACAATCGTGACGAAATGGCACAATCATGACGAAATGACACAATCGTGACGAAAGACACAATCGTGACGAAAGACACGTGACGACACGTGACGAAGAAATGGCACAATCGTGACGAAATGGCACGTGACGAACTGGCACAATCGTGACGAAAGACATGGCACAATCGTGACGAAATGGCACTGACGAATTGGCACCATTTGATAGTGTGGTCATTTACACATGCGTGCAGCTAGATGCGAATGTACACTTTTAACTAGACTCATAAGAGACATGTTCAGTACGCGTATGTTGAAAAACAAACGTATAGAGTGTCTGGATCAGACTGAGGGATGCTACACCGATTACTTTTAGACGATATGCGCATGGTGTCACGGGGTATATGTACATGCACACATGTAGCTCATCAAATCAATTCGGGACAAGTAGCCGATTTCACCAACATTGCAAAGTATACTTATCTTGCTAAGTACGCATTTGATGAGAAAGTTTCAATTTAAGGATAAATGTATTAATTTTTATTATACTGAATTTATTACATTATCACAGCCAATTTGGCTGTGATAATGTAATAAATTCAGTATAAAAAATTTGCATACATTAAATCCTCAACTATATGCAGTTGGAAAACTAAATGATTACCCCCTCAAAGTATACTTAGCTAGATAAGTATGTTAGCAATTTTGGTGAAATCGGCTACTGAATGGAGAACAATTTACCCAAAGAAGACCCATGAACGGACCCATGCAATGAAGAAAATAACGCAATACACCATAATAAACACTTGCCAACTGTGTTTGTATTGTTCACATATAATAGGCACACTGCAGATTGACACTGATATAGAGAATACAAAAAGAGCTGGCAATACGCCAGCTATTTTTTTCCCATTCACGGCACTAACCTACTATTCTATTTATCACGTCAACACCTACAAATAGCTTTAAAATGCCCAAAGATAACCCCAGCCGCATCTTCAAAATCGGAGAATCGACTAGTATGACAACCACACATATTCATACGCAGTGATTAGGTCGTATTGACAGGATATCAAAAAGTTTCATGGCACCATGTTTCTCGGCACATACGCACTGTGTTGACTGGATAAATAAAGGTTTCTATCATTCACATCTGAAATGTGACCGAACATTGTTGAACCCGATCGGACATGCATATTCCATTATGCCTGTATGCCTAGAGCAGCTAACCATACATGTATATATCCCCTTACCAACTACCAATGCGACATTAGTTACGCATGGCTATAATAGTCATATCAATTTGACGTTCTGTGTGTCTATTGTGGGTGGGGAACATGACGTGTTTGTTACATATATATATACATTGGTATTATTTAAGTTGGTCTAACACGTTGGCACTTTATTCATGAGTACCAATTAACACAACGACCGCTGCGTAGTGACTGACGACAACTGGTATAAATATATAGACGAGTATCACATGTAAATTCGCCATAGACGTGGTAAGTTATTTTAGAAACATGATAACTGTGTTGCTACCTAGCGGGTCTAAATTACATACTTCCCATTTTGTGAAATGTGTAGTTACCAAGTATATACCACGTTTGTTTGAGGCGATTGCGTTGTGGATTACGTGTTTATATGGGACAAGTCATGTGGTTTTGTACCTAAGAAGATGTATGACAGCTCATGACAAATAGTTTTCGTACATGAAGTCAGATGTTAAGGAAACAAATTCTGCATTTGCTATACAAATGCAAGTTTCGATGTTATTTGCAGACAGTATCAATGTTGCTTTAAGTATTGTTCATAAGATATGGCAAATGTTCATAGGTACACAATCACATGGCTTGTCTTGCATGGCAGAATACATTCTGATACACACTACTGATACAGTAACAGTCAGGTCATAATATTGATATATCTCTGGTCAGTTCATGCGTTCCCATCGCAAGGAGGCTTGAGGGGCACTGCACGACGACGATGACTTATAAGGTCTTAGATTATTTACTGGGGATATTCCCGCTGCTGTTTCTTACGGAGACCCGCAGGGGCGTAGAGTTATGTTTTGTATTAATTCGTTCCCACGAAATAACAATTCGTTCACTCAATTTAGCAATTCGTTCCCTCAATTTAACAATTCGTTCCCTCGAATTAACAATTCGTTCCCTCAATTTAACAATTCGTTCCCAGGAAATAACAATTCGTTCCCACGGGAACGAATTGTTATATCGTGGGAACGAATTGTTAATTCGAGTGAACGAATTGTTATATCGTGGGAACGAATTGTCATTTCGTTGGAACGAATTGTTAATTCGAGGGAACGAATTATTATATCGTAGGAACGAATTGTTTATTCGAGGGTACGAATTATTAAATTGAGGGAACGAATTGTTAGTTGGTGGGAACGAATTAATAAAAATAAATCCATGTCCCCTGCGAGGCTCCGTAGTGTCTTGAAGACTGCGATGTTGGAGTAGGGCATGTATAAACATACTACAATGCTTACTGATTACATGTAGCGATTGGAAACATGAATGCAACACAAACATTGTGAAATAAACAATATATTTAATGACTTATTGTAGCAATATAACTATATCAATAACGATCATATGCTATCAACACATATAAGTGTGCATGTGTATACATCAAGTACCATTGACGATATGAATATATCAATACAAAGGCTTGTGAGTAGATAATTCCGTAGAGACGGAAAATAGCAGGAACTCGGTTATTTCCCTTTACATCATCGTTTACTCTTCCTGATACAATGAACTCTTGTTGTTCGCTTTTTATTCCGGTGTGGTTTATGACGACTTATGCTCAGGAACAACAGTCACGTGTGTAACTAAATGGCGAACAATGTGTACTATAATGGGATTTAGTCGCAGCTATCGTATCTTACATAACAATACAGACATATTGTATTGACGGTATTTGTGAAAACCTACGTCTGCAATGAACTCTCGTACCTTCCGTAGCAGGATGATAAGGAATGATTTTCAGAGTCGTAGTTCACTAGTATATATATGTAATTGTCTATTGAATTCACAAGTCCATCTATAGTTGCGGATGTAGCGCTGCAAATGTATCCGTGCCATGGGTTGCTAAAGATGGTAAGGAGTAATAATGAAATTTATAGTTGATGGCAATAACTCTGCAAAACTTCCATACCATCCTAGTTGCGAACGGTAACTGTTGCAATCTACTCCCGTACCGTCCGCAGCGACGGTACGGGAGTATATTACAAGAGTTACCGTTCGCAACTAATACCATCGGTAAGCTACTGATGGTACGGGATTTGCAGAGTGTCCGCAACTAATACATGCGTTGCACAGCGGATTCAAATGTATGGATATACCATCCTATTGCACTATGTGTCCCAGTAGGCGGGGTAGTGCGTGTCAACAGCCTTCCTGACGGTGACGCGACTCATCATCAGGTCGACGATACCGCGGCTCATCACTCGCCCTCGCTTCTGTTGCAGCACGGCTGGCCAGATCGTCCCCACCACAGTTCGTCCGTGGTCGTGGTAAGGCTGGAGGTAAGAAAACACTAAATAGTGAAACTGTGCCAAGAGTGCAGTCCGCATAAACATGTTTACAAATTAATGTTCATCCAAATATGGCGGGATTACGGAGCCCCACAGGGACGTATATTTTTTTATTAATTCGTTCCCACGAAATAACAATTAAACAATTCGTTCCAACAAAATAAAAATTCGTTCCCACGAGAACGAATTGTTAATACGTGGGAACGAATTGTTGTATCGTGGGAAAGAATTGTTAATTTTATGGAACGAATTGTTAAATTGAGGGAACGAATTGTCATAGAATAGCCTCCATGTCCCCTGCGGGGCTCCGTACGGGATATATTGAGATTTTGGTAGAAGTTGCATTGAGCCAACTGGCCCCTGAGCAAACATACAATGCTGTCATACTATAAAAACTTGTGAAAGTATGAATGACTGGCCGTATTTGTGGATTCGGATACAGTGGGGTCAGCGTGTAAGTGTACACACGAACGAACACGACAGGTTGGAACCAACCTGTCGTGTTCGTTCGTGTATGCACTTACACGCTGACCCCACTGTAATTTATACGTGCTGTAACTGTAGAAATGGGGCTTATGGGCTTTGCGAACAGTGTAGATCCAGATCAGCCTTCGATATTCCATCAATGAAACACTAGTTCTTGTGTCTAACAAGCAATATACATGTAGCTCGTTATCAGACCACACGAGTGTGCTATTTGATTAGGAGCTACACTAGTCACCTATTTCATAAGCCACATTTCTCCAGTCGCAGCCGTATATAGTGAAACTACTTATTGTGTTCTAACCTTGAACTTCGCCTCATTGAGGATATCGCCAAACTTGGCCCACTCGAGTTGCATGGGTGGATCTTGTATGGTCATCAACCAGGTCAGCTCTACGACCCTAAGGACGTAGGCTTTGACCCCGTCCGTTAACAAACGGCCTTCTATTGGCGGTGTACGCGTCATGATGGTGAAAAATATCTGAAAATCATAACATACCACTTGAACAAATGAAATGTGGAATTATATTGTTATGTTTCGTATGTAACATTTATGTCATGCTCTACACTTCAATGAGGAAATAAATAAAATATAAAACTATATTCCAAAATGAATAACATCGTATACATGTATAATCCAATTGTTCATGGTTTGTTTCCAAATTCCAACACCAATGTAAGCCAATACCAACCACACTACTGTCTTTTCCACGTTTTGCTGCCGACGAACATTTGGCCATTAAACACATTAAATCTAACAAATATTTAAAAGTAAGTACTTTTTCATCAATTACAAAAAAAGTCACCTTCCCAAAATAATATATATTTGATGAAATTCCATCAAATATTGATTTTATTGCGAAAAAACGATTTTCCTATGAGTCCATTTCCAAAACCTCTCGTTGTTTTATCCTAAAGGATCAAAAAACGAAAAAAAATAGAAATTTACTCCGAAACCTGGCGAGATAAAAAAATATTTATGAAAAATCTCTTGTTAGCCCCATGTTAAATTCCCATAGGAAAATCGTTTTTTCGCAATAAAACCAATATTTTATGGAATTTCATCAAATAACTTTTGTTGGGGAGGGAGACATTTTTGTTATTGATAAAAAAGTACTTATAAATATTTTTTAGATTTAATGTGTTTAATAGCCAAAAGTTCGTCGGCAACAAAACGTGGAACAGACAGTATACATGTATATTACCTGCGTAATGCCGGGAAGTGATGTCCTGGCCAGACACCGTTGGTATTTCCGTAGCAGAGCCATCGTCTCGTCCTTCTCGAATTTACGCGGCTGGATTCCGTCTGCTACCTGTTGCAGAATCTTTCATTAACCCAATAAATGGTGAATTAAAATGTGTCGTCTGCTGTTTACTGTTGCTGTCTATCAAAAACATTAAACACATAGTATGGCAGAACATTCAAATCATTTCTAATGGAAATGAGTCTAAAGTGCTGATTTTTATATGACAAAAAAATAACAGAAAAAAATATGTTTATATTATTCAGGCATACATTGTCTCAACGTATACGGACACACAACAAGTGCTGACAGTTATATAATGTGTGTTATTGTTACATTCATGCAACTACGTTTGAAATATACGAATTTCATTCCGCATCTGGTGCCCGTTTCACTAAACTTCGTACGACTAAAATGTTCGTAAGTGCAAAATTATGATAGTCTGTAAATCTCACATTAACAATGTTTTCATCTTAACAATTATTGATTTACATTTATTGAACATAAGCTGCATATGCATCCTATGCTCAATAAATGTAAATCCATCAAATGACATTTCCAGACGTTCCTAAATTTGCACTTACGAACATTTTAGTCTTACGAAGTAGTAGTAAGGGAGTCAAAATGATACCATCTACCGTGATATCATTTATAACCCTCTATAATACCCCCACCACCCCCGAAAATCAAAAAATTGGTTAACGAGGAAAATTGGGTCTCCCGACAGCAAATTTATGAATTTTTGGAGAAAATAATTTTGAAAAGAGGGAGTCCCAATTATATTGGTAATTGACTTTTGAAAGTATATATTGGTGTCATAAATACATCATGTTTTTTTCACGTCCAATTGAACAGAAAAAACAAGTACCAATATTATTAGAGAAAATGGATAATACAATACAATTTGAATTGAAAATTTTTAATGACAGTGTTGAAGAAGTTTACGAAGCTTACGGGGGTTATAATCCTGTATATAAATTCTATAAAATGAGAACACTAGGCGATATCGAATACATGAAATACCAGCGTAATTTATTACGCTCCGATAAAAACGTTACATTTACAATATTATACCGGCAATTATGTCAACTATACAAGAGGCAAATACAAACATTAAGACGGATAATGCGTATCGGATATGAAACTAAGGTGTATTATACAAAAAATTTAAAACCCAACGATTCGTTTACGAATGTACATTTCTACGATATCGCTTATAAAGATATTGAAAAATTATTATGGAAAAAAAAAACTACTAATTAATTTATAGCCGAGTGTATTTTTCTTATCGAAGGTATGTAAACGGGCTATCTGAAATTATTTTTCATCAACCTCGAGCGGTCGGACTCGGAACGCCGTTGTCATGCAGTTGTTTACCATGACAACGGCCGGAGTTGTCTGCTCATTTATTTTTTTTTTGTAAACTGGCAATTTATTTTTCATCAACCTCGAGCGGTCGGACTCCGAACGCCGTTTTCATGCAGTTGTTTACCATAGCGACCACATTTGTAGGGATAGAAATAAATAAATAAAAATGTTTAGCTCCAACCGCGGCGCGAACCCACGACCCTCGTCTCTATAGATTATCGCCTTAACCCACACGACCATGTAGGCTGTTATGATAAACATTACCTAGTGTTGTACAATTATCGATTTACGACAATGTTTCAATTACACGGGTTATGAACCATGCGTAAATTGATAGCCGAGGTAAACAGAGCCGAGTGTATCAATTACACAGACGGTGTGTACAGTGTAATCCTAGACTGAATTTGTTATGCGATTACGGCGTAATTCTCAGTGAAAAACACATGTTGCATAGGTATGTAAATTTGTTTACTGCACCAATATAAGAAAATTAATTTTTTTTTAAAAATTGTTTTATAATGGTGCTGTAACATTTCTTCCGACATTATCTCCAAGTTTTTCCCTAAATTTATCCCAATCAGTACACTCAATCTTGGGCATGGTGGCGCGCGCTTTGATTCTTATATCATTTTTTAATTGTTCATATCTCCCCATTTCTTCCACCACGGATTCAAACTCTAAATTTGATATTTTCTTATCGGCCAACGCTTTGGACACCATAACGTCGATGGTATTTTTCTTCGACCTGGCGAGAACAGATATTCTATCATGTTTTCTACATTTGTTCTCGAGTTTTCCACCCGACGCCCTAATTACCATACACAACAACCCAGAAACGGCCGACACCGCACATAAAATCCCCGCTACAGGAACCGTTATAATGGTGGATATAGTTGCAGCTGTCCCCGCCCCACACAACACAGAAACACTCGCCAGAGCCGTGCTAGATACTTCAGCCATGTTCACCGCGTGCCTATATTTTTTAGCGTTTCTTTTTCTATTTGTATATTCTCTAACTAAAATATCCTGCATAACGACGATATTATTCAACCTACAATCTGAACTTCTTTCGTTAATTGTACACAATGTTGATGGAGTGGTATTGACAATTGGAAGCGTTGATTCGTTCATGTTTAAATTTTACAAATTTATTTCAATATATTAGTATTTACAAAATAAGTTCAATTAACAACGAGACAATAGTGGAAGAACTCTCTTGGTCACCGAATTTCGTAACAAAGTTAATAACACTACCTTTGGAAAGTCTAATTCGATCATAACCGGAGAACGAAACCACCGTCGAACTATCTCCAGAGATTTTAGTGACTCCCAACCCCCCGTTCTTCCCCATCTACTACAAGATTTATCGCGACCGCGCCCACAGGTTTACCACTACCATTAACCGAGCAGACCGCCATTTGGATAACTTCACCCGCGGCTGTCATAGTGTATCCCCCACATTTATTACTCGCTTTGGCACCGAACGAATATTCATAGTGCCCCTCAACCAATGGGCCCCGCTTCTCAGCCCAAACTGTTATGGCACGTTTTAGCGTTTTCATTGTTCGCACTATTCCGGCAAGCGCACTGTTTGCGTTATATGCCTCAGTACGAATATTATAAGAGGCCTCCTCAAGAGCTTTGGTCGCGGCTATACGATCATGTTTCAGTTTATCGGAAACTTCGGTTATCTTTCCGTCTAGTTCGGTAAGTGCCGCTTCTCTGCTGAGAGTCCTCTAAGCGCAACGCATCATAAGCCTCCGTAATGGTCGCCTGGTGGCCTTCTAAGGCTTTCTCAACACCCGACCGGGCCTCTTTTTGAAATTCGGTTATTTTTCCGTCTAGTTCACCAACCACCGCTTCTCTGATGACAGAGTCCTCTGAGCGCAACACCTCATAAGCCTTCGCAAGGGCTGCCTGGTGGTCTTTTCGGGCTTTCTCAATACCCGACCGGGCCTCTTTTCGAAATTCGGTTATTTTTCCGCCTAGTTCACCAACCGCCGCTTCTCTGAGAGAGTCCTCTGAGCGCAACACCCTATAAGCCTCCGTAAGGTCCGCCTGGTGGTCTTCTCGGGCTTTCTCAATACCCGTTCTGACCCCATCAACCCCCAACCGGGCCTCTTTTCGAAATTTGGTTATTTTTTCGTTAGTTCAGTAAGTGCCGCTTCTCTGTTGAGAGAGTCCTCTGAGCGCAACGCCCCATAAGCCTCCGCAATGGCCTCCTTGTGGTCTTCTCGGACCCCCTCAACCCCCGACCTGGTCTCTTTCAAAAATTCGGCTATTTTCCCGTCTAGTTCGGTAAGTGTCGCTTCTTTACTGAGAGAGTCCTCTAAGCGCAACGCATCATAAGCCTCCGCAAGGGCCTCCGCAAGGTTCGACTGGTGGTCTTCTCGGACTTTATCAATACCCGACCGGGTCTCTTTTCGAAATTCGGTTATTTTTCCGTCTAGTTCGGCAACCGTCGCTTCTCTGATGAGAGAGTCCTCTAAGCGCAATGCACCATAAGCCTCCGTAAGGTCCGCCTGGTGGTCTTCTCGGGCTTTCTCAATACCCGACGTGGCCTCTTTTCGAAATTTGGTTATTTTTTTGTCTAGTTCGGTAAGTGCCGCTTCTCTGATGAGAGAGTCCTCTAAGCGCAACGTATCATAACCCTCCGTAAGGGCCGCCTGGCGGTCTTCTCGGACTTTATCAATATCCGACCTGGTCTCTTTTCGAAATTTTGTTATTTTCCCGTCTAGTTCGGTAAGTGTCGCTTCACTGATGAGAGTGTCCTTTAAGAGCAACGCATCATAAGCCTCCGTAAGGTCCGCCTGGTGGTCTTCTCGGACTTTCTCAATACCCGACCGGGCCTCTTTTCGAAATTTGGTTATTTTTTTGTCTAGTTCGTTTAGTTCCGTATGCGTTTCTTCACGACTTTGTGTATTCACAGCCAGGGCATATTCTCTAAGTTGTGACAGTAGACTCTTGTGAATCTCGTCCGTGGCCCTCGATATAGTTCTACTGATCAAGGCCTTTGTTTTTTGGGTAGTTAAAAAGTCGCCCTCTGTCGGGATGAATCCCTCTTCTGCCGGTTCCAAATTCTTTGAATTTGTCACCCAATCGGAAGAACTAACTGGTCCGTATATATTCATTTTCAATAATGTTGATAATATATATATTATGAACATGCGTTTAATTCTAAATAATTTTCTTAAAATTAATTAATTTGAAATTTCTAGGGCGACCGAAATCGGGTAATCGTTCTTCAACTCTCGCCCTTTATCATCGAGAATAGAAATCTTCAACTCGTGGATGTGTCCCGATTCCAAAACTTTCATCTCGGGGTGTGGGAAGTCTAAGGTCAGGGTCTCACCATAGAAACAGTCGCTGGCGGGCACGGTTTTCAGTAATGTGGTGGGAGTGCCGTCTACCGTGTTGTACGATGTGTTCACCCGATCCAGGTGCACCCCGAGAGTTTTCGTGACGGCGAAGTTCACAGGGGTCGTGCCGACGTGCTCGCCAGGATCAAACACTCCGTCATCGTTGTAAGGGTATGTTATTTTAAATCCTAACAGTGAGCCCAACCCCGGTGAGATCCTTAAACGCCTATCAACGGTCAATGTCGTGAGCCCCGTGGCTTTCGAGATTGCGAGAGTGACTACACCAGGAATCTTCTCCGCGACAAAAGCTTGGAGATCTCCGAAACTCCAAAGACCCTTGAGGTACATAACCTTTGGTCTATTTACGTCTATTCTATGTGGCACATCTATAGGGTGTTCTGAAGCGAAAAACTCGACGTCCTCGACTTCTGATTTGAAAAACTCGAGCGTGTCAACGTTTTTCCACCCGACCGTGAACGTGATTGATCTAAGGCCTACCCGGCGTTGTCCGCAGCAGTTGTCTATTAATTTTTGAAGTTCACAACTCTCTTTTTGAACATTAGTGATAGTAGCAAACATAATAATATCTTTCAATGGATACAAAAGCATTTAGCTTTAACTCTAATGCAAAGTACGCGGTCGGTGGTAAATACACGCAAAAAGACGTTGTTAACCGCCTTGTACACCCAACCGTAACGGTTAGACCGGACAGTGGCTTTGCCACCAATTTCCCTAACACGTTTGAGAAATATAGGCTGCCCAAGATTATTACGATGGAGGCGGTAAACGGGTGGAAAGCCACACCGATGCAGTTTATGGCAGAACCAGCTAAATTTTGCTGTATGGTGCGCAACAGCCGGGTGTGGAGTTTCACATAAAGACCATCTAACATCCAAGAATATCATGCTCCAAAGTGTCTACAACTTTCACACGTATTATACTATTAGGAGGATTCTCAAAGAACTAGGAATTTCTCTACCTCAAGACGACGCCTGGGATCACATTTCCAACGCATACGACCGTATGGCGTTTGAAAGACTGTGTAACGAATTTAACGTTTCAAAAGACGCGGACTGGAGGCAGAAAGCATTTCCTACCACCACCGGCCTCGGGGACGTTCTCATTCGGGGCCAGTCCGGGAATTGGACGCAGACTGATTTTAGACACGATTACTCCGGTGACCACATCGTCAGTCGGAATGCCAGGAATTTTGACCCCGCGACTATGACTTTCGGGCCAGAAGTGTCTGGAGGTCGGCACTGTGGCGTGTTTTCTTGTAAAATTTTACCTCCGAAACGGGCTCACGTCGATTACATACAGCAGGCTGCTGAGGTTCAGAACGCGTGGACCACATTTATGTTAGATAAGGGTCTAGGGTTCACGCAGGCCGGGGTTACTCGCGTCAACGAATCTATTCGCACGTACGTCTGGGCCATCCTCGGCGCACAGAAGCAAACTCGCAGTTCTATACTGGGCACAGGAACAGCATTTGATGCACAAAAACAATTATTGGCACTTGTAGAGGACGCCATCTCAGCTAAGGTGGACCTGGAGAAGGCGATCCAGAATTATCAAGACGTTTTGCAGACTGCCAGCACCCCAGTGGACTATGTATTTGGAATAGGTCTTTATATGGCGCCGAGCAATATGATACTACGAGACGACCCGGTTGATGGTTACAATAATCAAATCGTAATCGCCACCGCCAATCAAAAAATCGGTCACAACGGTAACGTGAACACGGATATCATTAAGCGCACCCCAAAAATGATCGGGCGCGGAGTTGTAAATTCAAATAAATTTGAAAAAGATTTCATAAAACCTCCAAAACACAAAATGGATACACCTCCCTCAACACAATCGAACCCAGTACCCCCAATTCGTAAATTGGATGCACCATCGAGTTCCATCAACAATGTTGAAACACCAATCATCAACAATGTTGAAATTGGAAGCACAACACACGAGGAGGAGAAATTAGGGCTCGTCGTCGCCCTCGTGGCGATCGGATTATTTACGCTTTGGTTTTAGGAACTCTCTGGCGAAGAATAGTAGGAGACCGGCGATTGCCACGATTAAAGCCCAAGTATTTTTGGCTAGCCATCCGGCCGTTTTTGATAATATAGATAGCAAGTAAGAAACGATACTTCCGATCAGTCCAGGTAGTGCGGCAGCCGCCTTTTCGGCTAATTTAGCCAGGAGACTGGCGAGGGCTTTTAGTTGCTTTTTTACCCACTCCTTGGCTCCGCCTGATGGCGCGGGTGCTGGTGCGGGTGCGGGTGCTGGTGCGGCACCACCAGTGAAAGCTAGAACTATGGTCGATATAGTCATGCTGATAGCAACGAGGATGCTTGCTATCGTGATGCCCTGTTCTCTGAACAGAGTGCGAAGACGCTCACCGAGTGTCGTCTCCTCTTGCAGGACCCTCGAGATTGTTTCGCGGATCCGACTTATTTGGGTGCGGAGTGTCTCATGGTTAGTCGAGGCAGCCTCCAAGCGAGATGCTCTTTGATCCCGCAACGACCGCAGGCGTTCGGTGATCCGCTCGGTAGATTCTCTATCGCCACCAGCTTCCTCCAGTTTTCTTTCTTCTAGCGCGATATGTTCATCCAGCGACGAGAGTTTGGCGAGGTTATGGACCAGTTCGCCCCGGACCGTTTGCATAACCTTATCGAGGCCCCGGAGTTCGCGAAGAGGTAACGATGGGTCATCGTTAGACCCTTGTTCGAGGTTGAGTATTTCGTTTTCGCTGAACGTGGTCTCCACCGCGTTAATAACGTCGGTGGCCACTTGAGGGACCTCGCTGAGCTCGCTGAGCTCGATGGAAACTGTCGAGTCGTCCATCTTATCTTTTAGGTTGTTTACGGCCTTTACAGCTGCGGCCCTCAAATCAACCTTCGTATTCTTCTTCCAATCTACGAATCCGAGTTCGTTCCTTACGAGTTGGCCACCGCCCGGGTTTCAGGCAATGGTACCCAGCGCTAGGGGTTTACCGGTCCTCGTGTTGATGATTGGGATATTTGATGCTGCTTTTAGTCGCAATCTACCGTTCAGATCAAATTTGAACTTGGAGTAGTCGCGACCGACAGATGGGACCAGACCTTTTTCTGCCAAACTGTTGTAGTAGTCGTTTACAGCTCCCTCGAGTAATTCCCGACTTTGACTATGTATAGCGCCACCTAATTCCCCCTCCCCGATTGGATTGAAACTGGAGGCTGTATCAAGGGCGTTTCGTCATTATAATCATCTATGTCATCATCATCCGCATCGAGGTAATCGTCTCTGCCGATTTCATACATGTCATTATCGTAATCAGCCATATTAATTTCTTAAAATTAATTATGTATTAAAGACAAAACCATACGGGTTTAATATAGATTCACTAAATTATGTCTTCGAGTCAATACGGTCGCAAACTCAATCCATACTGCAGACTGCGTGAGCCCCTCGGGGCAAAAGGCGTGAGACAGAGTGTCGTTATTACGAACAACCCATCGACGATCGACCAGAACCAGCAGCTCTTGGTCCGCTTCCCCAACCTCGGAGCTAACGACGTCATTGTGCCGGGGACTGTTCGCCTCGCTTTCACTATTTCGCTAACGTCGACGGACGCGGACCGAACCGTCGTTCAGAACCTGGGTCGCGCCATAGTCAAGAAGACTATGATAAAGATTTCTGGTAATGAGGTGATGTCGATCGATGACAGCGACGTCTACCATTGTTATCAGGACCTATGGAAGACGGCGCAAGAGCGCGAAAACGCCGTCTATCAGGGTATTGACACAAATAAGAAAAAATAAGCAAAAATAAGAACGTAACCAGCTTTGGCTGACCGCCTCGAATACGAACTAACGTTCAACGACTACGGCCGAGTTCTCATAGCAGCGACATGTTATCGACGTATACGATCGATAATGTTTCGCTGGAGTACGACATGGTCACGATGCCCGAACTCGCGCGATTGATCAGAACCCAGTACGCCGGGCGCGTTGCCATACTTTACGACCGAGTTCTTCGCCATCGCAAGATGACGAAAGACAAAGGTGACACATTGTGGAATATTAATGTCAACGTACCCGCCCGCTCTATGAAAGGTATACTGATGTTGTTCGAGGATGCTCGGTTCGCGTTCGGTGCTAGAAAAACCGACAAATTCTATAACCCCAAAATCACGAAGGTAGAGGTGACGATCGAGGGAGTACCCAATCAACTCTACAGCGCGGGTCTTCGCGCGCACCAGCAGTGGGACGAAGTAAGAAAGCAGTTTGCTGCCGGCTCTAAGCGCTCTCCGGAGGTTACGGTGGTTGCCAAAGACCTGCATCTCTCGGCCGTCTCCCTCGCGGAGTTCCTGAATACCAAATACGCGTTATGGCTAGACATGCGAGCCAGCGACGACGACCAAATACACGGCAGCGGACGCCAAGTTGAGAACGCTAGCGAGGGTGTGACGATCCAGATAACCAAAGAGGCGGACGGAGCCGGGCCATTGAACGTGTACTTATATATAATTACAGACGCACAACTCAACATCGAAGATGGCCGATACGTCTCAGCACTCTATTGATTTAATTAATTTTAAGAAAATTAGCTATCATTCTAACGATTTATTAATTAATAAATTTGATAATTCTAAAGAATTAATTAAGAAAATTAACAATCAATACCAATTCACGATTGGAGATGCCCACTCTGCCATAATATGTGGGCAGACAGGATGCGGAAAAACGGTTTTCATCCTAGACTTGCTCGAGGGCTCCTACCGCGATGCCTTTCGTCACATTGTGATCCTGTGTCCCACTGTGCGGCACAACGATACTTATCAGCGGCGCCCGTGGATATGGACCGACCCTGAGGTATACGTTATTGACCCCGGTGATAGGCTTCACGATTGGTTGCGTGGTTTATACCACAAAAATTCCAGGGTGAGCCCACCCTATACGTGATTGACGATTGCTCGGCCAAGCGGCGATGACCAAAAAGAAGGACATGCTCTCCGAGCTCGCATTTTTTCTGGCCGCTATGCTAGGCAAAGCGTATGGATATCCACTCAAAAGTACAACGCCGTCCTCAAGGATCTGCGCGAGCAAAACGAAATGGGTGGTCGCCCTCTTTCACTGCAAGGACCGAGACTCATTCGATGACTGTCTTCGAGAGAATGACGTTATCCCAACGCGCGAGGAGCGCCTGGAGGTTCGACGGATGCTTTCGGAAACTAAGCACGCCAAGCTTTTGCTAAAGACTGATCAACCAACTACTTACGAAGTTATCAATTAATTTATAATTAATTAGCAATTACTGAACAAATGCTGAACAATGCTCAACAATGCTTAGCAATTGCTGAACAATGCTGAACAAATGCTTAACAAATGTTGAACAAATGTTGAACAAATGCTGAACAATGGTTAACAATGTTAACAATTTGGTGCTCCGCTGCGAGCTTTGTGGCGAGCATAATGGTGATCATAAGTATCGGGTGGTGCGCTTGGCAATATGTTAAAGTAATGAGACTTGTTAGAATAGTTAAATTAATTTTAAGAAAAATGAACTGCGACGAACTTCTCGATCAGCTAATAGAAGAAACCTCAACTCCGACTGCCAACACAGATAATGATCCGACAGAGCAATCGGAATCAACTCCAACGGCGGTTGGTATTGGGGTTGAGTTGCAACGACTCCGAATGAAAATGAAAATGCGGCGCGACGAGAGCGGCTAGCTGCGTTGGTTGCTGGGGGACAATCGGAGCATTATCTCGGTAGGCGTCTCTCAGTTTTTCAGGTGGATAGATGTCAGATGCGGAGATCGATAAAATGTATGCGCGATACGAATCCAAATTGGGAGCGGAGATGACAAAAACTCTCGGATCGGCGGCTATTCATTTGTACGCAACCGCCGTTAGTATACTTCTCCCTATCCAAACACCGCGGGATTGATTGACGATCTAGAGACTGACCCTTTTATAGGTCACACTCTTAGAACAGCCTGCTGCTCAATTTATCACAAGTTTGGAATGTACTTAGCTCCGCTGACAACCGCGTTGACCACGGGAAAATAAACACTGTCAATTTGGACATATATGCCCACGAACTATAAGCCCTGAAAATGATGACACAAGACACACCCGCGAGAGTGACGGAGTTGAACCCGATGGCTCCAACCCAATCGAACCCGAGTGTTACTCCGCCACTGGATGACATACCGCATATAAAAAATCCCAAAAGACAGGCAGCTGGGCGGGCGGCGGCTGCCACCCGAAAAGTTAAACAAGATAAAATACTCGCCGAGCTTCGAGAGGCTAAACAGTCGTTGCAATCGGGGACGGAGACAGCAAAACATCTGAAGACAGAGTTGAGTACAACAACACCCCCAATTCACGAATTGGAAGCACACGCAACACCCAATCGAGGTTGGGCGAATCCGATTGAACCCAAATTCGTGAATTGGAGTTGGGTTGTTGGTGGTGGTCTGGCTGTTGTTGGTGCCCTGTGCGTGTGGAAATACCCCATATTATCGAAAAAACAACCAGCCAGTGTTCAGAAGAAAGTTACGAAACACCAATCGCGATTGGATGCGCCCCATTTAAACATTGATCGCGACCCCTTTTATATGCAATAATTATAATGGCTGAACAAGACGGTAAAATGTTAGTGAATGCGCTTCATCATGCCGTGGTGATATCGGGTTTCAGTATCGGGTATGCTCGACTATCAAAGATGGCCCTAGGAGGATCCGCTCCCAAATTGGACTTTACTGCGAGAGACGGAGGGCTCGCGACCTTAGATGTAGCGGCCGCAGTTTGGACCCGAGATTATCTAGTTAAAGCTGGAATTCTACCAGTTAATATATGGAAATAAATGGCTTCAATCGCAGTAATAGTAGGTGGTGCGCTCGTAAACGCATTGGCGTGGATGAGGAGCGTAAGCGTCACGATTTAGCTGTAGAACAACTCAATAGCGCAAAGGAAGCGTGGTCGAAAAAACGACCTGGGTCAATGAAGAGCTTCGCCGCGAAAATCACGCCGCACAAGCTTTTCAGAACGTTGAAGAAGCCAACCGCGAGTACGCGCTGGCATATCCGCACAAAAGTCTCGCGCCGCTGGATCGTGAGCCCCAACTTTCAGATTTCTATGTACCGTCAGAGCCCCAAAAAGACCGCGAGATCGCGTTCATCGTCGTGGGAATGGGTGTGGTGGGGCTCGTCGGCTACTATTATTCAATCGAGATTTTAAATTAATTATTATTTTAAATAACTTTTTTTATAAATATATATATATAGAACGAGGATGTCAGTTGACGAACTTTATTTGCTATGATTGATGTAGGCTACACTGCCCCTAAACACCGCCGGTTGGTGCAAAGGGTATGATTCGTCTGGCCCCGAGATTCTCTCGAGACGTGGCGGGAGGACGAAAAAGCGGCACCCTTTTCGCAAAGCGGATGTTAGATTTCCTCACCAATCCGGGGGGATTAATTTTATTTTTGCCCCAATTTCCTTCAGCAACTTAACCCCCAATCGCGATTGTACTTCCAACAAAGTTTATTATTATCGACCGCAGTTACCTGCGATCTGCGAGGGCTTGTTGGAGATTGTCCGATATATTAGAATACATCATACGATGAACACGCGCAAACTTGATACCAAACTATCGGTTCACCTAACGCGCAAGCTAGCGAACGCGTACTATAGCCCCCGCGGCTACTGGAAGGGACTCGCTGCCATCAAGAACCCTCGCGGCGGCGACCAAGGTTTCAAGAAAACGCTGTCAAGGAATGGCTCAAGAAAGCAGGCCATCTGGCCCCCCCCAGATATTTACCGCGCCTCACAATATTCCGCGCCCGAAATTCGACGTGCCGGTACCGAACCAAGTTCACCAAGCGGATCTCCTGTTTCTCCCTCACGATCGCGTCGGTCGTAATGACGTACAAGTACGCGCTGACAGTCGTTGACGTAGCGAGTCGTTATAAGGGGGCTGAGCCGTTGGCCACTAAGAGTCTAAGGAGGGTGGCCGAGGCTCTCATCGAATATATAAGAGGAGTCCTCTCAAATGGCCGAATCTTCTCCAGGTCGATCCCGGCCGCGAGTTCATGGGGCGCGGTCTCTCATCTATTGTCTAAGCACGAAGTTTCTGTCAGACGCGGCCGCGTCAACATCCACCGGGACAGGGGGTCGTGGTGCGGTTCAATCGAACCCTGGCTGAGAGACTGTTCGGACACCAATACGCTAAAAAGTATTTGTAGACCTCATTCGCGATCGACCGAGTGGGGTGGCCGGAGACTGCCGCGTGGTCTCCGCACTGAACGGAGAGGTGACCAGATTGATAGGTAAGAAGCCCGTAGATGCTATCAAGTTTAAAAGGGTGACGAGCGAGCCTCTGCCGTCTCGCGCGGGCGACCCGTTGGTTTAGAGGAGCAACGCCTTCCATCGGATTATTGACGTCCGGTAACCTCTATCAACCGGGAGAGCTCGAAGGTGGCAGCCGCGCGCGACTGATCCCGTGTGGTCTCTCAATGTATATCATCTAGATCGATCTATTACCAAGCACGATGAGCCGTGCTCTACTATTGGATGATGGGCCATCTCGAGGGTTTGTTCGCGAAGAACTTCTCGCGGTGCCTTCTGACACCCAGCTACCCCCGGATCGTCAGAGTCTTTAGATTGCTAATTTTCATAATTTTTTTCAAAATTATTAAATAAATCATTAGAGAGGTTCTGTATGTATTCCGTCTGGTAACACACGTCTTTTATCGTAGTATGCCGAGAGTCCTAATTTTTGTTGACAGTACGTTTTCATAACACCGTCTTTCATTATTTTGTGCTACAACTATAATATGTTTTCCATCTTCTGTAGTTTCGGCTAGTACTCGTTTATATCTATCCCAATTTAAATTGTTAGTTCTCTTGGACATTCCTTTCGCAGAGTTTTTATTAATAGAATTAAATTTTTCTACAAAATAACACTTACTAGATAACGCTATCGCCCTATCTCCGCTAAATTCCATTTTGAAAAGTCCGGGCTCTCTTTCGCTCCATTTATCCCAAGCCAACCATTTCTTTTTTTCTTTTTCAAACCCCGTCTAGTAAGTTAGGTCTAATCAATTCCTCTATCGTTTTTACACTAACTCCTATATACATACTATCCGTATCCATCTGTATTAATTCAAAGTCTTCTCTTTTTTTTTTACGTATTTGTCAAGAAATTCGTAGTAAAATTCCAACATTCTCAAGTTAGCTAGTTGATAAACCGCTATTCCACAATGGAATGGTCTCTTTACCGCACACCTGGGTTTTCTTGAAGATATTTCGTACGCATCTCCTATCTCTTCCAAATCGTCAAAGAATGCAGATCTTAATGCTTTGTCAACACAGGTTTCGTTTTGTGTATATGTCGTATTTAAATGTCTCTCCGTTGCCTCTATCATTTTTCCACAACACGAGTTTCCTAATAATTTCATTATGTCGGCTACTGGTTTCTTATTTGGTTCTACATCACCCGTTCGTCTTGCGGCTGTAACTTCTTTTGCGAACCATTCGAATGGTTTTCCGCTAATATATAATCTATAACACGATGAACTCCAGTTATTTCTAGGCCGTGTTTCAAATACCATTTCAACAGTGGCGCGTACAGCAATACTTTAGTGACTGTCATAGATCCCACCAATTTTTTTCCATCTCCTCTTGTTCGGCCAGTATCTTTTAAATATTTTAACATGTGTGTGGGAACTTCATCAACCTCTACTTCTCTGTTTATAAATATTGGGGACATTTCAGAAAACTTATCTTTTAAGTTGTGTGGAACTTCTATATCCACCTCCGCAAACCCAAACCAGTCTCCAGATAAAACTCTTTTACAAAACTTTTTAATAAATTTAGGGTTATGTGGGGTATCTATATGGTGTATAGTTTCTCTCCCACACGGCATCTCTTTATTTAACGTATACTCAACAAAACTAGAAACGTCCCTGTTTTATAGCCGGTGTAGCTCTGTCTATGTATGTACCACATGTTCAAAGTACATGTATTTTAAACCGTGGCGATGTTCAGAATACGATCGTGTAGAGTTTAGCCGATACACACGGTTTACATAGCGGCCAGTGACCGGAACGTTGATTTCCACTTTTTGCACGTGCACGCTATACTTGTCATCGATAAGGTGATTCAGTTCATGTCGTACCATTCATGCGATAGGGGCTATTCGGAAAATTAAAAAACTTTTTTAATTTTTCACTGTTTTCGATATGCCACGGCTTTCCGAAAACGAGCGAAATCAGGCAATTGGGATGCTTGCGGGTGGGATGGCCGCCAGGGCGGTCGCGCCTCGGTTTGGTTGCTGTCGGAAGACGATTGATCGTCTTGCAGCCCGGTACCAGCAGAATGGGGCTGTTCACGACCGGCAGCGACTGGTAGGCCTCGTGTAACGACGGCTAGAGCCGATCGTTACATTACGTTGACGCACTTACGTCAACGTCGATTGGCAGCCACAGTCACTGCTAGGCGATACGGTGTCTCAGGGCAGACCATTCGCAACCGGTTACGTCGTAACGCCCAACCAATCCGGGCACGCCGCCCGTACACTGGTCAGATAATGACCCAACGTCACCGTGCTGCCAGACTGTTATGGGCGCGACGTCATCTGAACTGGAGAAGGGCTGACTGGAACCGTGTTGTTCACCGATGAATCTCGGTTCACAGTTAGTCATGCTGACGGAAGATTACGGGTATACAGGCGTAAAAATGAAAGATTCACCGATTGTTGCATTGTTGAGAAGAACAGGTTTGGGGGAGGGAGCGTAATGGTCTGGGGTGGGATCATGGGAAACCGGAAGACAGATTTGGTTGTTGTACAGGGCAACATCAATGCACAACGTTATGTTGCAGATGTGCTAAATGCACATGCCTTACCATTTATCCGTCAGCATGGTCCTGGTGTGACATTGATGCACGACAATGCCCGCCCTCACGTAGCCAGGGTCACCACTCAATACTTACAGCAAAACAACGTCGACGTCATGCCATGGCCCGCGGTCTCCCCGGATCTCAATCCCATTGAGCACATATGGGATGTGCTGGGCCGCAAGCACGAGCTAACCATCGGATTGACAATGTTCGCGATCTTACACGGGCGTTACAACGGGAATGGAGGAATTTGCCCAACGCACTGGTATTGCGTTACGTCACGTCACGTCGATGCGGCGTAGGATCATTGCATGCATTCATGCAAATGGTGGCCACACTCGGTACTAACGAGATTTACTGAATTTGCCACATTACTTATTGAAATTCCATCTCTAAACATAAAGTAACACATTTCTGAGTTTTTGTGATTTTTGATTTTGACCCCTACCGCCCTTGGCCGGTTATCTCTCGAATATTTAACAAGATATCCAAATGCAATTTATTGGCTTTGATACAGAAATGAATGAACTTGTTTTTCCATTTTGTTTTTATTTTTTAAAAGTAACCCTTTTGGTTTTTGATGAATCTTTCCTTAAACATGGAGGGACGTTTCTAGTTTTGCTCAGTATAGATAAATATAACGCGTTTGCGTCGTACCCCAAAACAGCCTTGCACGGTTTGGAACCCACTCTAATATTTGAAATACCAGCTTCTGCATATCGTGTAAATACTATTGATGGACCGCCAACTAGAGCGTCCTTCATCATTTCGTATGTTTCTTCTTTTGGTGCATATAGAGCATCCTCCGGTATAATCGTCTTTGAAGATTTTTGTTCTTTAATGGTTCCTCTCAATAAATATTGTATAGCTACTCCAGGTAGTGTTACCGCATCTTTGAAAATATCCACACCTCTGTGTTTATAAAATTCACACATTTTTTCCACCGCTTCTAGGAACGGTGCTACATCTAAATCGTTATAATATTTCAACCAATCTCTGAAAGATTTCATATTATTTTCTTCGAAAATTCTACGACATTTACTTAATTCTGTTTCATCTATTAACATTTTCCCAGATAGTTTTGGAATACCAATTCTCTATATCCGGTAGTCCTGGGTAATCCAGTTTGTCTGGAGAATCGAACCACTCATAAGAAAAGAAAGATTTCTGTCCTTTGCATTCGTTAGGCTTTTATCCAACATATCGTAACCTACACCGGGTCCTAGATAAAGTATTACATCAAGAAATCTAAACTCTGGAGTAAATAGAAATATTGTTGCGTTTGCACGTTTTTCCGACCATACTTTCTTTGTTGTTGATGCCAGTTCGCCTACTAGGTATTTCTTTATTAAGTTTATATCGTACTTACTGCTGTTAAAAACATTATAACCGGTACTTGCTCTATCCACTGTTCGATCTTGGCGATTTGGTTTTTACGTAAATGTTCTGTATTAAACCCATATCTTGACCACCCTTCTTCTCTTATAGCTTTTCCCCTGACTTTCAAATCTTCTACGAAATTTTCTATAAGTTTTGCGGGATCTTTATCACAAATATGAGTTACTGTTCCTGAGAAATTATCTCCTATACTAACGCTTACCGGAACGTGCTCGGCTTCGTACTCTAGATTATTACCGAGAGTTTCAAATTCTGGGTTGAGATATGCCTCAAAATCGTATACTATCTGATATGGATAAAGAGTAGTGTCGCAACCGATCTTTATGTCTTTACCAGTTCTTTGAAATTCGCATTCCCACATAACTACTAGGTTGAATTCTTTGGTTTCTTCTAATAAGTGTATATCTCTTCTCATAGTGGATGCGCGTTCTTCTTTTCTATGTTTTGCATGAATCTCACACCCGTGCCAGTAACAGCCGTGATATTGATATACGGTATTGGTTTCTGGACAGTATCCATCTACTGGAGCTCCTAAAATCCATCTTTCACCCCCGTGTCCACACTGTTCGTGGTGAATGTGAATTCCCTCGCGCTTTTCCACAGAGTACATCCAATCGATCGCCCATAACTGTTTATAACTTTTTGGGTAGAACGCTTTCTCGAACGACGAACGCGGGCGCTCTAAATAATTACCATCACATATTACTTTTGTCTCACCTTTCATACATTTTGGTCCGTGTCTCTTCATATTACTCGCTTTCGTGAATTTCTGCTTGCAATTATCGCAGGCGTAAATTTTAGATAGGTTTTTAAGGTTTTTGATTAGAAATGCGTGATTATTAAACAGTCCTATTGTCATTGGTTTATTACCTATTGCCTTATAGTGCGCTGGTACCTTTTTCAACCACCATACGTTACATTGGGTGGGTTGATATACTTCTATACCGATTTAAAAAAACTCTTCAACCTTTTTCAGATCTGAAAAAGGAATTGGTGAAACCACATTACTACCAAAATATTGCTTACTAAGTTCTTTCGCCTTTTCTGTACATCTGTCGGGTCTTTTATCTGTCATATGCATAGCTAGACACCTGAACAGACAAAGGTCGTCATTATACTTATCTAAAGAATACATACCTTTTTTATTCTTCAGCCATTCTGGAAGTTCTCCTCCTGCTTCTGGAAGTTCTCCTCCTGCTGCTTCTTTGGATTGTAGTCCCAAATCTTTTCCCCTACTACCCTGTATTAGCTTTACGAAAACCTCTACCCATCTTACAAACTTCCACTTTGTATTCGGTCTGTCTATTTTATCGGACATTATTCGTGTTTGCTCCTTATCTGACAGCCATTTTTTAACGGTTTTCATTGATGATAGTGGTTCGCTACCACCGAGATTTTTGTGCATTATTATAGTTACAGGTTTTCCATTTTTAATTTCCTCCATATGTTCTAGCTTGTAAGAATATGAATATCTCAAATAAAAATTGGTTGTTAGATACGGAGCGAGTTTCTCGGACATGCGTTCAGACTCGTTAATGTTAATGTTTTTACGAAAAGATAATGTAACTACCCGTCTTCCATTTTCTACCTTTTCCAATGTTTCATCGTGTGTCTAATTTGGGACAAATTATTGGTGCTTGAAGGTTTTATTACACTAGCCCTTAACTCCGCAATACTTTCTTTTTGAATTCTGTTACCAACTTCATCCGCTAGTGAGAGGTTTGTAAATGCCCCTCTTTTATAGGCGCGGGTAAACCGCTTCATAAACGCCTCATTCTTTGTGGCATTTCTCAGCTTTGTCAACCCCGTAACTCTCAACCGTGTACTATAAGTAATCCCTAGAGATTCGGCTTCTCTTCTCAAACTTTCTATTTCTGCTCTAGTTTCTGGTGTTATCATATTTTCTGTATTATACTTTTGTATATATACTTTTGTATAACCTATGAAATTTAATCTGTTCAATTGGACGTCAAAAATTTACATAATGTTTTTTTCACGTCCAATTGAACAGATAAATTTCATAGGTTATACATATATAATGGAGTGTGAGACTTGTTGTAAGACGTTTACGTGTAAAGACTATCTACGAAGGCATCTAGCGAGACGTAGAAAGTTTCCTTGTGTCCCCCCACAATTTCAATGCCCTAGATGCCCTTGTAAATTCGTTAGTGCCCAAACTCTTTGTAGACATAAGCAACTACGCTGTCAGGTGGCTAAAGGTGAACGTGGTAGACTAGAGCTGGTAGAATTAGTTGCTGATCTGCGAGATAAATTAGCTATATCGGAGAAGAAAAATGAGGAATATAAACTATTGTACTTACATGAATGATTTCGACTTTTTTCAAAAGTCAATTACCAATATAATTGGGACTCCCTCTTTTCAAAATTATTTTCTCCAAAAATTCATAAATTTGCTGTCGGGAGACCCAATTTTCCTCGTTAACCAAATTTTTGATTTTCGGGGGTGGTGGGGGTATAATAGAGGGTTATAAATGATATCACGGTAGGTGGTATCATTTTGACTCCCTTACTACTACTTACGAAGTTTAGTGAAACGGGCCCCTGCTCAATAATTTTCGCCAGTTTTTGACGTCATTTACAGACATTTCGTAGTTTCATAAAGTCATATGTTCAAAGTCGCACGGCTTGTCTCATACGTGGCTTGTGTCTGAATAAATGCGGCTTATATGATTTGTGATCAGTGTGGCTCCTGATCAAGAAACACACTCTTGTAGCATGAACACGATTTATCTTGCTTGTCAGATACATAACGGACATTTCAAAGATGGAATGGCGAACCGTGCATATCCTCATCAGACTGTTCGGATGCACAGACTGATCTGGATCTACACGGTCGCAAAACCCATAAGCCCATTTCTCCAGGCACAGCCACATACGTGAAGTACCCACAATTGGCCGCTTCCTGTCGGGCTCCTCATATCTAGGTCTGGCCATCACTCTGATCAGGTCCATCTCCCGCTTCATTAGGTGGGCCAATTGTTGCTCCTTCACATCCAGACAGAACTGGTAGGCCAGCTGAAATATTCAGTATTTTAACCAATGGAGATCAACGAGGCCAGGTACATGTTAACCAAATACAGTGAAACCTCTCTAAACCGGACATACTGGGAGGTCACCACGGGACAACAACCAGTCCGTCCTGCTCGCTGCACGTGCTACACTTCCGTGTATTGAAAACAATAGTTGTCCGCTATGCTTGAGCGCACCACCGCGGAAATCTAATATTATCATGTGAGGCTAGGACACGCGAAGTAGTTCCGAGGCTCCCCAATATAAACGCCTGAGTTAAGGGTCCCAAGTTGACACCCATGCGTACAAACCACTATATTGCATATCTGTGTTGAACCGACCACTGTACATGCACATGTAATCATCCCGTCAACACTGTGCGTATGTGCCGTGAAACACGGTGCAGTGAAACATTCTAATAGTAGGTTAGTGTCGTGAATGGGAAAAATATCTGGCGCGGCACGGAAACGGGATGTGCTCGGCAGAGCCTCGTCCATCCCGTTTCCTAAGCCTTGCCAGATATTTATTCCCATTCACGGCACTAACCTACAATTCTCTATATAGCCGATATTTCTGGTTGCACTGTACCCACCCAGGAGATTTTCCCGAGGTATATCAACACCTTCGCCTCATCCAGCGTTACATCCAGCTCTTCAAAGGCATTGTGCCATTCGTGGTTGAAGATTGCACGGTAGTCTTCGGCTAGCTTCTGCGGCTTGAAGGGATCAGTGAGATCCGTCTTTTCATCACTCGCATCCGTCGTCTGTGTACCCACAAAGGCGCTCAGTCTGAAATACAACACCCAACAAGTAACTACATGTAACTGGGCGAGAAAGGTGTGCACCAGGCCACGGGACCCGAAACCGGGACCCGAAACCGGGACCTCTGTGGTACCGGTATGCGCATGTACCATCGCTCTAACGAATAAACTAACCGGGCAGAGATACACATTTCGTCACCATAGTTTCTCACACACCGTGACATGCTTGTAACACGTTAAGCCTTAGTATGCTGAATAACAAATTGGCGTTTGCTGTTTATTTTATGTTTCAATTTGTTTCTTAACAATATCATGAATTCTAAAGTGCTGCCATGCCATGTGTTAATTGAGAATTTCAAGCAACAGCAGGAGATAATGTTTCCAGCATTGAAGGCGTAAACCACATGACCGCTAAGCACAAGACGACAAGGATGCGCGACATGACTATTATTTTACGCATTATGCTATACTTCAAATGTCAACGATTCTAATATAAGCACAGACAGCATGTGACCTGTGACGCCATGATAGCAGTTTAAACAATGCTATGTTTTCAGTAATATATTAATACACCACAACGTATAACAGTTGACCTATAAACATATATAAATATACAAATGTTCAAGTATTCACCTTAGAGTTGTTTCCTTCAGCTTCTGTTTTAGATTCACAATTTGCTTCTCCTTGGAAGCGATTATCTTCTCTGTCCTGTCTTTGAAACTTTTCTCTTGTATATAGAGCACAGACGTTCCTTTTGGTGACCTCTGGAGGTGCAAATTATCACATCTTTGATACATTTTAAAGTTTTGTGTCTTCATTTACACAACCCATGGGCAATGTATGCACATGAGGATGTGATAACACAGTTAGACCACGTTCGTCCGCATGTACGATCGATAATCAACTGGCTAAAGCTCGCGGATTATATATTCGTACATGCAGACGAACCGTGATCTAACTGTGGCTTATTCCACGATTGTCAGCTCACGTTGAAATAGTTATGATGAGTTCAATACTTTTCCATTTTACGTGATTTCATGAAACAATATATGTTGAGGATATATGACATATTAGCATATTTGTAGACAAATAGTCCGCATTTTGCAATATTTTCATTGGATACATTTGAAATGTCCGTCCTTCTCATCGTTCACCAACATACATGTATGTGACTGTAACTAGCGTCGACCTGGACCTTCGAAGTTAGTCGCTTAGAGACACGCTTATTGCTGCTCTTGATTTAGGCAACTACTGTCTGTTCGTTTTTGTTTTTTTCGCAATAAAATCCATATTTGATGGAATTTCATCAAATAAATTGCTTTGGGGAGGGTGACTCTTTTGTTATTGATGAAAAACAACTTAATTTTAAATAGTTTTTATATTTAATGGCCAAATGTTCGTCGGCAGCAAAACGTGGAACAGACAGTAGGTAGGTACATGTATACTATAGGTACTTATGTAACTCTGCAATCACCGTAGCATATACGGATGGAAAGCGAGTTTTGCAGAATTACTGCCCCCAACTAGTCCAACTACTACATTGTATGTGTATGTGAATACGATAATCATCAACATGTATCGTAAATGTTGTAAAGTCCTCATTTACCCGGGCCATTTGTACCGTATTAAAGTCGAACCTCCCAGAACAGTCCTCATTTACCCGGGCCATTTGTACCGTATTAAAGTCGAACCTCCCAGAACGTCACCTCTACAACCACCACGTCGTTAGTACTGCCGATATCCCAAATGGACAATTGAATATATACTACATGCATAGAGGCAATTCTATCCATATGGAATGTTTTTTTGGTTGTTTTTTTTTAATTGTCGGTGGACAGCCCGTTTAATTTGTTTTGCATCAATAAGTAACAAACATGTATAACCAAATCAGTGACATGCAGTGCGGAAGCCGATGAGACCGTGGTTATGTCCGATCTGGTAGTAGGATTCACACTCAACATACATACAATTATTGTGAAAGGCAAATGGCCATTGATATTAATTTGAAATATATTCTGATGCAGTTAATATTATAATGACATACTGTGTGGACTCAGACCCTGATGGCATTTGGGATGTAAAATATTATATAAAATCCCTACAACAGCCAGTTATTCGTCTTCCCATAGGCGGCTGTTGTAGAGAGGTCACACTGTAAATGTAAACGTACTGAAGGCCTTGTAACCTGTTGCTGTAGTCCGCCTAGAGTCGCCTGGAACTTCCTGTATTGTTGCAGGGCGTGCTTGGCCTCTGATGACGTCACCTTCAGGCCGTCCTGCAGCTTACACAGGCACTTACTGATCAGGTCCTCTCTGGGCACCTCCAGTTGTGACTCATGGGCGAACATCTGCCGCTGTACATGGATAGGATATCGTTATGTGGTACAGCGGAACTTCTCTAAACCGGACACCAAGAAAGCCTATATTGATTAATTGTATAGGTTTCACTGGAATTAATATGTAATTATACTGTATGTGCAGGACGACAAACCACCCAGACAATTATTGCAGTGTTTATATTGTAGCTTTACAGTGGAACCTCACTAGACCGGACACCCTGGGGATCTCCCAGGGCGTCCGGTTTAGAGAGGTTCCACTCTGCATTGTACGTGTCGGGCGTCCATACATCGGTACACCATACATGTTTATGTTTGTACCCTTTCCAACCATCTGGGGGCCGTTTCACTAACCTTCGTACGACTAAAATGTTCGTACATGTACATGTAAGTCCAAAATTATAATTTTACAACAATGTTTTCTTGTAAAAAATTATTGGATGTACATTTATTGAGCAACGGTAGAACTTTCTTTCCCAGTATTGGCAAAAAGTGTATATCCTGATGAGCCGGCTCGTGACGAGCCGTCTCATCAGGATCTGCACCATTTGTGGATATGTTTTTATCTTTACAAAATTACCCCATTTTCTGCATAATGGAATAGTCTCAAACTTAACGTTATTTGTCCACGTCAGTATCTTCGGGGTGAAAGGGTTAATCTACAGTATTGGTAACTATATGCTTTATCGTCACTTGTGTTTGACAGTGATCATGATTCGCTTGACAATATATTTTAATTGTGAACTTAATATTTGTATTTCGCAGTTTCATTGCGATTCTTCCAACGATCATTGTAGACCCGCCACTGATTGCAACACATCGCTAATGAATAAATTCAATTTTGTCACATACCCCAACAGATTAGTGTATCATATTCTGCATACAATATGATGCATGTAGTATTTATGTATTGGAAAGTATGTGCTGTATTACAATATAATATATGTACCTATTACATGTACATTGCATATCCGTACTTTTGTTTCCCATTGAAACACAATGCAATATAGGAATGAATGGCCTTTTTGTGGAATTTATCGGGGTATAAACTTGGAAAAGTCGCGGGAATACTGGACGAAGGCCGGAAGGCCTCGTCCAGTATTCCCGCGACTTTTCCAAGTTTATATCCCCGATAAATTCGACAAAAAGGCCATTCATTCCTTATAATTCCAGCATTTGAAATAAATTCATCAAGAAAATGTGTTTATTTTCCGTTTTCTTAAGAATTATTTTAGCTGGGCTCACGGTTACGGAAAGTAGTTCGGCATGGGAGTTTACTGGGATATAAATTTTGGACAGAACTTGCTACGGACCAATCAAATGTTAGGGAATTGTGTAAATATTTTTGTGCTGGAATTATCAAACAATACTTTTCCATATTGACGTATCGTGAGTTTATATTGGTAAGTGCCGGAACTACGCTTCACATCGCAAATAGTTACTTCTAAATCACCACTAATTTGTTTATTTTGATTATATTTTGTATATACCTTGCGGCGCATATAAATTGCGAGTGATTTACGTAATATATTAAAAAGGTAATTTGATTTGTATATAGATATAAAACTAAACTAAACAACCTATAAATATAGCTACATACCTGTTTCAAAGGAAGCTGCTGATATTGCACAAAAGATTATGGAGTCCTTTGTAAACAGTATACCGCCATTTTATTCGCCAGTCTGTGACGTGCCACGAGAAAAACGAACTTATGGACATTTTGATCAGTGTATCCGCAGATATGACACGCTATAACATTTATGTACTTTCATGCAGGTGTAAACTGTCGACATCGGCATCCAAACCTTTCTCCCAAAGGATAGCGAACAATATATACCATGTTAAGACGACATGGATGCACATGATGATCTGGAACTACACCGGGCAGAAGCTTAATAAAACCCATTTCCCTCCGACGACAGAGCATAACTATTGTTTCTAAAGAGTGGCCAGGTTTCATGAACACCATTTATAGCCAGTTCTATTGTTTTGTTTTACTATTCAGTTCCGTTAGCTTGACCTTTCATTTCTACTACTTTTGAAAAGATCGAAATTAATATGTGGTTGTGACCGGAGAAATCGGGCTTATGGGGTTTGAGATCAAAGTGTTACTGATCAAATTACACACGCATGTAGCGTGACAATGATCCATAGTGCTTGTTAGACGGATGCCGATGTTCCACTGATGAAATGACGAACAGTGCATATCCTGATCAGACTGATCTGGATCTACACCGGTCACAATATCTCTCCTGTAACAGCTACACATACATTGTATTAAGTGTTCACATACATATACATACACACAGTGATGTATCCTATTTCATTATATAACATGACGTTATTATGATCGTTAATATTGAATTACCCCCACCCCCCGCTTCAACACAGAAGAAATATTGGGGTTTTCACGACTGCATGAACTACTCGGTCGACCGCAACTGTTAGCGCAATTGGTAACGGGCGCGTTTCACACCGATGCGGCATGGATTCGATCCTCGAATTCTTATCGAATCTGACGACAGCCGTACCATCTCAAACTGCCGTTAAGGGCGATATGACAGTCGATTATGTTACTTCAGCGGATGCAGTTTTGGGTTAACGAAATGAAATAAAAAGCATTAGGCAGTCGAAAGTATAACTTGTAGTATAGTATCCCGCTGCTTAATATCCCTATTACATATGTAGTTGTGACTGGAGAAATGGGGTTGATGGGTTTTGCGACCATGGCAGATCCAGATCAGCATGTGCATCTATCTGCACAGTCTGCTCATGATATGCACGGTTCGCCATTCCATCTGTGTCACACTTTTACATGTAACAAGCAACAGAGATCGTTATTATGCTACAGGAGTGTACTATTTGATCAGGAGCTACACAAATTCGATAAGCCCCATTTCTCCAGTCATTACCACACATTTACTGTCTGTTTCACGAAACCTGCCCACATTTTACGGCCATAATTATAAACAATGCAAAAACAATATCTGTTTCGATAATATTAAATTTAATAAAACTTTAAGAATGAGCCTTCTTTTTATTTCGTGAAATTTGGTCAAATATTGATTATATTACGAAAAATTGATTTGTCTATGGGAAGTTAACATGGGGGGAATGAGGTGGAGGAGCTGTGGGACGAGTAAAAACGAACACATTTTGGAATTTAACTCCGAAAACTGGACAGATAGCTTGGAAATTATATAACTTGGAAAACAAAAGTTAAATTTTGAAAATCGGTCCAGTATTTCTGAAATTCGAAAAATTTACCCGTATTAAATACCCATAGGGATTTAACATGGGGAAATTGTTTTTTCACAATAAAATCAATATTTGACCAAATTTCACGAAATAAAAAGAAGGCTCATTCTTAAATTTTGCTTTAATTTAATATTATCAGAAAACGATTGTTTCTGCATTGTTTATTTTGCCGTAAGATTTGGGCAGGTTTCGTGAAACAGAAGTAGCTTTCATGTTGTTTAGTACATGCAGTGCTTGCTTGTGTACAGTGGAGTCAGCGTGTAAGTGCACACACGAACGAACACGACAGGTTGGTTCCAACCTGTCGTGTTCGTTCGTGCGTGCACTTACACTAGACGGCGGGCACGACTACTAGATCATTAAGGAATAAAATGAAGTCATGCAGAGCATGATGTTATTAGCCGATCAAATCAGGGTAAAGTGCATCGAACATATGTAGGTGTCTCTGGTAACATTGTCAATGGTAAACTATTTTCGACCACAGTTCTGTACCCAGCGTTGACATTTTTCTCGATTTTGTGCAGGTTTTGGAAACCCGTTCCCAAATCCATCCAATAGCAGCAATGCCATAGCAGCAATGTTTTGTTGTCACCATTATGTTGCGAAATATTCCAGCGTAACACCTGTACTGTATGCTCTATTTATCTACAAATTACACTCCGCAATACACAAAGTTGTAGTCACTGTGTGTTTGTCCGAATTCTGTGGCAGCACGCGAGTGGGCGGAGCTACCAGGCTATATATATCTAGCGGTTACAGTGCCATCTAAAAATAGACGCAAGCTCCTGCGTATTCAGGCACATGCCCAGATTGGCCTAATGTGCCCCATCCGTGATTTTTTGCGCGATGTCGGGCGCAAGACAATCAATAATTTGCGGCATTGACAATAATTAAGGGGGATTGCCGCAATCGCGCGTGCTGGATGCATCCCTGCCATCCCTGCATGATACGTAAACAAATCAAAGTTGGCTATGAAGGGCAATTCTTCGTTTTGATTGGTGGAAAATTTTGTGAATATTAACTAGCGTCAAATGACGCGCATACGCGATCCAATGGGATAAACCCGAGATGCTGGGATAAACCCGAAAATGCTGGGGTTGCTAGTAAGGAGATTTTGAGCAGAGGTCGATTATAAATTAGCCGAATATACACATTTTACGCGATTATACGTGGCTGAAACTTGTTCTGTATAATAAATAAAAGCTTTAAATTAGCCCAATAATCGGCGTATGTTGGCGTATATGGCCATTAGAGCCAACTATGGACTTCAACAACAATAACTTCCGGGTTAAATCTCTTCCGGCGTTCAGCTCATTACATATTCAAAATTGTGTTATTTGGCTATAAGTAAAGTTTCAAACGGAGATAATTGCCAAAAATGCAAACTTTATCGGTTGATGCAATTTGGAAGTGATACAGAAAAATTCGCGTGTTGCTACAAACTTTTTCAGAATTCGATGGATAACCAATATATTAGCCGATCTATAAATAGATCGGCTAATAACAATGGTCGGTTGCGTTTGCTCTGCTATGTCAATGTGCATGGAGCCCGAGTATTGATACGGAAAACATATATGAAACATCATAACACACATGTGGTACTCAAATATGTATTTAATACAAACAAAACAAGTTGCTACAACGACAGTATGGCATCGTCGTAACAGCGTACATGTATACAATAACACATTATTACCTGTACTGAATATATTAGTATTATACATGTATATGCATATGACGAATAATATAATTGCAAATTTTACTTTGTATGACTGCATATATATAGTCGAACCTGTGAGAAAGGCCACCTGTGATTAGCAATTACAGTGAAACCTCTCTAAACCGGACACCATGGGAGGTCCTCAGGGTGTCCGGTTTAGAGAGGTTTCACTCTATATCAAGCATTTGATCATTATGAGCCAAACATTATCACCTGGGATAAATGACCAAGAATCTCATCAAACATGAGATTACGGGTATGTTATTGGTGTCCGGTTTAGAGACGTTCCGTTGTACCTGTCTATAGCAGCCACACTTTTGCATTCCCATTTATTCAATTACTACATAAATGTGGACCTTCGAAAAGTGATGTTCACCTCCGCCTTCGGCGTCGGTGAACATCACTTTTCTCAGGTCCGTAAATCTCGACATGTACACCGACTCAAAAGACAATTATTGTATATTCATGACTCTGTTAACGTCGACAAACCAAATGATGTAACGATGTCATGGGATCTAATGTCTCGACATATTACACAAATTACTACATGTACATGCATGTTGTAGAATGCATCACTATTCGCAAAGCAGTTTAATTTGTACATTCACACATACATATGTAATTAATCATTTAATGCCATCTGATAGTTTTTCAGTCATATGAATATGCGAAAATAAGAAAAATAAAGAGAACATGAGATATAGAATACATTATTACGGAGCTTCGCAGGGGACGTATGATTATTTTTTTATTAATTCGTTCCCGCGAAATAACAATTCGTTCCGTCAATTTAGCAATTCGTTCCCGCGGATTAACAATTTGTTCCGTCAATTTAACAATTGGTTCCCACGGGAACGAAGTGTTAATTCGTGGGAACGAATTGTTATATCGTGGGAACGAATTTGTATTTCAATGGGACGAACTGTTAAATTGTGGGAATTAATTGTTATTTCGTGGGAACGAATTGTTAATTTGTGGGAAAGAATTGTTATATCGTGGGAACAAATTGCTAATTCGAGGGAACGAATTGTTAAATTGAGGGAACGAATTGTTATTTCGTGGGAACGAATGAATAAAAAAAAATCCATGTTCCCTGCGGGGCTTCGTACTGTATGAATATGTTTTACAGCATATGTTTTACACAAAGAACGTTGTGTTCTCTCGTATATTGTACAATACATGACTTTTTATGCCACCTGGTTTCGAAGAAACAGCTGGCATATAGTGTTTGGACCGTCCGTCTGTCTGTCCGTCCGTCCGTCTGTCCGTCCGTCACACTTTTCGGTTAACCAATTTGTCACAGTTTCTCAAATATGCTGCAGGTGGCATCCGCGTTCGACAGACGCATTTCTTGTTTTACCTATCAACATCCAATTGCAATATCAAGTTCACCTGTTATTATTTCAGTTTATCAAATGTGGATGTGCCTGGAGAAACGGGGCTTACAGGTGCTGTGATCAGTGTAGCTCCTGATCATATAGCACACGTCAATGAATATTAACCATTTGAACCCGAAAGCCCGCAATAGTGGGTTATGCAAACAGTGCAGATCCAGATGAGCCGGCTCGTAACGAGCCGTCTCATCTTTTCATAAAAGAACTGGTCTGAAAATCATTTTGTGATGATTGGATTGGCTGCAAAATTAACATATCAAAATCCACTCCAGTTACTTATGGGTGAAAGGGTTAATATTGCTTGAATGAATGACCAGACGTGTGCTTCGTTGATGGAATGACGAAGAGTGCAAATCCTGATCAGATTGTTATACCCATTACTCCAGTCACAGCAACAAAGTATGTCTGCAATTCATGGACACCCCCTTTACTAAATCTTCACTAGTCGTAGTGTTCATGCAAAGTGGAGGCCGTTTCATAGACGAAACGTTATTCGTGTTCACTTCACAAAACATATGCCTTTCTCAGCGACTGATCCGTCTTTGTAGAACAGCAATGCGGGCCACACTGTGTGTATGACCGTCGACGTCCGCCCGCCCTGTATGCTAAAATGTTCTCTGTTCAGCAACTGACCGGGCCGGGCCCATACCTGGGCGATTGGCGGCTCCTGTTGGTTGAAGCACATTAAATCAACATATATTGATGTAAAATGTAGTACGGTAAAGAAATTAATTCAGACGTGTTATGCCATATACACTGATTGCTTGCAAAACCTGGTTAACCCTTAAGCTGCTGTTTATGTTTTATTTTCGATTTTTCTCATCAAAAACATGCTATGACAGCACTTTAGAATCATTTCCAGTGCTGTCAAACCATGTTTTTATTTAGAAACAGGGCAAACAATAAAGCAACAGCAGACGACAGTTTTCGCGATCATATGCTTATCGAATTTCTAATAAACTGTAATTATTGTATGCTTAATGGCCGTAACAGTATCAGTAATGACTTTACGTCAATATCTACAAAGGGGTGTGCAGTTGTTGATTATTGTCTTACTAGTCATGGGAACGTATCTATATTTAAAGAGTTCAACGTCATGCGAGCGTCAACGCTCATTAATTTGTGCAATGATATCACTGTAACGTCACCGTCATCACTGCCAGACCACTCCGCTTTGACTTGGGTTTTTGAATGTCAGAATGTTCCTGTTACACCAGATGCCTTGCCAACACCATCCGATACGTTTACCAAATTTGATGTATCTGCAGTTCCCACTTCGTTTCTACTTGACAATCATGTGAATATTCACTCTGTTGTTAGTGAACTCGAAGCGGGGTTACGAACTCAGTCTGCTATTGATAGTGCGTACAATGAGTTATATGATATAATAGCTAAAGAGATGTCCGATAAGTTGCCAAGTGTGTCTATCCCATTGCATTGTGGTTTTTCAAACAAAAGGCGGAGAGTTGGTAAGCCTTGGTGGAATGAAAACTTAACTGTGGCATGGAATGATGTTTGTGAAGCTGAACGAAAATGGTTGCACAGTAAAGTTAAATCTGATAAAGCGTCCTTGAAGATGGCATATGTCTTGGTTCGAAAACATTTTGACCGGTTGGTTCAAAGAGCCAAAAGGTTACAATGGTTTAGTTTTCAGAACCAGTTAGCAAACGAGGCAACAGGTAGCCAGTCTGAATTTTGGAAGACTATTGGTAAAATTGGCATTTGTCATGGTAAATCTAAAGGTATACCGATGGAGGTGGTACTTGATAATGGAGGCATTAGTAATGAAGTTACTGTGGTGTTGGACAAGTGGAAACTTGATTTTAGTCATCTTCTAAACGCGGGGCAATTTGCTGATATGTCAATTCATGTGAATGATCTGATCAACGACACATCTGAACCTGTGTTCAATGATAATATTACATTGTTAGAAGTAAAACAAGCTGTAGATCATGCAAAGCAAGGTAAAGCGTGTGGTGATGATCAGATCCCTTCTGAAGTCTTATGTAATGACACCAGTATAATGTTCTTACATATACTATTTAATGTTTGTTTTAGCCAAAGTAAAATGCCCACTGTTTTGGGTCACAGTATCATTAACCCAATTCCCAAATCAAGTACCACAGATCCTAGGGACCCATTATCTTATCGTGGCATATCGTTAACTTGTTGTATGTATAAGTTGTATTGTTTTATTTTAAATGAAAGACTATCGCGATGGGCGGAGGCCAATGATAAAATATGTGATGAGCAGAATGGTTTCAGAAAACGTCGAAGCACCATTGATCACGTGGCCTCATTAACAAACATTATTGATGTGCGTAAGAAACGTAAACTGTCAAAATTCTGCGCATTCATAGATTTTAAAAAGGCATATGACACTGTAAATAGAAATATGTTGTGGAATAGACTAGCTGAAATAGGTGTCAGTGGCAAACTATTTGGAGCTGTAACATCATTATACAGTTCTGTATCGTCATGTGTGCGTGTGAATGGTTTTAAAACTGATAGTTTCAATGTCACTACTGGATTGAGACAAGGATGTAGTCTATCACCTTTGTTATTCAATCTTTATATTACTGATCTTGCACTGAAAATGGCTGCTCTGGGAAATGGTGTCCGTGTAGGAGATGAACTTGTTGCCATTTTATTATATGCTGATGATATTGTCTTAATTGCAGATAATGAACGTGACTTGCAATGTATGCTGGATTTGTTGTATGACTGGAGCAAAGCCAATTATATGTGTGTTAATAGTAATAAAAGTAACATTGTACATTTTAGACCAAAATCCGCATCGAGAAGCGCACATACTTTTTTATGTGGTGATACAAGTTTAAACACTGTTGATAAATACATATCTTGGACTTGTACTAGATGAATATCTTGACTATAATGTTACTGCCAAAATGGTTGCACAGAGTGCAGGCAGAGCCCTCGGTCTTATCATTGCAAAGTCTAAGTACATTGGCGATATGCCGTATGATGTTTTCACTAAACTGTATGATTCAATAGTATGGCCTGTTATAGCTTATGGGGCAGCTGTATGGGGATATAGATCATTCTCATGTATCGATGCTGTACAGTATAGAGCTATGCGTTTTTATATGGGCGTGGGAAAGTATACACCCAGTGCTGCTGTCTCCGGTGATATGGCATGGTTACCAGCTATCATCCGACAGTGGAAATGTATTGCCAACCTCTGGAGTCGTTGTGTAAATATGAGTGTAAACAGAATTAATAAGATAATTTTTAATTGGTGTCATAGCGTTAATAGCAGGCAGTGTCAAAATTGGTGTTATACTGTTATCAAACATTTTAATAATTTGCAACTTAATCAATACTTAAATGTTGATACATTTATTGCTAAAACGGCACTTTTAGGAGATCTAGTTACGACAATGATGCACAAATACGTTGTTGAATGGCATGACCGTATTAACAGTAATAGCAGCATACGGGGTCAAGGGGGTAATAAACTCAGGTCTTATTGTAAGTTCAAAAATAACTTCGAAACAGAAGCTTATTGCAAGCTCTTGATTCCATTTAAGCACAGATCAGCTTTTGCCAAGTTTCGCTGTGGGGTTGCTCCCATTAGACTGGAAACCGGACGATACGAAAATATTGCCCTGGATGAAAGGCTGTGTATTTTATTTTGCAATGCTAATACTGTGGAAACGGAAAAGCATGTGCTTTTAGAATGTGATTTGTACAGTGATCTTAGAACTGTATTGTTCGATAAAGCTTGCAACATTGTTCCGGATTTCTTGAACTTGTGTGATATCGATAAGTTTGTAATCTTATTTGATAATAGTGATAGCATGAAAGAATGTGCCAAAACTTGTTTCAATATTTTAAAAAGAAGGTGTGGTTTTCTTTATAGATGATCAATATACCGGTACGTTAGGTCTTATTCATTTAACCATGTCTTATAGTGTAGATATTGTACTATATTCATGAATGATTGTGTCTATGTTTATCATGTGTTTTAGTGTACGGGTACGTCATAGTCATGATACACGCAGTAGGTTGCATGTAGTTTGTGCATGTGCGTTATAGCATGTATCAGATGCTCGTGGCACGAACACGTTAGATAACTGTATATACATATTACCCATGTATTCATATTCATGTTTTATGAGGCAAAACACATGTTTTATAGTGAGTGTAGTCTCTTGTAATTCTTATAGAATGGCGATGTACTATTTTACTGTGTCTATATTGTATTATCTTATGTGTGTACATTGATGAGACTTTAATAAACAAATATATATGTATGTATTAATCTACTTCACAAGCTTGTCAAAGTACCATTTATATCTGTGGCAAGCATATTCCATAGTTCAGTTTATTATGTAATTCGGAACATGTTTGTCATGTGAGGTGGTTTCATTTCCAGCCGTTAACTGTTTGGGTCACCACCATGGTGGTCACATGAGATTGTATTTATATTCTAAACAATAATTAAACCTATATTTTAATTATTGAATATCCAAAACAGGATGGTGCAGGTTAATTTCCCGCAACATCCATACTAAAACGATAAAACCATTTGTTTCTGTCTGTAACGCAAGGCGACTTCGTCACAGATATAAATTGGTAACACGTATAATAAATAGTTACTAGTTTATTTAGGAAAAATCAATGGTGACCAACCTGTAGAACCATGTTCCAGTTGGTCTCCAGTAGCCGGTTTATGTACGGCCGCACCGCCTTTGGTATTGTCCTCAGGGCTGTCAGCTTGGCCAGCACTTCCCTACTGACGAGGGTCTCGAATATCTGAAAATAACATGTAATTGATGATCAGTGCCACATGTCGTTCAAAGCAATCGAGAGCATAGTACTCTCCAGACAGAAGATGATTACAAAATAACTACAATATTGATCAACCGCACAAAAGTAACTGTAAAATACCAATATCAGATTACCGTATTACCACATCACTTGAGCCCGGCATGTGAATTGTCTCCCTTGTCATATAGCTGATTTCCGCCAATTACTGTTGATTCGACGACTTTCTATTTAAGCAAAGCCATTCGAACGCAGGCTAAATTCGTTTTCTCAAAATAAAATACATGTGTACATTAAATAAATGTACAATGGTACAAGTAGGTATTTATTGTCGAAATCAATAGTAGCGGAAAGTGAATGTATTCATTTGCCAGAACAGGGGCCCGTTTCACTAAACTTCTTACGACTAAAATGTTCGTAAGTGCAAATTTAAGATCGTCTGTTAATTTCAATTGATGGATTTACATTTATTGAGCATAGGCTGCATATGCAGCCTATGCCCAATAAATGTAAATCCATTAATTATTTACAAGAAAACATTGTAAATGTGAAATTTACATAATTTATCATAATTTTGCACTTACGAACATTTTAGTCGTACGAAGTTTAGTGAAACGGCCCCCAGGTTCGGATGATTGTATTGTTATTAATATGGGTATATTGGCTTGGGTAAGAATCACTATGATGCATTCATGTTTCCACATATATGGCTGTGACTGAAGACATGGGGCTTATATGATTTACAACCAGTATAGCTCCTGATGTACTTCGCACTTGACAGCAAAACAACAAAAATGTATGTAAACTGAAGCAAACTTGTACATAAAAGTCAGTCGGGTTTCAGCAAAACCACAAGTCATATAATAAAATAATTATTGTCTTTTGAGTCGGTGTACACAATATTTACGGACTTTTGAAAAGCCATATTCACCGAGGCCGATAATATTGCTGGTTTAACGCATTCTGGATGTTTCATTGATGGAATGGTGAACAGTGTATATCCTGATCAGACTATGCGGATGCACAGGCTGATCTCGATCTACACTTGACACAAAACACGCACGCCCCTTTCTTTAGTCACAACCAGTATATATACTAATTTCGTAATAAGCCATAATATGAGTAGGAAAACGTGGATGTCTATTGGATACTTACGTCCCCTAAACCTGGGAGACACACTTTGGACATTGCCTTTCTGTAGTCTTTAAGAAACTTTCTGGTTATCAAATATCCGTCCCGTCCGATAATCGCCTTCGATGTTGCTTGCTGAAATACATGTAGAAGATAATGTAAACATAAAACTGAAGGTGTCATTTGAAGATGACGAAGTCCCTTACGGTTTTAATTCCTTTTTTCCATTGACATCTTCAATTGTAGCGTACAAATTGCGGTATATATGGAGAATAGTAGGTTAGTGCCGTGAATGGGAAAAAATATCTGGCAAGGCTTAGGAAACGGGATGGGCCAGGCTCTGCCGAGCACATCCTGTTTCCGTGCCGCACCAGGCCAGATATTTTCCCCATTCACGGCACTAACCTACTATTCTATTTATCCCGTCAAAACCTACAAATAGCTTTAAAATGCAATACAAATAACCCCAGCCACCACCCATATTAATACGCAGTGATTATGTCGTATTTATACGATATCACAAATGTTTCACAGCACATACGCACTGTGTTGACGGGATAAATGTGACGTATAAGCATTCTACTCAACATTTGTATATGTTAGTGTATGGAAACCGAGGCCATTATAGTTTCTGATCTGTATGTCAGTGTGACTGGAGAATATGGCGTGTGCGAAGTGATTTCTATATAGTTAATACTAGCATGGCAAGTGTTGATAGTCAAATTGCTGACATGTATATACACAGCATGTACGCAACATATAACCTTATAACACTCGCATACTGTTCTCTATAATGTATCGTAGCTGCTTATAAACACTTAGTTTGGAAATTGTGTATTTAGAATACATGTTCGTGGTTAACATGACCTGCACTGCCGGATTTGAAACCATTTTCCCATAATACACGCTGTTTCCCGTTTGATTAGCTGATATAATGCAAGCAGTACTTACAAAGGTGTCTTTATTGGAGGGCGAAATGTACCGTGGTTGGATAAGGACGTCTGTGACCCGCGCGTGTTGTCTGGTTATTTCGTCAAATTGGGATTTTGCTATGTGTGTACAAAACACATAAGCTTCCTGGAATTTTGAAAACACTACCGGTCAGTTTGTAGTTTGAACTCCCTAGTATTTTGGAATGCATGATTTATTGCTGTAACTATGTTATTAATGTGTATTACTTTATTTATGCAATGGTGCAACATTAACACCATTGGCTAAAATCACACACATGTACTGTGTAGATGTTGATATTTTATATATTTTACATGGATACCTCTTATAGTTTCATCATCAACATGAATACCAATGCAGTTAGTGCAAACAATGCTCCCAGCAGATAAAACTCAAAATACAATTACATTGCCTCTACACACACATGGCGGAAATGGTAATGACGTAATGACTGACTAACCGGCTCGATGGTAAAACTACCCATGGGGCAATCAGGATTCAATATATAGTAACTACATTTATTTACATACAAACGCAACAAGTATAGCACCACTGGTCAATCGTACTATCGTGCACTAACTCATCCACAAGCATTAAACACTGTTTACATAATACAGACCCTTGCAATGACGCCCAGTAGCTCCGAGACAGCATCGTCCGTGAGTCTGTAGTGTTTCTCCATGTCAAATCGCGCCGATCGGTATTCCCTTTCGTAAACCTTGCGATAGTCGTCTATCACGCTGCTGGTTCCCGTCCCCTTGGTTCCCGTCACGCTCGTGGTTTGTTTGCTGGCGTACCCTAAACTGTAAATGGACATTACTATCGTGAAATGCTTTTTACCGACGGTTTTGCTTACAATGCATCCACATTTGAGACTACAATACCTAATTAATTTCATTACAACTGTGACGTTGAACTAAGTACCAATTCTGTATTTCCTTATGTGGAGCCATGGGGCCGTTTCACAAAACTTCGTACGACTAACTTCATAAGCGCAAATTTAGAATCGTCTGAAAATTTCAATTGATGGATTTACATTTATTGAGCATAGGCTGCATATGCAGCCCCTGCTCAATACAATTAATGTAACTCAAATAAGTGTTTATAACATAACATTGTTAATGTGATATTTATCATAATGTTGAACATTTTAGTCGTACGAAGTTTAGTGAAACGGGCCCCAGGAGTCCGAATTCAATCAATCAATCCGAGTAAAATGCTGTATGTTTAAAATCTACTGGCACATAAATAATACAATTAACATTTATCATATATTTTCCCATTGATAGGCAGTGCCTATTTTCAAAAGTTAATGTAATTTATAGAGGATATTCCATCGTACATTTTGAATATCGGGAAATAATACACGAGTGTGCGTCGGCTTCCGCGTAAGCAACGAGTGAGCGTAGTGAACGCGTTGCTTGCACGGAAGCCGACGGACACGAGTGTATTATTTCCGCTCTTAAAACATGTACGATGGACTATCCTATTTATTACACTTCAAGGCGGATATATATGCACATTTAGTCTATTTTTGAGGTTATAATCAATGAATTGTGATGTACGCATGAATAGTTATACAATGACGTGAATAGCCGCGTTTTGACGTTACGTTGTGTGACGTCAAATGTGACGTCATGTAAATTTTTTGAAATCCAAATACGCTCAGCTGTTTCTATGAGCCAGATATATTTGAGTGCATGATTGGAATGTGTTCAATCACATTAACATTCTAGATTAGTCGAGACACTTTCCAACTTTTCAAATAACTTTATTTTGACTGTAATACAAATTAAACATTTTGCATGGTAGCTCGTGGTTTCCAAGAAAACAGGCGCGCAATTACGGGTGTCTTCAGGGTGTATTATTTGTAAGGAGTTGATTACGGGTTTTCTCTCACAGCGAAACCCGTGCACATAATTTGCAAGAGTGTAATAAATAATAATAAGTAATAGTTAGTTCATGTGTTTGAACAACCTACATGTACATGTGCCCATGGAAGACCGAGCCGCGAAGCGGCGAGGTGTTTCATGGGCACATGTAGGTTGTTTAAACACATGAACACCTCGATTAGGACAGTAACTGACTTACACATCTACTTACCTACTACCGTTGGCTAGTATTCAGTGGAAATTTTGAATTTCCATTTGACATTAAAGGAACTGTCTCCACAGTTATGACAGCCGATCAATAACATCCATGTACGTATGCTGCCAGTGGGATTATACGTGTCCCATTGACACATTTCTCATTATTATTTGTGTTTGATATCTAACGTATACGTATACGAAGCAATCACTCAATATGCAGTATAATATGCATAGGAACATGCTTGCATACATCATACTAACTCACAGAGAATACCAGGCTAGTGTAGTTTTAAATACCAGTTTATCAGGTAAGACTATGTCGTTTCCAAGCCGAGCCTCATTATCTTAATATCGAAAGACACTAGACTAGATTGTTTTTATCAGGTAACGTTTTATGCTAGCCAATGATCAAATAAATTTAAAACAGTTTTCGTTGAAAAGAATGCGGACTTGTTTACGTTACGTGATTAGTCTGACGTCGTTCGGTAACGTCATGTGACGTCGTTCGTCCAATAGAAAGTCATTTTTCAATTCGATGTAACCCGGATATTCGTATCAGGTCGATTCGTTATACAGTAGTATGTTATCAGTCAGTACGTATTGGATCAATACAAAGCCCGTTTCCCGATAACAAATAAGTAAACAGTACAGTGGAACATCTCGAAAACCGTCACCCTGGGAGGTCCGCAGGGTGTCCAGCTTAGATAAGTACCACTGTAACAATGAATTGCAGCGTTAAACGAAGCTTATGCCCTCGCTGTCTGCTTTGATAATAATAAAAAACACAAGTCCTCGGTATGCATGTAAGTACGTACGCAATACATGGACTAGCGCTATATCCAATCGTGTCTATCGGCAAGGGGATAATTAAACAGTTCATGCAGATTGTGCTCATTTTCAACCATGAACAAACTACAATCAATGCCATATAAATGAAACGCAATGGGGTCCCCATGGTGTCCGGTTTACACGTGTATACATAGCCCACCACGTTTACGTTCATCAGTTCTCTGTCAAAACATCGACGAAGTGATAAGCACCCGGCCATGTAGAATATATTTGTAACTGAAGGGCCTCTCATCGCCTGGTGCAGTGCATACAACTGTACATGCACTTGCAGCATATGAATGCATATATCTATTATTGGATGGTCAGTTATCAAAGTCATTTACGAGGGGTGTTCAATAATTAATTTCCCAACACATACATGTTCCCAATAAAATGAAATGACATTAATTTAATGAATGAAAACTATTAGCACAATTAAAACAACAGTAACATTTAAAGACACGTGCTCTTAGGTATGTGCATAATGTGATGAAACATGTTTAATTTAGCAAACAATAATTCAATGATAGATTTACATGGACTGTCTTTATCAAATCGTGCTTATAAGTCGTCTTGGAAAGTATCAGTATTTGGTAAAATATGTTTATTATACCAAATCATAAATAGCGTTACGAACGCTAGTTTTGTTGACAGTCGATGGTACTATTGTTATTTATTTGAAATAAATCCACATGTGTCTATAAATAGCAACATATTATATGTGTGGAACAGTATTTTGATTTCAAAGTAAAAAAAAATGTTATGTTTCACAAAATGTGCTTCCTGGTACTGAAGTAGCGAACGGAAATACGCTACCAACTATCTCCCCTCTTCATCAGAGTCATTGTATTCATATATCATCAGTTGTGTCTCTGTAGAGTGCACATCAATTACAATTTAATCATTCATATGTTAACCACAGTGACTGTATTTTCACATGTTGTTTCAGTAATAAACCAACTTAATTGATTAAACTTAAAGTGATTGATGCAGTTGTTATTCAATAATGAAACATGCCTTTTTGTACGATAATAAAACTATTCAAAATGCAGAATATATCATAGTTGTCTGCCAGTCCACGTGTACATGCATTTTATTATTATTATAATGCATACATTTGACTTTCGTAGGTAGCGTAAAACATATTATCTCCTATTTTTGTATAACTGGGATCAAGTGAACAATGTTCTCGAGCCAAAAAATGTGTTACAGCTATTTCATTTTATCTTAAATATGCACTGATCACAAGTTATCAATAAGCATAGCTTAAGTTCGACTCGTGTGTTCTAAAAGGCCGGCACTGGTTTATATTCAATATCATTATACACTTAGTGTAATAAATGTGCAAATCGTACGGGTACAATAAAACACATTAGGTAACCAGTATGTGCTTAATATGATGATGTGCTCCTGCAATAAAGCAAATCTAACATTTGTGTTGATGGAATATTATATTTATTAAAGCTCCTTGACTGATTTATAAAAAAACTCAGCATAGCCTCTTATGACATCAGTAAACTCGTTAATAAATATCATAGTAAATCATCACGCAAGTAAGATCCTCTATATATATATAGCACTGTTTTTGAGACCGGATGAAATATGCCACTTCGCGAGTGGGTGTAGTAGGTTTATAACCGTTGACACCTTTGTGTTACTTACTGAACGTCCCTCAATTATATCCCTATTTTTTTCGTCGACAAGTGTCTTTCCACGTGCTAAACTATATGTAAACAGAAATATACTGTATACTACGTGTGGGAGATTCACCAGGTAAGCTTTTATTTAAAGTATTTCAACAATGTTCTACATTATAGTTTAGACATTTTTGCTGCATATATATGTATATATATTTTTGTTTATACATCTGTCCACGGCATTGACACGATTTGTGTTTACATGTACATATGCGTCACTGGCACGGAGAAGGACTTTGCAGCATTTGTAAGGCGAATATGTGTACCTTTATCATCATTCACTATCCAAATTAGCGTTTTATGTTATACATGTAATCATTCCGCTGATCGCAAAACATCAACAACTTCTACATTGATGACATGTAGTAAATATAGGAAATGGTATTGATCAAATGGCGACCAACATATGCAATTATCAAACTTCGCGGATGCGCAGACTGATCCGGGCTACGCTAGCTATCGTAAGACCGCTTTTCTTAGCCAGTGTTCCTTGTGTCAAGCTATCAATTCACACAATGACCATGGACACACAACGTGTGTGATTTGCCGTGAAGCACGACTTTTTCGTGCCAATGTTTGCATACAGATGCAAACTTTTGTTTTGTCTACAGAGGTGTTCAAATTACTTACCAACCTCTGACAAACAATAGAGCCGATGTGTAATTATAGTAATCTACCATAAATGTAATCTATGTAATTATGCCATTAACGTACCTCACTTTCATTTGGACATTTGCCATTCGTAATCGACTAATCTCCCTGTCTTTCTCGACCAACCTATCGGCGGCTTTCAAGGCTTGTAGCTTCTCGTAGCCAGACATTTCCCTCGTCGCCAGCTCTCTGTTGTCCGTCCCCTTGGAGGACCGGGAACTCATCTGTATGAGGTTTGTCGTCGAACTCATCAGGTCCAGTCGTGGTGTCGTCAGTGTGGAATGTTCGATCGTTGGGAATGGTTGATTAGTTGAATCATCAGTCATCCTTGAAAGTCGGACAGCACCCGTTACCATGCCAACGGGTTTCGGTTCCGTGTGCGGAGTTGATGTGACCGACGTGCCTTGAGGAAACGCTTGTTTGAAGCCTTTCTGGGCCTCGTTGTGCGCAAGTGCTGCTTTATTAAGGGACTGCGTACGTCTTACGGTGGCTACGGGCTGAAGACAAAATAATGTACTGTAAATACAAGGTGCATGATCACGTGGTTACAACAACAACAATAATGGCTGAAAGTGTTGAAAGCACGGCCAGTCCAAAGTAAGTATTATTTGATATTTTCCTTAATAGGCAACGGATTTTGATGAAATATGGCGCAGCAAACGCGTCTTCATGAGCTGCATTTGGTGGTCCAGGGAGAATACGTATGTCGTGTTTGCGAAGAATCGATGTCCGTGTCAGTAGACACGGAAATCGATTCTTCGCAAAACGACAGAGGTTTGGGGCAAAGTACCCTGACCACCAAATGCAGCTTAAGAAGACGCGTTTTCATAAAAATCCATTACATACTAAAATAATTATAACATAATACTTAGTTTGTATCGGAGGGCTTCTGGAAGTTTCAGTGTTTGTTGTTGTTGTAACCACGCGATCATACACGTTGGAATAGTTATTACAAATTATCGTTTAATGTTACGTAATGTATGCACATTCAAATACAGTGACACCTCTCTAAACCGGACACCCTGGGAGGTCCCGGGAGGGTGTCCGGCTTAGAGAGGTTTCACTGTAAATCAGGAATTTGATAATTCTGAGCCGTCGATGTGTGCTATGCGATCACGAACATACATTATCGCCTGAGATAAATGGGTAAGAAAGTCATCACAAATGAGATCACATAGCCTATATTACACCAATACATATTTAAATGTATGAACACTCGCAGGAAAACATGCCAATGGGTTTCCCCGCCCCCGCCACATGGACTGTTTCATTTACTGACCGATCCAACGCGGTACCCATGCTATCAGGTCTTTGTGTATTGTGATTTGTTTCTCCTGCTGGGACTGTTAGTTTCTCGGTAGTTCATTGGTGAATAGTTGTGAGGCTTTCGTTGCATGTTTGTGCCGCGTTAAGTGCTCCTAGATCACAAATGTGTGCATGTCATTTATATTATGATACATCGCGTTAGTTTCATCTTTATATGGATTGATGTTTCTCCTTTATGGTATCGTGCTTTCACTTTAGCGACAGTTCACTGCACTCCAGTATACAGCACCAGGGCTGATAGAGTTACAGTGAAAGCAGTAAACAATAAAATAACTGAGGTGTTCTGTGTATCCTTCTTGGCGAGTTTTTAATACTGTGCACGTGCCATGCCACTATTATGACGTAGTACGTAACACTTGTGTGGTTTATTGATACATATTATATAGAGAATAGTAGGTTAGTGCCGTGAATGGGAACAAATATCTGGCAAGGCTTAGGAAACGGGATGGGCGAGGCTCTGCCGAGCACATCCCGTTTCCGTGCCGCGCCAGATATTTTTCCCATTCACGGCATTAACCTACTATTCTAGTTATCCCGTCAACACCTACAAATGGCTTTAAGATGCAACAAAAAGTAACACCAGTCACCGCATATATTCATGCGCAGTGATTAGGTCGTATTGACAGGATATCAAATACGTTTCACGGCACCGTGTTTCACGGCACATACGCCCTGTGTTGACGGGATAATGTTCTATATTTGCCAGCCATTTGACTTTGACTGAAAAGCATATGCATAATAGTTCCCATTTGCTCAATATTTCTGTCCAGTAATGCAATTTTGCTTTAATATACATATATGCACTGTCAAGCCTGTGCGAAATGCCACCTTCCGAATAACAATGTATTTAATATATAGTGTACTTGAAATGGAACATTATCGGAACTCATTTGCATATGCACACAATACCAACATGATATCCCCAATAAAACAAACGTGCATTTGACATTAAACCTTTCATGCTTACGGACAATAAAACCAACATGTGCTAACACCGTAGATGCAGATGAAACATCTCGTAGCGAGCCATCTAATCACGATCTACAGTTTTTGTCAAACATTTTGAGATTTGTACTACAAATTCCTCATATGATTAATGAACTAGGCAAACAAATAGCAGGAGCAAGTCAGCGCCAGTAATTGAGGAGTGAACTGGTTACTTAGTATTACAGTGGAACCTCTCTAAACCAGACACCCTGTGATGTCCCCAGTGCGTCCAGTTTAGATATGGTCCAATGTAAATCAGAAGTATGACTATGCTAACTTGAACAAGCATTATCCTAATAAATATACCTATATATACTACACCGACTGCCTGCGTGTCCGGTTTATATAGGTTCTACCATACCTTCTTAGTGTGAACGGCTTTGTAATAGTCAATTTCTACTTTCATCTCCTTTATCCGCTCCAGTATTTTGCTGTATTGTTGTAGGGCCCTGGTGGCATCGTCTGGTCTCACTGTCCGCCTTTGTTGCAGCTGTCGGAGAATGGTCAGCAGGATGTCGCCATCCGTAGTCATCGTCATGTCAATTCGCTGGTACCTCGGACGCTGTCTGTAAACTGCAATGAACGGTATAGTTTAATCTTGAAATATATATATCTATGACGTGGTTGGATAAAGTGGGCTTCTCAAATGTTGGCTAGTCTCGCTCCTGTTCTGCTAGCGCATTCAGCCCACCTGATAATTATCAATGTACTTTTAAGATAATTTGTTAGAATCTGGTTGAATCTATATCGGTGCATACCTTGATAATAATTAAAAAAAGAGTGGGGTCTGAACATAGCAAATACTATGTAATTCCAGCACAAAAATATTTACACAATTCCCTAACATTTGATTGGTCCGTAGGAAGTCTCTGTCCAAAATTTATATCCCAGTAAACTCCCATGCCGAACTACTTTCCGTAACCGTCAGGCGCAGTTAAAATAATTCTTAAGAAAACGGAAAATAAACACATTTTCTTGATGAATTTATTTCAAATGCTGGAATTATAAGGAATGAATGGCATTTTTGTGGAATTTATCGGGGATATAAACTTGGAAAAGTCGCGGGAATACTGGACGAAGGCCTTTTATCGGGGATATAAACCTTGGAAAAGTCGCGGGAATACTGGACGAGGCCTTCCGGCCTTCGTCCAGTATTCCCGCGACTTTTCCAAGTTTATACCCCGATAAATTCCACAAAAAGGCCATTCATTCCTATAATAAGCCTCATTTCTCCAGACAAGCCCACATATTCGTACATGCTAGCGCATGCTAATAGAAGGGCTGTCTTATAGAGAATACCAGGCTTAGCCTAGTGTATTTTGATATTAAGTTTATCAGGCAAGGCTAGGAAACGTGTAGGAATTCGAGACTTGCCGAGGAATTCCTACCGTTTCCGAGCCGAGCCTGATAAACTTCATATCAAAATACACTAGCCTGGTATTCTACTTATCAGGTAACGTTTTATGTTCGAAAATTACCACATATGACGTCGTTATCTATGGACAGAACGCGGACGTGTATAATGACGTCGTTCGGTAACGTCACGTGACGTCGTCCGATCAATGAACGTCAGTTTTCACTCCGTTGTAACCCGGATATTTGCATCAGGTCAATGCCTGATACAACAATATGTCAGTGCGCATTCGGTCAATACAGGGCAGGTTACCTGATAAATGTATGTAGCTGCTTCGAATCTCATATGTACATGTAGCTGTGACTGAAGGACTGGTGGTAGAGGTTTTGCTGTTAGTGTAGATCCGGATCAACATGTGCATAGACTGATCCGGTTCAGTCCTATTCGCCATTACATCAATGCAGCACCCAGTATGCTTCCAACAAGCGGTATAGAGCATTATCAGGCTACATGAGTATATGTTATCTTATCAGGAGCTACACTGGTCACAAATCCCATACGCCCCATTTTTCCAGTCGCAATCACATATTATATCGCCGGAAGTTGCTGCAATTACAATGTGTTTTACATTCTGGAATTGCTACTATGAATTCGAATATAATTGTGAAAAGTTCACATATTTACGAAGTCCCTCATATGATGTATAATTCTTTTTTTAATTAATTCGTTCCCACTAAATAGCAATTCTTTCCCCACGGGAATGAATTGTTAATTTGTGGGAACAAAATGTTATACAGTAGCGCTTTTCTGCAGGTCAACTATACGTACTATACCAATACTATATGTATACTATACCAATACGATATGTTTTCTATACGATATGCATATAATATGAACGTACGGTATGTTTGTACCGTACATACCAACCAATATCGTATAGATATACCATTCAAATCGTACGTTTGTACGATTTGTATACATCTGTATAATTCTGGTACGTTTGTATCGTACAAACATACCAGATTATGGTATATTCATACCATGTCCGTACGGATATATCGTATATACGAACGGATATCGTATGTTTGTATAATATTCGTATAGTACGTTTGTACTATACGATGATACATGTACGGTACAAACATACCAATATTATATTATCATACGATATGCTCATTAAATATACCAATACTATACGATTACGATATGTATACGATATTAGTATATACAAATAGGTAATGAGCAGAAAAGCGCTACTGTATCGTGGGAACGAATTGTTAATTCCAGGGAACGAATTGTTGTTAATTCGAAGGAAGGAATTGTTATATCGTGGGAACGAATTGTTAATTCGAGGGAACAAATTGTTAAATTGAGGCAACGAATTGTTATTTCCTGGGAACGAATTAATTACAAAAATCCATGTCCCCTGCGGGGCTCCGTACATATTCAGCCTCAGGTTTACGAAACACTCACAAAATGTATATCGCGGCATATGTTGAAGAATCATATGTAGTACTGCTAGATATCTTTATAATACATGTCGCAAACATATGCTACGCAGCCGTGTACATTATTGCACCGCTGCATAATATAATATTAATTTATAAGCAATCATAAACACATAAACTTACGTGTAATATTCATTGGAATTGTGAATGTCCGTTTCAAAATACGTCACCATGTTCCCTCATATACATATTGACATGTAGATTGCGTGTGTTCGATATACTCGAAATTCAGATCCTACAAACATTACCGTCTGACAAGTGTAAACAACGACACCAACATACACAGACTTTCGGAAAGTTGTCTTTATAAAATGTTGAATCGCTGACTACCCAATATATGAATGCACACATGAGCTGGGTGTACACTGTTCAGCAGGCTCGCGAACATAGTAGAAGCTTTGTTTTCGTCGATTGACTTCGTTGCGTATCCGATTTTCTGGCCGTGCCGGACAGGTAGCTTGGCACTAACTATTGTTAAATGTGGCTGTGACTGGAGAAATGGTGCTTGTGGCAAGTATAGCTCCTGATCAAATAGCACACTCATGTAGCCTTATCGCGATCCATATGTCTTGGTAGAAGCATGCCGGGTGTTTCATTGATGTAACATTGAACAGTGCAGATCCAGATCAGACTGTGCGGATGCACAGGCTGATCTGGATCTACACTGGTCGCAAAACCAATAAGCCAATGTCTCCGGTGTTAACCACATACAATGTATATGCATGCCTTTCACAATTGTTAGGTGTTAACGTTTAATTACCATAAACAATGGGCGTAACGATATAGGTTTTTCTTTCATTTTGGCATATAACTAGGGTGTGTTTCCATTTGCGGAGCAATGAAAAACTGTGCCGAAAGAAATACCAAAAATAGTATATACAATAATGGAACAGTGTTCTTAAAGGTACATGCCCACTCAGTAGGCACAAATTGTTCTTTATATTAGAGACATCATCTGAGACATTTTCTTGCAAAACATTAATTCACCATTACCTCACGTATTGATTGACATTATTATACATTTGATATCAGACGTAAATTTCCACACTGATATTAGGGGCGATAACCGTGTTTCCTTAAAATGGTATTGGTCATTACTATTTATTCTCTGTATTTATGTTTTGATGTGCAATGATCGTACATTATGCTCTGTCGAAGGAATTATTTTTTTCAGGTGACGCATTTAAAAAAATATCATGCCTTATTTGCATATGAAAATAACCTGATACCACCGCGCGTCACTATCGGTAAAATAAATATTACAAATATTTATATCTGTATAGCTGGCACATGTATTTTTATAACTGGTGGAATAGTGACACAAGTACATGTATACACTTATATAATTCCTATAAAGAACAGTGTATGCCTACTGAGTGGGCATGTACCTTTAAGTTAGTGCCATGTTACATAAATGCAATTAATTCCATTGTCTGTTTGGCTGTCCTTTAAACGATATGTAAACGTCGACCTAATTTACCAGCATACTGCCAACATGACGTATCAGCACCGCTAGTATAACAACTGAGTTAAATGTGCATGTACATGTATCAATACGCTTAATAGTGTAAATAACGCAAAAATAGTCCGGCATAAAAATAATAACCCTGGTGTTTTGAGAGCACAGACACAGTTTGCATGCATATCCTGATCGATTATTGCCCAATTCTGCTTGAGAAACACGTGTGGGTGTTTTTAAGACCAGTAGCCGATTTCATCAAAATTGCAAAACATACTTATCTAGTAAAGTATACTTTGAGGGAGTAATCCTCTCTTTTTTTCGAAATACATTATTTCATATAGAACTAACTACTGCATATATTTGATGATTAAAAGTATGCAGACTTATTATACTGAATGTATTACATTATCACTGCCAAAATGGCTGTGATAATGTAATACATTCAGTATAATAAAAATTAATAAATTTATCCTTAAATATAAAATTTCTCCCTCAAAGTATACTTTGCTAGAAAAGTATACTTTGCAATGTTGGTGAAATAGGCTACAGTTGACCGCAAATTTGTAGCAGTATGTATATACAGGGGTCATACCAATTATCCGGACAATCAGTTTATCGGACACATGAAAGTACCTTTTAATTGAGCGCATTCGTTTGATCATAATTTGCAACAAATACATCTAAGTCACGTATGCCAGTATGAAGAATATATTGCCAAGGTAAACATTTTAGTAAGATTTGCTGAAAATATTCCACAAGTTGTCAAAAGTATCGCGGGGGGGGGGGGGGGGGGCTTGCAATCAAGTGCGCCCATTACTTCACTTCAGAGTTGTTCTATAAATACAAAACAATCTATAAATACGTTGTTTTCCAAGAAGCGAAGGGTGACTGGTTTTTATGCAGAACTACACAACGCTGTTTACACTGGTTTACAGGCGATACAATTATGATTTCATGTTGAGAATACAAGTTATAAGACGAGTATATGTTTGTCCGGATAACTGATTGTCGATGTTAATTTTGGGACAATCTTACGTCTGATGGTCGCGCCCAATTTTAAGTGAGAAAGATGGCAAATTTCGCTAAATCGTTTACATGCGTTGAGAAAGCATGAACCGACGATTGTTCTGTGAAAAGTTTATGCCCGTAGCTTCTATTTTAAGTAAAATATCGTAAAATAACTGCCATGTTTGTCCGATAATCTAGAGGATCCCTGTATACTCAACGACAAACGAAACGTACAGTCATATAATACTGGCTTACATGTATCTGTGTGAAGAGGAGAGGTATACAATAATGCCGAAAACATAGAAAAATGCAATAACTACATCATATTCACATGTCATACATTCAGTATTATGAATTCTGCATACTTCAAATTATCAAATATATGCAGTCTTTAGTTCTATATGAAATAATGCATTTCGGAAAAATAGATGAATACTCCCTCAAAGTATACTTAGCTAGATAAGTATGCTTAGCAACTTTGGTCAATCGGCTACTGGTATCGAAACGCTGCATCAATGGGGCTTACTTCTTTTCTGTATGTTCACAATTGAGAAATTGGCCACGTCACATACCCCGAGATGACCGACGAAAATACGTCATATTATTTACCTGCACAGTGTGATATGCCCATGAAGTGGATGGAAAATGGCTATGACTGGAGAAATGCGTCTTCAGGGTTTGCGACCAGTGTATATACAGATCAGCCTGTGCATCCGCACAGTCTGATCAGGATCAGCACTGTTTGCCATTCCATCAATGAAACACCCGTCATGTTTCCAACAAGCATTATGGATCGTTATCAGGCCACATAGGTGTGCTATATGATCAGGAGCTACACTGGTCACACATTCCGTGAGCCCCATTTCTCCAGTCATAGCCACACATAATTAATCGACTGTGCCAACTGTATTAAGGTGGTGGCCTGGCCGCTGGGTAAAACATTGGTGCCGGCCACTGTCTTAACCCATTTCAGTCAAAGGATATGATAATTTTTCTTGAAAAAATCACATTCTTTACATTATTTCTCGATAAAGGAATATATTGTTACCACTCGTTTGAACCGTCTCGTCGAGACGGTTCAAACGAGTGGTAACAACATATACTTTCGAGGGTAAATAAAGAAAATGGTGATTTTTTCTCTTTGACGTTTCATACTACTATAAGTATATACCGTCTGTAATGGGTTAAGTGGGTATTTCATGTTGGATCGTACACCGCTGATCATAGTTCGCACATTGTGTGCTTTGTTGGTTGTAGATCATTAGACTACCGCTGCACGGTGGCCTGATCATTGATGTTTGTATATGGTAATATTATTTCATGTGATCTCTCAGGCAGCGCAGTGCCTTCTCTGTATACAGCTTCTTTTTACTGAATAATAGCGCAAGAAGTGCCCTAGTATGCATGCATCACACACCGCTCGCCAACTGATCTGTTTACCGCCACTAATATCGAATATCCAACTTGCTGCTCAAAGGCCTCCTCAAAGAGAAAACACTGTAGCTCGCCAGAGACACTTTGCAAATTAAACAGAACGTTTCACGTGCTTGTACTACATCACATCTGATGTATGTCATAGTTATAGATCATATATTGACGTTTTAATAAATTAATTTCGTAGCGAGCATGTGCACGATAGCGTACTTATTGTTTACCAGCCCACTCGCGAAGCTCCACCCCTAAACGTGATTTCGAATATACTAGTACGTGATTGGCGGTGTGACACGAAGTGAGCGTGTGTGTGTGGTAATATGCTTTGCGTCTCGCGAACTGATGACACAAGGCGCACAATCATTTCTAAATATAGCGGCTGAACATGTATTGATTAATTTAATATATATTGATGAAAGTGTCGCAATATGCGATTACTTGAGACAACCTGTTGTTCTTTCATTTGTCGAGAAACTAGGGTAAACAATAAATACACACGTTGCATAGTCCGAATTGTGGATGTAGATGGCATCGCGATAGCTTCATGAAATTATATCCCCTTGTTGTTGATGATATAAATCGTCGAAACCGCTATGGTTTCGACGATTTATATCGTCGAAACCATAGCGGTTTCGACGATTTATATCATCAACAACAAGGGGATATAATTTGCACAACCTTTTAAGTATTACAAGAAAAGACAAATAGAACGCACTACATGTACATGTAACCCTCAAACACTCTCTAAGAGACGGGGCACCTGGGGCCCGTTTCACTAAACTTCGTACGACTAAAATGTTCGTAAGTGCAAACGTATGATAGTCTGTAAATTTCACATTAACAATGGTTTCTTGTAAACAATTATTGGATTTATATTTAGTGAGAACAGGTTGCATGTTGAAGCATATTCACACTAAATGTAATCCCATCAATTGACATTTCCTGACGATCATAAATTTTCATTTACGAACATTTTAGTCATACGAAGTTTAGTGAAACGGTCCCCAGATAATAATGATACAACATTACCTATATACCGTGATAATCCAGAGACATCAACTAGATACTAAGGAGCAACTTTGTATTAGATATACATGGTTCACAATGAAACCAACGTACAAGAAACTAGGAAATAAACAGAACATCAAATGAAATCCTCACAGATCATGAAGGGCAAATGAAACCCAGCGAAGAAGAAAGCATCAGCGATCATCACGGCTACTAGTCTGAAAATCTTTTTGTGACCGTTAAATTTGTCGGAAAATGACATATCAAAATCCATCCAAGTTACCCTAGAGGTGAAATAGTTAATTATTAAATCGCTTACTTGGGATAGTAAGGAGCCCCGCAGGAGACATGGATTTTTGTTTATTAATTCGTTCACACGAAATAACAATTCGTTCCCTCAATTTAACAATTCGTCCCCTCGAACTAACAATTCGTTCCCACGATATAACAATTCGTTCCCTCGAATTAACAATTCGTTCCCACGAAATGACAATTCGTTCCCTCAACTTAACAATTCGTTCCCTCGAATTAACAATTCGTTCCAAGATATAACAATTCGTTCGTTATTTCGTGGGAACGAGTTGTTAAATTGAGGAAACGAATTGTTAATTCGTGGGAACGAATTGTTAAATTGAGGGAACGAATAAAAAAAAAGTATACCTCCTCTGTGGAGCTCCGTAGGATAGATAGAGAATAGTAGGTTAGTAGGTTAGTGCCGTGAATGGGAAAAAATATCCGGCAAGGCTCAAGAATTTCTTTATTTCTGATCAGAAGTATATGTTGTGACCACTCATTTGAACCGTCTCGCCGAGACGGTTCAAATGAGTGGTCACAACATATACTTTGGTTCAGAAATAAGGAAAATAGATAGAGAATAGTAGGTTAGTGCCGTGAATGGGAAAAAATATCTGGCAAGGCTCAGGAAACGGGATGGGCGAGTCTCTGCCGAGCACATCCCGTTTCCGTGCCGCGCCAGATATTTTATCCCATTCACGGCACTAACCTACTATTCTATTTATCCCGTCAACACCTAAAAATGGCTTTAAAATTCAAAAAATAGTATTGACTGGATATCAAAAATGGTTCACGGCACCGTGTTTCACGGCACATACGCACTGTGTTGACGGGATAATACTGCTATCCGGACGTGGAACATATCCTGTAGCCGATTTCATCAAAATTGCAAAGTATACTTTTGAGGGAGCAATCATTGATTTTTCCGAAATGCATTATTTCATGCAGAACTAACGATTGCATATATTTGATGATTAAAACTATGCAGACTTATTATACTGAATTTATTACATTATCACAGCCATAATGGCTGTGATAATGTAATAAATTCAGTATAATAAAAATTAATAAATTTCTCCTAAAATTGAATATTTCTCCCTCAAAGTATACTTTGCTAGGAAAGTATACTTTGCAATGTTGATGAAATAGGCCCCTGGTCTAAAGTCACATGTTTGCCATTGGTATGTTGTTTCGTCTTATATGGCTATGACTGGAGAAATGGGGCTTATGCGATTTGTCACCAGTATAGCTCCTGGTCAAATATGACACACATGTAGCCTGCTAACGATCTGTAATGTTTGGTTGTAAGCATGACGGGTGTTTCATTGATGAAATGGCCAACCCTGCAGATCCTGATCAGACTGTGGATGCACAGGCTGTATTGAACCTACACTGGTCGTAAAACGCATAAGTCACAATCACATATACGTCTATATTTACTTTCTCTGCTGTTGTACGATTTCTAGTTCTATTTCATCTGACTGTGTTTACAGCATTTATAATACCCGTAACTTATGTTCCTGTACGTACTTGTCTCGAAGGGACAGACATGTCGACAAGCGACAAGTGTGATACTTATAGAGACATGTAGCCGATACATTGAAATTCCCAACTGATCGTTCCAAGTCGATACTCTTGTATCTTGTATACATGATGGTTTGTTTGTAATTGACTGCTTTGTTCACTGGTTGTTTCAGGGTGGCAAACTTACTATCATGTGTATTCGTGTACTGTTTCTTTATTGTGACTTGTGTTTTCCTTCTCGGGCTGTTATTGTGAGTTGTTGTGGGGATTTCGTTGCATTTGTGTTACTTTTTAATTGAACTTCTCGTACTGTTGCTTTCCTTTTGGGACCGCACACCGCTGGTCGTGGAGTATAAGGTTGGACAATGTCCAGCCGTGGGTAAACATTTGCCGTGGCACGAGGGAAACTGTTTGAACCCCAAGACCGTAGGCCGCGGGTTCAAACAGTTATTGAGTGCCACGGCAAACCTTTAAAACTGGTGGATATGGTCGAACGTTATTGTTACATTTCCGTCGGAAATATCGTGTAATTTGAGCATATATTCAGTACTTTCGGTACTTTGAGAAGATCTGCTCCATTCAAACAACTGATTTACACATACATATTCCGGGACCGCAGTACACGTCGCCTGATGCAGGTTTGGCTCCGGAATGAGAATTGTCTGCAGCCATGGTCAAACAGCAGGCGCTGTACGTTTGAACACGGATGTGAGCGGTGTCGTACAACGGCAGTCATGTAGCAATATATGTTTTTGTGCCGCATTTAAGTCTCATCGGCCACCGATGTGTGCGTGTCATGTATTGATCATGATGTATTGCGTTTACTTAGTTTCTTTACATGGATTCATGAGCAGTATGGTCTGTTTACATATTTCCTGGTATTGGATTTGAATTGGATAGGAAATTATTGATTACCCTTAATAAATGTAGCTGCAAACTGTACACTTAAAATAAATAGTCGACACATCGATGATAATTGCCTGGACTACATGTGCGAGAAAAATATACATTGCAAGTGTTACTGGGACTGCTATTTTCTCGTTCATTTTGGAAACATTTGCTTTTACCCCACGCATATATATTTAATGTACTGTTGTTTTCCTGTTGGGAACAGCACATCGCTGGTTGTAGTGAGCATGTTTGTGTCGCGCTAAATGCTTCTCGACCACAGCTGTGCCCGTGTTATGTGTTGATCATGATGGAATGCGTTAGTTTTGTTGTTGCCTTGGTTGATGTCCTCTTTTTGGGCATCTCGTTGTCTATTTTGCTTTATTGTTTACCCTAGCTTCTTGACCAATGAAAGAACAGCATTTCGTCTCAATTAATCGCATTTTGTGACACTTTCGCCAATATCTATTACATTAATCATTTTTGTGACACTTTCGCCAATATATATTACATTAATCATTAAATGTTCAGACGCTATACTTAGAACTGATTTTACGCATTGTTGTGTGCTGAGGACTTAAATAGTGGGTCCCGGCACGCAAGGTCATCAAGCCAGTGCCGTCGTCAAATCAAAGCATTTACCTGTACGCCTTGTTGTCATCAGTTCACGAGACGCAAATCATGTTCACGTTCGCGTTCACTTCGTGTCACACCGCCAATCACATGCTAGTATAGCGAATTGCAATTACGACAGAGCGTCGCGAGTGGGCTGGTAAACAATAAGCACGTTATAGTTCACATATTGAATTTCTAATAAATTAGTGTCTCGTTCGCTAGCGCTCGCTGAAAAATTAATAAAAAATAATTATATAAACTATGACCATTACATATTACACGTGTTTCATTTACAGATATCACTGGCTGTGCAGTGGCACATCCGATATAAATGTGTAAGTCTCTGAAATCCAGGACATCTCATTGCCTCCCGTAGTGTCGTTGTTTACTTTCTGCTCCGCTGATGGAATCGAAAGCAAACCAAGGCAATTATAGGGTTAACTGTATTGTAATTTTCAAATTTGCGGCGTATATCAGAAAATAATAGGTCGGAAAATATGTTTAATTGAGACGCGCTAGCGGAGCCATTAAACATGTTTTCCTACCTATCATGTTCTGATATACTCCGCAAATTTCATAATTACAATGCGGTTAACCTATTTCTAATGCACTCCTTTACTACTGGCGTAGGAATACATATTGAAATAATTTGCGACCGTTCATCAACAGTGATATACCCGTAATGTACATGTATGACCATCAGCCAATCAGATTGCGTGATATTTATACAGTGCATTAAAAACGGGTTTGATCCTCGAACCATCGGAATCATTCACATGCGTTGTATTAATCGGGTGGATGAAATAAAGACAAACGGTTGAATTTCCTTATGCATACACAATACATCTATACTATGGTAGAATTGACAATAATACGATAATACTATCCGCGGATCATGGCCTGTGTGTTATTTGTGTGACGCTTCCAGTACATTCGTCGTAGATGGTACGCATTTATTTTGTTTTCCAACCTGTCGTGTTCGTTAGTGTGTGCACTTACACGCTGACCCCACTGTACGCGGCTTTTCAAACGAGAGAACCTCGTTGTCTGTTGAAGCATGTAACTAAAACTGTACTGTTTTGCGCTATGTATGTTATTAAATTGTTACAAGGTAAGGGTAGACCAACATAGTACCATTGAAAGTCATGTGAACACACTAGAATACACAGGTATATAAAGTCTTCATCAGACATCGAATCGTAGCGCACTCTAAGTCTAGCGGCGTATGGTCCCGCAATGAAATAAACACGTAAAATGTGAATACAACGAATGTATCATAGGACATAAATATCAATGTAACCCGGATTATTTTGGCTGTCATGCATGACAATTTGTAAGCCAGTCGGCCAGTTATCGTCAATGCAGCACTCAACATACGAGCGAATGAACCAGTCATAAATTCTGGATATGCAATCATAATGCATTCCGAATCTGTGTTCGGACAAAACATGGTGGCGGTGTTAGTTATTTTATTTTGCATGGACGATTCCTTTCTCCATGAGCGGTCCGTCCTCATGAAGCAGCATGGCCGGCCATACCGTCCACATCACGTGATTGCCATCGCTCGTGTAGAAGTTAAACCTGTCCGTCCGTACGCGCGAGTTCGGGTCACTCCAGATGAAGACTGGCGGCGGGTCCTGCACGGACATTGCCCATACCAGGCCCACCAACTTGTGCACGTACGCCGTGATCCCCGTAGACAGACTTATGTGTTGTCGCTGGGGCGGGCGTGCTGGCGTGTCGCTGTACGATTTGTGAACTTGGCTTGCTAATATAGGCTTTACCCTTCCTTCTATATATATCTAAAATATAATGCGTAACACACATATAGCTAGTTTAATAAATGGTACCTATTGCCTGCCAGCCTGGGCCCGTTTCACTAAACTTCGTACGACTAACATTTTCGTAAATGAAAATTTATGACGGTCTGTAAATTTCACATTAGCAATGTTTTCTTGTAAACAATTATTGGATTTACATATTTATTGAGCATAGGCTGCATATGCGTAAACAACACTGTTATACCAATAATTATATCACATATGTGGCATGCTATAAACTAAAATATATTACTGGATGTACTTGATAGTGACACGCATACGAAATGTATACATGTGATTCTATAATACTCTATAAGCCATACTATTGTACATTCTTGGACACACACATGGAAGGAAGGTTGAATGGACGGACGTTCCTACAAATGGATACACGTGTGGCTATTATTATGTTTAAAGTAGCCATGTAAGAGAAAAGCATAGCCATGTAAGAGAACGGAATGAATGGCATTTACAGTTACCATTGTTCACTAGCCACACAAGTACTTCGCCGTGTGTACGGACAAACGCCATCGTGATAATAATGCAGAGCTCCAGATAAGGTGCGTATTCGCGTATTTTACGCACTTATGTTAGTGAAAATAATGCAATGCAGTTCAGATTTACTTAGTTGAGCTACACAAAGCAAACAATGTTATAGTGTTTGTTTTTTACAGCTCAAATAAGTGAATTCTTAAATTTGGTTTATTTTTTTATCATTTGTTCCTGTTTAAATAACTTAAGGAAAACAATATATGTACATTTGTTAATGTAAAATACGCATTGAATTATCCGGAGCTCTTAATAACGTCAAATTCTCTTCCAGCAAGCAAGACAAAACATATTGTGCTAGGTTGATAATTGTCAACTTGCTCAAATTAAACAAAACCAATTCTAAACCACAGCCAAGTATTCCACCACGTCTGCAATAGGAATATATCACTAGAAGATTAATTACATGTAAATGTGGTACCTCTATGATGCCAGGCATGGACAGATCAGCTAGTTCCTTTCTGTATGCCTTCAGGTGGTTTGCCGTGATTCCTTCCACGGCTTTGTTGGTGTCTTGTGGAATCGGCGGCATCTACAATGTACATGAAGCATTGTACAGTAACTAGTATGCGCCCCAGTTATTTCAAAGGCGTAGAGTCATGTACCATTTTCCGTATTAAATCCGATACTAGGTTGCAATGAGAAGTGCATATTATCCAACTTTGTAGTGCTCTGTTGCCAGCTTGGTGGCAGATCGGAATCAGAAATGTTGCTACTCATCACTGTTTGATCAAGAGTACAATGACTACAGCGAAAAACCTTTGTTTCATGTTTGCTCATTTTGTCTCACCAGTAGCCGATTTCACTAACATTTCAAATTATACTTTTCTAGCAAAGTATACTTTGAAGGAGAAATTTTCAATTTAAGGATATATTTATTAATTTGTATTATACTGAATTTATTACATTATCACAGCCATTTTGGCTGTGATAATGTAATAAATTCAGTATAATAATTCTGCATACTTTTAATCATCAAATATATGCAGTCATTAGTTCTATATTAAATGCATTTCGGGAAAAATAAATGATTACTCCCTCAAAGTATACTTTGCTAGATAAGTATACTTTGCAATGTTGGTGAAACCGGCTACTGGTACATAGAATACCAGACTTAGTCTCCGTTGATATCAAGTTTAGCAGGCTCGGCTCGGCTCGGAAACGGCAGGTATTCCGAGACTCGCTTCTGAATTCATACGCGTTTCCTAGCTTGGGTTCGGCTCGAAAACCAAATACGAGGTAAGCCTCAGAATTCGCTGTCTGATCGACTTGATATAAAAATAAACCGATCTGGTATTCGCTATTTATTACATACGTACTTTCGTTATCCCTTTGCATTCTCCATATTGACGTCTCGTGAGTTCATATTGGTCAGTGCCGGAACTACGCTTCATATTGCAAAATATTCCTTCTAAAGCACCACTAATTTGTTTATTTTGATTATAATTTTTGTTAATTTCATATAAATTGAGAATGATGTACGTATATAATAAAACGTTTATTTGATTTGTATGTGGATATATGCCACTCGTTCCGTCGCGCAAAAAGTCGCCCAATATCGCAAGCTGCGGAACTCATCCATATATCCACATACAAATAAAATAACCTATAAATATTAGTCCAGCAGGCTCACCTGCAGATCTCGGATGCCGATACACTCGAGTCCCGGTTGTCGTATTTCCTGGAGCACGAGCTGGTTCCGGTCGGACATAAACTGTAGCTGCTGCCGGCTGGCGTTCTTACACAAATACTCCGCGCCCTATATGGTAAATATATACAGAGCTCCAGATACGTATTGTATCTAAGAGTATTATATTCCCAAATTTCAAATTCAATGCGTACTTTACTTTTACAAATGCATTATTGATGTTGTTCTTTATTAAATAGGGAACAAATGATGAAAAATAAAACAAAACACACATTTAAAACTTCACTTATTTGAGCTGCTTTTTGCAGTTCAACTAAGTAAATTTCAACTTTATTACAGTATTTTCACCACTCAATTAGAAAAACAATGAGTATTTTCACATTGGTGTGAGTATTTTGTAGTCCCACTTTTGATAATCAGTGCGTATTCCGCTAAAATAAGTGCGTAAAATGCGCAAATACGCACCTTATCTGAAGCTCTGAATATATACAGACGTGTAAGACAGTAACATGACAACAATGTAATGTGCAAAGTATTATGTCTGTTATGTGTCCAATGCATGTAGTTGCGGTAACACAATACTTCAAATACTACGTCTGTCCTCTACACACACGGTGGGGAGTATTTGAAGTGATACGTGCCCACAATAGCACTACAACTACTTTAATATGTAGATGAAAGCGCAGCATCTTTCCATTCGATAAACTTATATGGAGCACTGTCTGATAGACAGGAAGTACGGAAAACGCAGCATGATGTTGGAATCATGTAGTCGCATACGTCTATAAATCCATGTTCTAACTCGGACCAAAATATCAACTACATGTACTTACTCTAAATATATCCACAAGTGTGAAGATTATTCTCTCGTCGGGGAAGCCCAACTGTTCCAATTCAGTGTACGCATGCTTCCACTCGTTTGTAAACACTTCTTTGAAATTGGCAATTAATGTCGTTGGTTTGGTGTCGGCGCTCATGCTCACTACGCTGATACTGTCATCTGTGGATTTGTTACCCGGTACCGCATTTATACTGTAAATATAATGTGTCTCTGACAATATTCCATATTTTGATTTGCAGATTATATTAGTATTACTAGCAGGACAATTATGACTGTATCACGTGTTTTGCGTCATATTGACAAATATGAATGACGTTTCCTGTTATAGATGCTATATTTATTATATACCTACCAATGAAATACATAGTTATACGATGTAAATAAAAGTCATATGTTCTCATCGATGAAATAAACATCTTCCGGTGAAAATACGACTACTTCCGCTATCTATATTCATAACGCGCACCTGCAGTGCCGGTCTGCATATAGGCTGCAAATACACATTCATTACCGTATACAGTCTAAAAAAACTGCTGATTTCCATGGAGCGGTATATAATAAATAGAATATTCATATTTTTGCAACGAATATGACATATATGTTCATCGAGTGGTGTGAAATGTCCATATTTCACGAGTGTCGTTAACATATCCTCAACACAGTGCGTATGTGCCGTGAAACACAGAGCCGTGAAACATTTGTGATATCCAGTCAATACTATTTTTGCATTTAAAAACCATTTGTAGGTGTTGACGGGATAAATAGCATAGTAGGTTAGTGCCGTGACTGGGAAAAAATATCTGGCGCGGCACGGAAACGGGATGTGCTCGGCAGAGCCTCGCCCATCCCGTTTCCTGAGCCTTGCCAGATATTTTTTCCCATTCACAGCACTAACCTACTATCCTCTATATATACACATGGTAGTGTAGAAAATAAAAACAAGGGCAAGACATAAACGCGTTAGGCACACGATATTTAATGAAGAAATGGAATTCGTTCTGTATATACATGTACCATATACCATTGATATTACTGACCGTGATTTGAGGTCGCTGTTTTCGATGACCAGTCGATCTATGTTGATTTTGTCTGCATTCCTTGTGTTTTCCCTCTGGGCACGATTTTTCTGCAATTAGCACAATACGTTGTAATTGTGTTAAGGAAATCTCATTTTGGTAGATGTCATGAGTGCCAGGTAATTAATAGATACACTTTGGATAATTAAACCATTTCAGTGACCATGTTATGCTACCTGGCGACATCCAGAAACAATAAATATCCCGTCAACACAGTGCGTATTTATTTGATATCCTGTCAATACGACCTAATCACTGCGTATGCATATGTGCGGTGGCAGGGGTTATCTTTTTGCATTGTATAGCTATTTGTAGGTGTTGACGGGATAAATAGAATAGTAGGTTAGTGCCGTGAATGAGAAAACAAATATGGCTCGGCGCGGAAACGGGATGTGCTCGGCAGAATCTCGCCCATCCCGTTTCCTGAGCCTTGCCAGATATGTTTACACATTCACTGCACTAACCTACTATTCTCTATATCGCAAGACGTTTCACCTGTGCATGCACCTCATCCTTGTGCACCATCTGGACGGTGGTTGGGGAGGTGACGACTGAACATAGTAACGTCGACGAAGGATGATCACATGACAGCATGACCTGTTGTTCTGAGTACATAACTCTAATTCCATTACATTACATTGCATTAAATAACGGAGAGCAATCCGTTGCATATAAAGCGGAAAACGTGTAGCTACATTACATGTTTAAAATTGCTCGTCTATGTAATTTTGCACATGGTATATCCATATGTCATTTGAAACAATCTACATGTATGTGTGGTACATGTATGAAACTGTCATTGACATTCGACTTTATTTACAGAAAATGTCAGTTTCTGTAAATATTTTGCAATGACCAATCGTCTTAAGTACACAATCACATGGTTGTCTCCTACGTAAAATAGCCAATATACGGTAAACCTTTTGCTGTTTTTGCATTTTCCGGTAGTGATCGAGCGCCTTCTGTGCCTGTGACCTGTCCACGGTGACGGCTTCATCCTTGTTCTGGACTATCGTGCTAAGGAGCTCCTGTAGTGGGTCTACAACCGCGGCCTTCGACATCGCGGATGGTCCACTCAAGTTAGCCTATCCACTTGAACCTTCACCTGCATTTTCATGAGCATTCAGGCAATTTGGAGAAACATATTTAAATGATTATAATAATATGTCTGTCTACTTGAAGCATGGCTGGTGTCTCGCTGACCGAATGGCGAGCAGTACAGACCCTAACCAGACTGCGCAAATGCGCAGGCTAGTCTGGGTCTACACTGCTCGTTAAGACAATAAGCCCCATTTCTCCAGTCCCATATGCATATATGTAACGGAAGAAGAAGAAGAATAAGAAAGAGAAAAAAAACTGGCGCCGGAGCAAACATTCACTGCCGCTATACAATACAATATTAGTTTATGCAGCTTAGCATTTTTCAGCAAGGAATTTGGTATCTTTTCCCATGACTACACATGCATATACAAATGTATATGCCAGTATAACGATATAAATAGTAAAGCAATTCAATCATATGAAATCCGGCCATACACTGTGCATGATTCGTTCGTGCCAAATCCATGAATATTTCCTTTGTACTTCCTGTTCACGTCGTACACGTAGTAGGTAACAAGCCAGGAAGAGTTATTTACCTTGAAATCCATATATGGATGTTCTTTTCCAACATGTCTCCTCTAATTACATGTATTAATTTATATTTAATCACATCAAACATAATATGATGTCATGGCGAAGTTTTACGTCAATATACAATACACCCGATGAACAAATATGAGTAGAACGACTAGAACGACTGTAGAAATCGGGCCAATGCCATTTCTGGTTAGTCTAGCTCCTGCTCCGCTATGCTGCCCTCCCAAGTCAAACTGAAGTATCTGTTAAACTGCAGTATCTGTTAAACTGCAGTATCTGCACTATGATGCTATGATGACCCTGTGCAATCATCCCCACCTTTATAGGTGGGGATGATTGCGCAGGGTCAGCATAGCATCATAGTGCAGATACTGCAGTTTAACAGATACTGCAGTTTGACTTGGGAGGGCAGTATTATACTTAACACTCTCAATGGAGATAATGTACTGTTTCCTGGCAACAGGTGCTTCAGCGATTGGATGGCGATGGGTGCAGAGCAAATGTCCAATGTTGTTTCACAGTAATCTATAACGCATTTGTGCATCAGTGCAGATCCCAATTAATGTCATACTACTGATAACAGCGAACATTTCACAAGGAAATGAACCACACGGCATGCAGTAGGCCGTTTGATATGAACATGTGTGTTAACGATATCACATGCAAAGTGAGCGCTGTTCAGAATCGTTTTGCATCTCACAAATAATATTGTACATTATACTACACATTCCCGATGCGCTGGCAATGAGCTCATTGAAAGGGAACTACCACGCTTGGGGCCACTGTAGGCGCATAGTAGTCTACTCGGAGAGCAAAGACTGTTTGCAGTGTACAGTGGGGTCAGCGTGTGCACACACGAACGAACACGACAGGCTGGTTCGCTACCTACCCAAAGTGTGTGTTGTTACCACTCAGTTGAACCGTCTCGGCGAGACGGTTCAACTGAATGGTAACAACATACACTTTTGATGCGAAATGAGAAAAAATGCAGAAAAATATTTACATTTTTTTTTATACGTGAAATACAGTGGGGGGTCAGCGTTCCAACCTGTCGTGTTCGTTCGTGTGTGCACTTACACGCTGACCCCACTGTACATTTGTAGTACTGATGATGCTAATGGTACTGTTAAATCCGTACCTACATGTATGTAGCTGTGAAATCATAATACAATGACTTTATTATTATTAGTGTTATTATTGTTGTTGTTGTTGTTGTTGTTATTGATGTAAGTAAGTAAGTACATTCTTTATTTAAAGAGGGTAACCAAGTTGGCGTGCACCAATCTTCCCTAGGGCCCTCTCAAACACAAAAACATATTTACAGTGAACAGGTTATGGCATGTATAAAACAAATGATGCAACCCAACTGCCACCAGCTACACGTAGCTGGCAAACGTTGGGTTGCTTGCAATACGCAATTTTAACATGATAAGGTATGACAAAACCGCGCTTATTGTCTCAGACACGAGCAGATTTCAGATGCTGACCGACCCGAAACTCATGATATACTAATATACTGACATACTAATATACCTACATAGTCCGTTCGGTGTAGACATTAGTGATTAAATGTTAGTGACTGGATAGCGAACAATAATGACCCAGATCAGACTCTGCTTATGCGAACGACGGTCAGGGTCAACATCAATTCGTCGAGACAATAAGACCGTTTTTGCCATATCAAATCGTAATATCACTAAATACCAGGAGACTCGTCTGTCGAAACAGCTATAAACCGGGAACTGTCTAAACGAAGGATATCACAATATAATTAGTCTATTATTTCGGTAACTCGTCATATAATAACCATACACATTGGGATATCATTTCTTTCCGGCAATCTCCATATTTCATTGATATTTCCCAAAACAAACGACGTCACAATAAATAGGGTTATTACGGCTGTTTTGCATGTAATTTATGGACTGTATTTTTATGATACTGGTGGTGGTGGTGGGTTCATTTAATGACATCTACTGATATTTCATCCATGACGAACATCGAGCTGTGAATACATTTATGCTGCTCGCATTTCGAATGTTTAATGGAATGCTGTTCCATATAATTGCACCAGAGTAAGACAGACTACCCTTAAATAATTCTGTTTTAGGTCTAGGAACATACAGGGTCTCGTTTGTCACAGATCGTAGTGTTATGTTAGTGTTCTCCATGCGTGTTGATTGCATAATAAACATTTCACTTAAATATGCGGGAAATAATCCATTGAGGGTTTTGTACATTATTTTAGCTTTCTGCAAAAATATAGTTTCATCAAAACTTAAAATTTTTAGTTTTGTCATTGCTGTAACTAAGTCGGAATACTCGGTACCAAGAATAATTTTGCATGCACGCCTTTGCAATTTTATAATTTTTGCTCGATTTTGATTTGATGAATTAGACCAGATAATACAACAGTAGTCGAAATGAGGCTGTATATAAGCTTTGTAAAAGAGCAATATATGCTCTACAGAGAGGAAATAGCTAATTTTTGATAGCAACCAAAGATAAGAAGATACTTTTTTAGAAACAAAGTCAAAATGGTCATTCCAAAGCAGATTTTCATTAATTTTTAGTCCAAGGATTTTATCGCCAGTAGTGACTTCCAAATTTATATTATTATATGTCAAGTGAATTTCATTTTTATCCAGTATTATTCTTCTCTGCCTGGTTGAAATAAGCATCACTTTTGTTTTGCTAGTATTTAAAAGCATACCATTTGTTTCGCATCACAGCTTCAGTGGATTTAATGCTATTTGCAAATTAGATTCTACCTCATTAATGTTACTCTGGATATCATAAATGGTTGTGTCATCAGCATATAAATCGGTTCCTGTAGCAGACTCGGACAGCATAATGTCGGAAATAATGTCGAACCTAGTATAGACCCCTGGGGCACGCCGCATGTAATACACATATCTTCTGAGTTTGCACCATTAACTGAAGTTACCTGTTTTCTTTGCTTCAAGTACGAATTAAACCACATTAATGTTTGATCACTAAATCGGTAGCAGTGAAGCTTTTGCAAGAGGATATCATGATCTACCATATCGAATGCCTTCCGAAAATCAACCATTACACACCCAGCTAATTTTCCGTCATTTAATGCATTTAGCCATTTTTCTATCATTAGAATTAGATGTGAAAGAGATATGCCGTGCAGAAACTCAATAAGAAGTTTTTCCTCGTGGCAAGTCACAAATAAATAAACAACTTACCTCGTCACATATACGTATGTCGGTCTTTCCGATGCGGTGATAAATATAGTTCTCAAATGTTATTTTAAAATTAATATTACACCACTATAATAAGTAAATAAATTAATATCAATAAGTATCTTGCTTTACATGTTAGCTAATATTCACAGAATTATCAAACGACCTGCCGATATATATATTTTGAAATCATTTTCCTCATTGCCGTTGTATTGTACAAACAACACTGAATACTGTTTTTAATACAACTGGCAGCTTCCTCAAGAGTTAATATATAAGGAATTGCTTGCTGCATGCATTAAGATGACTATAAATGTAATATTTTGTAAACCATATAATATGTGGGGCATATGTCTTTCTCATATGGAATAACACACATTTACTATCATGGTTCACTACACACCACTGACTGCTACGGCTTAGTTTGTTTAACTGAAATCAGATCCTCCCCTAATGTGTTCGCTATTCTAACTGTCCCATACCAAATTGTGGCTTGACGATTTAAACCAGTTATACAGATTAACATGCAACATTGCATTTGACAGTTTGTTATAATGAAAATACCCGGTGAAACGCATATGTGGTTGTGACTGGAGAAATTGGGCTTATGATATTTGTGACCAGTGTAGCAACCGATCAAATATCGCACGCCTAATAGCGATCTATATTACTTGCTACAAGCATGACGGGTGTTTCATTGATGGAATGGCGAATGGTGTAGATCATGATCAGACAGTTCGGATGCACTGGCTGATCTGGATCCACACTGGTCACAAAACCCATAAGCCCCATGTCCAGTCACAGCCACATATTACGCACACTCTGTGTTCCTTAACATTGTGAAATATTGCTAGTTATACAATTGTAACGTTAATCCTAGTACTGGGATAGATAAGAAAAATTGACTTCACGTTTGACTTGGCATATCTCTGAAACAATGAAGGATAATTTAGGATAATTTCTCAAAATATCACTTCCCACGCAGTTGTCTCAGAGATCTGAAAGTTTCAACACGGTAACGTTGTTAATAATCATGTGGGGATAAAACACTAAAAAACATAATCCAAGACGTAATATGTTACCTAACATACCGAAGTTAATCATAATATATTAAATGAGGGTTGATCTAAAATGTCTGGCCACTTATGTAGATAATAGTGCCTGTTCCAATGTGGATTCATTTATGGAACTTACATAAAGAATAGTAGGATAGTGCCGTGAATGGGAAAAAATATATGGCAAGACTTAGGAAACGGGATGGGCGAGGCTCTGCCGAGCACATCCCGTTTCCGAGCCGCACCTGATATTTTCCCATTCACGGCACTAACCTACTATTCTATTTATCCCGACAACACGTACTAATGGCTTTAAAATACAAAAACATAATCCCAGCCACAACACATATTTATACGCAGTGATTAGGTCGTATTGACAGGATATCAAAAATGTTTCACGGCACCGTGTTTCACGGCACATACGCACTAAGTTGACGGGATAAAATCATTTATATTCACACAGGTAAAGTTGCAGGTCTATGCCATTATATTGTTTTGCGATATATAGTTTAAAGCAAAGGGGAATCCACCAGTATTGAACTTAGAAATGCAGAGTGATATACCCCACATCATATGCAAATTAAAGCACATCAGTCGATATCATAGTTGCGAACGGTAACTCTTGTAATCTACTCCCGTACCGTCCGTAGGTCTGCGGATGTAGATTGCAAGAGTTACCTTTCGCAACTATCCATATCAGACATGCGAGTTTGTATAATTCAGCACATCCACATAACAGAAATGTGATGGTGTTTAAAAAGTTGACATGACAGTTTACTTTGTTGAATATTCTATTATTTTGGTATTTAGTTTTAGTTTTTGGTTCATGATTTTGTATTGCGGCTCCACAAATGTAATTGTTCGTGTATAGAGTTTGCCACTTTTGAATGTCAGAGATTATTGCATGGAGTTATATTATGAGATATTATAGGAATGAATGGCCTTTTTGTGGAATTTATCGGGGTATAAACTTGGAAAAGTTTATATCCCCAATAAATTCCACAAAAAGGCCATTCATTCCTTATAATTCCAGCATTTGAGATAAATTCAACAAGAAAATGTGTTTATTTTCCGTTTTCTTAAGAATTATTTTAACTGCGCCTCACGGTTACGGAAAGTAGTTCGGCGTGGGAGTTTACTGGGATATAAATTTTGGACAGAGACTTGCTACGGGCCGATCAAATGTTAGGGAATTGTGTAAATATTTTTGTGCTGGAATTATATTATTTATATGCTATGCACAGTATAGGAGATATGGGGATTTGGAAGTTTGGTAATTTTTGTATCCACCCGATATATTAAAACTTCACATACAACACGTGGCATCATTGCCGCAATGAGAAACGTTTGCATGTGTATCAATCACATCGCATCAATGCTATCTGTATGATTTGGATCTCTTTCACCAACATTGCAAAGTATACTTTAGTAGGAAAGTATACTTTGACGGAGAAATTTTCAATTTTATGAGAAATTTATTAATTTTTATTATACTGAATTTATTACATTATCACAGCCAATTTGGCTGTGATAATGTAATAAATTCAGTATAATAATTCTGCATAATTTTAATCATGAAATATATGCATTTGTTAGTTCTATATGAAATAATGCATTTCAGGAAAAATAAATGAATACTCCCTCAAAGTATACTTTGCTAGAAAAGTATACTTTGCAATTTTGATGAAATCGGCTACAGGGCATACATGTAGACTATTCGTAGACGTGCACGGGGAATTATTACAGGCATTATTATTAATCGGGAGCTAAACTTACATGGTACACAATCTTACACTTCCAGCCCCTATAGTTTCGTCCAGTGTACATATTGTCTGTGTTAGATCTCAGGTGTGTATTAAATGAGCATGCTTCCAATTCAATTCATTTCAATATTTTTATTTCCTCCTGTACGGAGATTATAAATTGTCAAACAATATACAAGAATAATACATGTTCAAAGTTCAAAAAATTTAAACAAACATGACAAAGAAATGGGTACAATGTAGTGATTAATGACATGGTCATGTGATATATATATAAAGTAGTGTGGAGTTGATCACGCATTTGAATTGTTTGAGATCATCGCCACAGTACCTTTGTTACCAGAACTTCATCTGTGTTACAGACTGTTTTCCGTATTTAATACGGTACATGCAAAACTATATAAATGTGTAAGTGCCGAGTCATGCAATTGACAAAATAACCGAACAACGCAACGCGTCCCGCTAGTCCATGGTTTATCACGAACCAAGCTACGCATTGACCGCACAACAGGCATTGGCACAATGCAGGGCCAATCCGGACGCGACAACTATTTTCGCTGATGTGTCATTGGTCGAATAAGTCACGTGATGTCATCGAGTTGAGTCAGTGTCAAGACGCGATGTAAATAAGTTCATGTTCATTTAAACAAAATAGCATAATGAATTACTTGTAAGAGGCTACGTATCAACAAAACACGAGACCAGTGTATGTTATGTGATATTTATCAGGCTCCGCACTACAACGGAAGCAATTCATCGGCATGTCACGATCAATCGTAGCCTAGCCTTTTCCCGATATACTTACTACCAAAAAGCATTAACCTGGAAGTGTGGTTGTGACTGCAGAACTGGGATGTATTGGTTTTACGACTGTGCATCTGAACAGGATATGCACACTTCGCCGGCCGATCAATGAAACACATGTCATGCTTCTAACAAGCAATATAGATCATTATCACGTTACAAGCTTGTGCTATGTGATCAGGAGTTGCACTGATCGCAATAATAGCCCCATATCACCGGCCACAACCACAATTCTCCGGCTATCGAACGTTGACAATGCCCTTCGACATGAGAGGTCCGTCTTTATGCAATAACACGGCTGGCCAGACAGTTTGCGCCACGACACTACCGCGCTTCGTATAGAAGGCGAAACATTCTTTCTTCACTGTAGTGCCCGGTTCGTTCCAGAGGAAGGCGGGCATCGGCTCCTGAAGAGTCATCATCCAGACTAGAACTATCACCTTGTTTACGTATGCCGAGATTCCCTTGGTCACATCCTCGTGTTTGGGCGATTTGGCGTCTTTCCTGTACCTGTACACCTGGCTATCCAGGAAACTCCGCACGATGCCATCTGTGAACATCTGTGAATAACGATATGTGGGTGTGATTGGAGAAGTGGGTCGTATGGGATGTGTGCTTAGTGCAGTTTCTGACCCATTAACACTCTGTTGTAGCGTGATAATAACATGCATTGCCTGTTACCAACATGACTGGTGTTTCATTGATGGAATGGCGAGCAGTGCCGATCCTAATCAGACTGTGTTGATGCACACAGGCTGATCTGGATCTACACTGATTCAAAAACGCATAGTCCTCATTACTTCAGTCACAGACACATATACTATGGTGATAAATATCGGTAATAGTAATACATACTATGGTGATAAATATCGGTAATAGTAATACCATATAAACGTATGCCAGGCCTGTGTCACTTTAATGTATTAATTAAATAGTATCAAATGCTACATAGTGCCATAGTTCGTATAGACGGTATAGGCATCTCATTTCAACACACCTACTCACCAACGAACGAAAAACAATAGTGTGGCAACAATCGGGTCACTACACGGTTTACATAATTATTTCATTCATAAACCGTTATTCATGATCATCGTTGAACGCTTTTCATTGAGTATATGCATGTAGTGTGTTCTGTTTATCAAGTGAATATGCATAAGTGCATAACGTATAGGAAAGCGTTGACTGTAGTTCGTAAGGTACCAGAGTGAGTACGAACCTCGATAAGCCCGGGTGTGGATAGGTCGGCTAATTCCTTTCTGTATAGCTTCAAATGTTTCGCCGTTATTTTATCCGTCGACCGTGTGACAGGCTGTGCTTTGGACGCGGTCTTGTGAGATAAACAAAAATGAAGTACATGTACATATCGATATTCCATATATATAATATGTTATTGAAACGTGGCCATCAAATAAATAATTTCGACGTAAAACAATTGCATCTCTATATGTATAGAGGATTGTCTTGCAAGATCACCACTCAACTGATACATGTACGTACATGTACGTACATTTATTTCTAGATCGAACTAGTCTAATATCTCTAATAGGTGTCGTACCAACTGCTGTACAAGCGGTGACCAAACACAGCTGCTACGGCTAAAGAAAAACTATTTCAATGGTACATCGTACTCGTATATCATAGTAATTGATCATCATTGCGACGCATCGTAAGCATAACATATAACTAAACGACACGTGAACAACCTTGGTAGAACGATCGAACCGGTTTACCTTCTGTCCTCCAATCTCTTTAAGGTTCAGTCGCGGCTGTCGGATTTCCTGGAGTACAATGTAGTTTTGTTCAACCATAGACTTCAACTGGTGCGTCGCTGTATCCTTACAGAAACTGTCAGCTCCCTGAAATACATATAGCATGAACTAATTCATAGAGAACAACTTGGACGGTGCGGTGCATACATGCATATCGAAGATGAGTCAACCCGTATATGACACCTATCATCCTCGCAGGCATCATTGCAATGAATGCAACTAATACATTACAGAACATACGCACGAGTAAATATCAAATAATTGCCACACACTGTATAGCATGATTGCATTGTCGAATCAGTATATTAAGTCTCAATGTGTATATGTCATAAAGAGGGCTAATTTGAAGCGGCCAGAGGAATAAACTCTCAACTTAGCCAGAATAAAAAATACCACGAAGCACAAGATAAAAAAATAGAAATAAAAATCCTTATTAAGCGATGTGCTATCCATAACGTTGCATAGTTATGTCATTCGATTTATACAGCAATGGGATGCGATGCGCAAAACAGACTTTTCAGTATTGATGAAAGTGTACGTTTTTTTCTGTTCACGTCTAGTATGTACTGTAACCTATCAATTTAAATATTGCATTCGCAGACTAGCATTAATTTCTTACTTTTAAAATATCCGCTAATGTTACAATAATCTTTTCATCTGGAAATCCTTTCTTCTTAAGCTCTACAAATGCTTGAATCCACTCGGTGTCGTAAATCTTCTTGAAGTTCGCCACCAACTTGGACAGTCGGGTGGTATCGATGTGCTCCATAACTTGTTTGTTCTCCGATACCGCCTTCTTGGCAGTTGCCGTCAGAGCTGTAAGCCTGCAGTAGTAATGTGAGACTAACCATGTTAATACGGGTCTATTCCGTTCGACATGTGTAGCTCCAGATGACCTAGTTACTATATATGCAGTCATCATATCTAGATCAGATTTGACATATTGAGAGTATGGCAAACTATTACAACGACTCCACATCAGGAGAACCGCATGGACCCGTTTCACTAAAAGTTGTACGACTAAAATTTTGATAATTTGTACATTTCACATTAACAATGTTTTCTTGTAAACAATTATTCGATTTATATTTATTGAGCATAGGCTGCCTATGGTCTATAAATGTAAATCCATCAATTGAAATTTCCAGACGGTCCTAAAGTTGTACTTACGAACATGTTAGTATTGCGATGTTTATTGAAACGGCCCCCATGTACTGTTTGCTGGTCATGAAGTTTATGTGAGACGATACTGTTGTTGAAAATTACTCTTACGGTTAGAAAGCTAATACATATTGTGACATATTATATTACAAGTATACTACAAGAGAATGTATGTTGAAACAGAGTGTGCAAACCGATAAAGCTATGATACCAATTAGTAAATGTCACAATTATTGTGCTCATACTCGCATAAGAAGTATTCCATGTTCTATCTTCAGCATAGCATATAGACACGGTGTTATTTACACATAGACTCTGCATGTAAAATGACAGCCGTGCATTGTGATTTATCCCGTCAACACAGCGAGTATGTGCCGTGAAACACGGTGCCGTGAAACATTTTTGATATCCAGTCAATACTATTTTTGCATTTGCATTTTACAGCCATTTGTAGGTGTTGACGGGATAAATAGAATAGTAGGTTAGTGCCGTGAATGGGAAAAAAATATCTGGCGCGGCACGGAAACGGGATGTGCTCGGTAGAGCCTCGCCCATTCCGTTTCCTAAGCCTTGCCAGATATTTTTTCCCATTCACGGCACTAACCTACTATTCTCTATCTATTTTCCTTATTTCTGAACCAAAGTATATGTTGTGACGGTTCAAATGAGTGGTCACAACATATACTTCTGATGAGAAATAAAGAAATTCTTGAGCCTTGCCGGATATTTTTTCCCATTCACGGCACTGACCTACTATTCCCTATATCCTGTTGCATTGAGTCGCAATGCATTGTGCAATACCGCATGTGCTGACATACAGTTATGTAAGTTTTTACCTGGATTTCAGGTCACCGTTCTCAGCTGTCAGTCGTTCAATGTTCTTCTTGTCTGATTGGCTCGCATTGTATTCCTGCTCACTACTTTGCTAAAATGAATACATGCTACAGTTCAACTAGGTCAGTGTCAATGATCAAGCTGTATGAGGTTAATAATTATGTAATTATATCAATTATGGTTTTCGTACACTCTTTTAAATCACTAAGAAACTATTAAGGTAACTGGACGAAGTATTATTAAAAGATGTCTCATTATACAAACTTATTCCTTAAATTGTAAATGCTGAATCCATTTGCCACCTTTTTGCAAATAATGATCGTCATTTTTAATACTGAGTCTCTCGAAAATATATTAAAGTTAAGTAGATTCCTTGTAAAAATGCATTTTATATTTTATCAGCGACAGTGGCAAGTGCTACTACAATATACTATTGTATTGTGCGACTATTATGCAACTTTGCTTTCTCATAAAATATTATACTATGAGAGGATAAATGGGGCTTACGGATTTTGTGACCAATATAGATAAAATAATCAACCTGTGCATCCGCACAGTCTGATCAGGATCTGCACTATTCACAATTCCATCGATGAAACACCTGTCATTATTCTAGCAATCATGAGCTAAACTGGTTACACATTCCATGAGCCCAATATTTGCCAGTCACAGTCGCATAGCAAGACCAGACAGCAACTGCGTGCTGATCACTGTGATCAGTGTGTGTGGATCGCGTGGCCGAGTGGTCCTGAAATAGGACTGCTGATCTTACGATCGTAGGTTCGATCCTAACCCGAGGCGTGCGGTGTGACATTGAGCAAGAAACTTTATCCACACTACATCAGTCAGCACATATGTAAATGGGTACTGGCTAATTACCGGGAAACTCGAGTGTATTTGATTGCATGTACACGTATACATGTACATGTATATGCATACAATATGACCATTCACATAATCCTCGAAATGAGGCCTCGTAGTATAGGAAGACCTAAAGTTTGTTACAGCGAAAATATGTTGATGGTCCCAAAGGAAACAAACGAAAACGATTGGAAAATGCATTGAAAAAAGACGGTAAAGTATAACGATATGCATAAAAACGATTATCTTTTATTTGTTCTTGTACCCGTACTTGACAAAATACAGTTTCGTTTAAATACACATCTTTCAACTATTTAAACGTCTGTCAGTTCTTTCAACGCATCGTTTTGACACTGTGTTAAATTAGAAACTAATATTTTCGTTGGTTACGTTTCAAATTATAAAAATGGAAACGATGTCAAAACGATTTGTAAACGATAGGCAACCGTTTGTTTGTGGAACCAGGAACAAATCCAGACTGTACCTTTTCCTGCTCCTGCATGCGGTGGTATGTATCCATGACGACCTGGGACCGAGCCTTGTCCACCGGCACTACTTTATCCTTGGCCTGCACGATCTCCGTGAGGAATTGCTCCACTGGGTCCACCTCGTCCCCCGTAGTCACGATAAAACTCGGCCGCTTCAGCATTCTGCTCGCCTCATCACATGAGTCAGCGATTCCAAGACTTAGTTCAATCGTATTTGCTACATGCGATCATCAGCAGGGCAATATCAGTGGTTGCATATTGCCAATTAACAAAGGAACATAATATATAAATACATTATGTAGTGTCAATCTTGTTTGATAGTTAGACCGTCTGTGATAATCTTATGAAATCCAACTTGATGTTGTTTACCTGAAAATAATAAATATGTGCTGGATTTTGGTTTACACTGGCGTGGATTCTCAATTGTAACACACGACCGGCCCATTTTTCCTAAAACATATTTGTTCTGCATTTCTTTCTCATTTCTCATCAAATACTGGTTCAACTGAGTTGTAACAACGTACTCGTTGGTTGAGCAATCAGGTCATTCCATGTAAAAATTGGGTTAATATATAAACTCGGGAAATGAAAGAGTGTGTACGTCGGACACGCCCCGTCCAGTATCCGCCCTGACCAGTAGCCTATTTCACCAACATTGCAAAGTATCCTTGTCTAACAAAGTATTCTTTGAGGGAGTAATCATTTATTTTTCCTGAAATGCATTATTTCATATAGAACTAATGACTGCATATATTTGATGATTACAAGTATGCAGAATTATTATACTGAATTTATTACATCATCACAGCCAAAATGGCTGTGATAATGTAATAAATTCAGTATAATAAAAATTAATAAATTTATCATAAAATTGAAAATTTCTCCCTCAAAGTATACTTTGCTAGAAAAGTATGCTTTGCAATGTTGGTGAAATCGGCTACTGAACATTCACATACTCGTTGCGCCGACATCGGCATTCGGTCTGATCAGTGGATTCAGTGTACATATACATTTACACACATTTATGTATTTTTACCATGAGGTGTATACTTACCAATGAATTTATATTTATCCCGTCAACACAGTTCGTATGTGCCGTGAAACACGGTGCCGTGAAACATTTTGATATGCTGTTAATACGACCTAATCACTGCGTATGGATATGTGCGGTGGCTGGGGTTATTTGTATTGCATTTTAAAGCTATTTGTATGTGTTGACGGGATAAATAGAATAGTAGGTTAGTGCCGTGAATGGGAAAACATATCTGGCTCGGCACGGAAACCGGATGTTCTCGGTAGAGCCTCGCCCATGCCGTTTCCTGAGCCTTTCCAGATATTTTTTCCCATTCACGGCACTAACCTACTATTCTCTATCTATTTTCCTTATTTCTGAACCAAAGTATATGTTGTGACCACTCATTTGAACCGTCTCGGGTCACAACATATACTTCTGATGAGAAATAAAGAAATTATTGAGCCTTGCCGGATATTTTTCCCATTCACGGCACTAACCTACTATTCTCTATATCCTCACAGCTATATCACATTTCGCGCCCATTCACTTGAAACTAAACCATAAGTCATCCCGCGATTAATAACATATTCCATACTGACAGACAAATAACATGCACAACTGTCGGTCTCTTTGCCCAACGTATACTGGTATGCATACACGACTGCATATGTGTGCTTGTATGTCCAGCTGAAGAATTAATTGCCTGGACGTATTGAATTTTAGAATATCGTATTTCTCATTTAGTTTACATCTGAATGAAGACCGTTGCATGTTTTGTTTTCAAATCAGTGGATCATGAACACACTATTATAGTAATGGTCTAACTATTACCTATAGATACAAAGAACTGGCGCATTCCTGCTATGTTCAATGACATCGCATGTATAGTTTGGTGAAAGTTAATCAGGAAATTATAACAAAAATAAACAAGGATGAATACATCAGAAGACAGAGTTATCCAATTGATATTTACGCTACAATTATAATAACCAACATCGTATGCGTGACAACCTGTTGCGGTTATTTCCTCAATGAATTTTGAGTGAAGGTGTATTATCTTATGTAGTGTATGTGTGGCTGTGACTGGTTAAATTGGGCTTATGCGTATTCGCAAAGTCTGATCACCAACTTTACTGCGTCATTATATCAATGCAATCGCGTCATGATTTTGGAAAGCAACATAGATCGTTACCATGCTACATGGGTGTGATATTTGATCAGAAGCTAGACTAATTACAAATCACATACGCCACATTTCTCCAGTTACAGTTATATATGACCCGTAGTGGCTACAAGGGTGTCTTGGTTTTGATTAGAACAATGGCATTCACCGATAGTTAACGATTATGTTGACGTCAGGGTAGAACTACATGTATCTACTGTCTGTTCAACGTTTTGCTATCGAAGATCATTTGGCCATTAAACACATTATAAATATTTAAACGTAAGTACTTTTTCATCAATAACAAAAAAGTCACCCTCCTCTTTTTTTTGTATTTGATGAAATTCTGTCAAATATTTATTTTATTGTGAAAAAACTGTTTTCCAATGAGAATTTAACATGTGGCCTAAAACTATATTTGTTTTAATATGTTTTTATCTAGCCAGATTTCGGAGTCAATTTCCAAGACAGTGTTTTCGTTTTTTGATTCCTCCCCCAGCGCTTCTACCTCTTTTCCCCCATGTTAAATTCCCATAAGAAAATTGTTTTTTTCGCTATAAAATCAACTGAATATTTTATGGAATTTCATCAAACCAATTTTTTTGGGGAGGGTGACTTTTTTGTTATTGGTGAAAAAGTACTTACATTTACATATTTTTTAGATTTAATATGTTTAATAGCCAAAAGATCGTCGGCAGAGAAACGTGGAACAGACAGTAGTTAATTTACTGGTCACTGACCGAACCCGACAGCAAACTAGATTGATTTCATTTTTCTTATTGCTATTAATAGATATTTGGTCTAGTTTCTGTCTGTTTTAATGCGGATTTGTTCTTTAGACAAATGTTCACATGTTGTATAATATGAAGACACACACAATTTGAAAAGCATTTTTTTCAGGATGGCCGACTTACAACTAATCCATAGGTACATGTACAGCGGAGATGTGTTGAAGGTTCCAAAATGAAAGGAATGACAACGCATGGAAAATGAGGTAAAGGCGATATATATAGAACCAAATATACTTTGGTTTATGAGTACGCGAAAACGATATGTTCGTTTAAATTCCCAACTCCCACCTATTTAAACGCCTGTCGTGTCTTTCAACGCATGTCGTATCGTTTTTTTCCAACGCATGCCGTGTGTCTTTTACACATCGTTCTCACGTCGTTTTCGTTTCTTCGAATTAGAAATCGATGCTTTTCTTGGTTTAACCGAGACAGGTTTAAACAAACGAAATCATCGTTAAATATTTAACAAAAAAAACGAAAACGATATGAAAACGATGTGTAAACGATAGGAAATCGTTCGCTTGTGGAACTAGGAACAAGTCCCCGTTGTACAGTGGAACCTCGTAATACTAATATGCCTGATTTACAGTGAAACACCGCTAAACCGGACACCCTGGGGACCTCCCAGGGTGTCCGGTTTTGCGAGGTTCCACTGTAGCTTGTTATGTATGCGAACAGTGTGCGGTAAAATATTAAATTTACAACATTGTACTACAGTGCAACCTCTCTACAACAGCCACATGAGAAGACGCAAAACTGACTGTTGTAGAGAGGTGGCTGTTGTAGGGAGGTTAACGCTGAATTAAATTATGTCGTCTGCTGTTTATCTATTTTCTTCGAAAATTCTGACCAAATACATGATTTGCCAGCATTTTAGAATCATTTCCAATGAAAATGCGTCCGTCCGTCCGTCCGTCCGTCCGCACACACGGCGAGGTACTATGTGGCTAGAGAACAATGGGTAACTGTAAATGCTATTCATTCCGTTCTCTTACATGTACGTGGCTATATTTTTATTTTACGTGGCTACTGTAAACATCCGTCCGTCCGTCCGTCCGTCCGTCCGTCAGGGGGTTTAAGAGGTTAGCGCCGTGGCCTAACACAAAATAATTATTTGATTTATTCCGTAAGCTCATAAATTCTATTGATGTTTAGGGGCTTATTCTTTGATCTTCAAACAATGGAAATACCCCATAAACCAAAAATGTTGGAACGTCCGTCCGTCCGTCCGTCCGTCCGTCCGTCCTAAGGTTGTACTATCATGATGTGTGACAAATCTACCACCACCATCCAACCCCCGCTGATCACAAGGTCAAGGTGGCATACTTAGTCTCTTTACAAAACTTAACATCGGAGAAATATGTTATAACTTCTATTTCTTTGATCGAAAATTCTTAATTTCCATGCATGCATTCCTCTAAGGCTCTACTATCATGCTATGACAAATCCCCGCTGATCTCGAGGTCAAGGTCACATACTTAGTCTCTTTACAAAACTTAACATCAGATAAATCGGTTATAACTTCTATTTCCTTGCTCGGATCTGCTTCACATTTCGCACACGCATTGCTCCAATGGACCTCTACCACTCTGTGACATATTCACGTTCGTGCCGCCCCAGAGGCAAGGTCACAAGCACACATACTTGGAATTTGTTTTACATATTTAGGGGTACATGGGCCCACGCGGTGGTATTCCGTAAGCCTCGCTTACTGACCAATCTAGTTAAAAAGGATCATGCCTCATTTGCATATGAAAATAGCCTGATACAACCGCGTGTCACTATCAGCAAAATATATATTACTAAATGATTATATCTGCATAGCGGGCACTTGTAATTTTTAGAACTGTTCGAATATAGTTACACAATTATACATTTATTTAATTCCTATAAAGAACAGTTTGTGCCTGCTGAGTGGGCATGTGCCTTTAACCCTTTCAACACCAAGTAACTTAATAGGATGTTCCATGCCAATGTTTCACGCTATTTCATTAATTGTGTTCATTCAAATTATCCCATTCTTCTAAAAGGGTAATCTGTACGACGTTTAAGATTATTAACAAACAGTGGAGATCCTGATGAGACGGCTCGTTACGAGCCGGCTCATCTGGATCTGCACTGTTTGCAAACATTGTCTCTATAGAGGTCTGTGGTGTTGAAAGGGTTAAGGACCTTTTCTATCCCTGATCATAAATGGTTTCAAATGTAATTGCGTTGTATATGTGATGGGATATATATACATATATATATATATGTAAGTTAATGTTCAAGTATACATTATATATATATTTATGTAAATATATATATAATATATACGTGAACATTAACTTGTAACTGTATCCGATACAGCACATGGGGTGGCCATCTCGGCCATCTTATTATTTACATGTTATCGGTGCATACTAATGCATAAATACTGGTTATGGAGTATCATAAATATGGATAGTATTTGTGTATATCTAACATAACAATCAACATAGGCTAGTGTTTTAGTTTCCTATCAGTAAACTTATTTAATAAATCTCAAAATAAATCATAGCCCTTGTAATATCCTCTATATGTGCCACATTAAGTCATGTAATAAAGTATGACACGTATAATTAACAACAACAAAAAATAGCACTAATTGTTCATCCGTGAAGTCCGAGCGAAAATCGCCTATTTAAGTTAAATACAATTTTCAAGTTGTGTAACTACAGTCAAACCTCCCCGAACGGCCACCTCTCTACAACAACACCCTCTCTATAACAGCCACTATTTTATATCCTAAATGGATGATTTCCTCCGCATCTAACACTTAGACTGCTGAACACGAACATTGTCGTCTGCTGTTGCTTTGCCTTCTTTCTCAATAAAAACATGTTTTGACAGCATTTTAGAATCATTTACATTGGAAATAATTCTAAAATGTTGCCAAAGCATGTTTTTGATGAGAATTATCGAAGAAAATAAATAAACAGCGGACGACAAAATTTAAGTCAGCATTAACCTCCCTACAACAGCCACCTCTCTACAACAGCCAGTTTTGTGTCTTCCCATGGGTGGCTGTTGTAGAGAGGTTGCACTGTATCTGCTATTTATAGAAAACAATTGGCGGAATTAATTCCTTCTTAACTCAACAAATTGCATCATGCAACCGTATACAATGTATGATATTAACAAAATTGAAACCGGTATTCTCTGTTGCTCAATTTCAAATGCCGCTACGGTTTGACAGATGTTTTCTATTTAAGGTATTTGGCAAACGGATACGGTGTGCATTCACGACAGATCAATATATACTGATTGTATTTATGTTACCAATACTTAGTTAACATATTAATCAACACAGTTGTAACCGTTCATCTGATAATGGTGTGTTCTTTCTTTAGCTTCGTCGGGTGTGACCATGCGGGAAGTGTATGCAATCAAAATGAATGCGGTTACTACAGTGAAACCTCTCTAAACCGGACACCATGTGAGGGCCTCATTGTGTCCGGCTGACAGAGGTTTCACTGTAAATCCGGAATGTGATCATTCTGAGCCATAGTTGTGTGTTATACGATCACGAACTGTAGCCTATTTCACCAACATTGCAAAGTATACTTTTCTAGCAAAGTATACTTTGAGGGAGACATTTTCAATTTTAGGATAAATTTATTAATTTGTATTATACTGAATTGATTACATTATCACAGCCACTTTGGCTGTGATAATGTAATAAATTCAGTATAATAATTCTGCATACTTTTAATCATCAAATATATGCAGTTGTTAGTTTTATATGAAATAATGCATTTCAGGAAAAATAAATGAAATCGGCTACAGATGATTATCACCTGAGATAAATGACCAAGACATCAACAACATCAACAATAAGATCACATACATTGTATGTTTTCTTGGTGTCCGGTTTAGAGAGGTGCCGCTGTATTCCTCACCGTTCCCTGATTTGTCTACATAAAATTGTAGAGAGGATAGCGAATAGTAGGTCAGTGCCGTGAATGGAAAAAAATATCCGGCAAGGCTCAAGAATTTCTTTATTTCTCATCAGAAGTATATGTTGTGACCACTCATTTGAACCGTCTCGCCGAGACGGTTCAAATGAGTGGTCACAACATATACTTTGGTTCAGAAATAAGGAAAATAGATAGAGAATAGTAGGTTAGTGCCGTGAATGGGAAACAATATTTGGCAAGGCTCAGGAAACGGGATGGCCGAGGCTCTGCCGAGCACATCCCGTTTCCGTGCCGCGCCAGATATTTTCCCATTCACGACACTAACCTACTATTCTATGTATCCCGTCAACCCCTACAAATAGCTTTAAAATGCAAAAACTAACGCCAGCCGCATCGTCAAAATCGGAGAATCAACTAGTATGACAACCGCACATATTCATACGCAGTGATTAGGTCATATTGACAGGATATCAAAACTGTTTCACGGCACCGTGTTTCACGGCATATACGCACTGTGTTGACGGGATAATACTGCTATCCGGACGTGGAACATAGCACCTAGGCCACTTAACAATCAGTTGATTCATGTGTTGACAACTCGAATTAAAGGGTATACATTTTGAAAAGGCGAAACGATGGACAGCGCAGACGTACAGACAGTATGATAAGCGTTATGATAATATATTATATTATATTGCTGAACGGTGACTGTAATACACCTCGACAAATCATGATCATGTCCACAGGTCTATACAATAACTAGACAAATCAATACCGAATATACTCATTATTGTGTTAATTATTTCGTATTGTTTAATACTGATGACAATTCTGATTATCACAGTAGCACATTCACATGAAAACAAACAAGGCTTGTACTTCAATCAACTTACGGGTAGATATTATTTTATGTTCGACAGTGGATATTTGTTTCCAAGGTAACTGTCAGTCTATATCCATGTACACTACAACATGTTTTCAGTATATTGTCTATATAATGTTTTTTGCACACGTGGATAGCTATGTTACATGTGTTGGCGACATATTCTTGTGGTATTTCTGTAGACTCGTTGAGTGCAGTTTGTGTATCATTGTTATAAGGGCCGAAGACGCCGAGATGTGGGGCATGTTATTGGTACGGGCAACAGCATAGTCATTGATCAGAATGCTGTGATCTGTTTATGCCGATTTACCTTCAGATGTTAACAGTATGTTAATTTATTGGTCAGTAATGGGTTACATTACCATTTGTGCTATTTAAATTGACTTTAATCTATGTTGGTTGCAAACACCAGATGATCGTATCCGCATGTTGTGACTGAAATATTGTTTGTCGTTTGGTTCAGTATAATCTAGAAATAGATTAACATGTTGGGACTGTGAACGTGTAGCAACCTCGGACTGGTAAGTAATATGTTCTATATTCATGTATGACGACATTCCGCCGTGAATCATAGAAAGAGAAAATGATAAGCCGATGTCTAAACCATCGTCTCAATAGTAGCTGACAATTTCTAAATAGCATTAATGTGTGATAATAAAACTGACGTATAAAGTAACACATGGTTTGAACGTTCTTAAGAGACTACTAGGGTTTCTGTAAACCAGTGGGACGTTTCACTAAACTTCGTACGCCTAACATGTTCGTAAATGCAACATTATGATAGTCTGTAAATTTCACATCATCAATGTTTTCTTGTAAACAATTATTGGATTTACATTTATTGAGCATAGGCGAACATGTTAATCGTACGAAGTTTAGTGAAACGGGTCCCATGACTCGTTAGTAGTTTTATATCAACATAATTAAGCTACATGTAGCGTTCGACGGCAATAACTAAGTTGATAGCAAATGTAAATCCATTAATACGTTTATTCGTCTGAATGCATGCGTTATGGTCGTAACTATGAACTACCGAGTCAAATGTTATCGTACACACATTACACATACCCGAGTGTATAATTATACCCACGGCATATGAAGTATGTCGAGGGGTATATAATTTTCGTAATTCCGTCCGTCCTTCCGTCCGTTTGTCCGTCCGTCCGTCCCATGTTAAGTTTGTGGGTACGCATTACATGTATTTCTACAACGGTAAGTCAGATTTACTTCAAACTTCATATACTACCTTAGCATCATCCATATTTTCATTCCATACAACACCCATGCGACCTTCATGTCCGAGGTCAATGTCAAGTTGCTTAGATATTTGCATCCGTAATGTTTTCGGGAATTTATTTTCGGATACCCATTATCTCTGCAACGGTAAGTCGTATTGACTTCAAAATTCATATATATCGTTGTCATCAACCATATTTTCATTTAAATATTTGCGTTAAAGTTTTTATTTTTCGGTCCAGGCCGCGGCCAGGGGTATACGTGAGCCCCTGCTCACTTTCTCTAGTATACCTACCTGCTATAATCTGTACACACTTGGGTCATCAAAAGTATTTCGTTAACAAAGAACGATGCTGCTGCACATACAGGTTCACACCCAGTGTCTACGACGTCCTTTCCAAACAGCTGGTCACGGTGTGGATCGGCTTTGTTCTGGTAGACTCTACGATATCCCGTACTCACCGTGTCATGACCTTAAGGCACATTTGACATATTTTCAAAACGACGTCTCTCACGGTTCTCAATATTTTGTTAAAGGTTCGTAAGTCTATTCAACCGCGTCGGCCATACGTTGGTCAGCTCGTTGGCATCGTGCTCAGTGGGACAAACTCTTATTTTCTGAGGATTCCCGATTTATGTATATTGATTTATATTGATTGATCGTCTGCGTACATATTTCCAGTAGACTATTTCACCAACATTATCTAGCAAAGTATACTTTGAGGGAGTAATCATTTATTTTTCCCGAAATGCATTATTATATATAGAACTAATCGTTGCATATATTTGATGATTAAAAGCATGCAGAATTATTATACTGAATTTATTCCATTATCACATGATAACAAATAATAAATTTATCTTTAAATTGAAAATGTCTCCCTCAAAGTATACTTTGCTAGATAAGTATAATTTGCCATGTTGGTGAAATAGGCTACAGATCTACTATCACATTTCTTCGCTGGTACTGTAATATACTTGCACTGTGCACAGTCTAAATTGCGCAAAATGATGAATTTGACCAGCATGCATGTTTGCACAGGCTGATACAGGTGTTAACGTTTCGCAATGGCATATCCCCATTTCTTCCGCCGCATACAACATTATTCTGGCAACCATAGAGAACACCATAAGGATGGAGGGACGTATGTCGTCGGTTGACCGCGTGGTGCATGCTATGGAGGGGCTGGACCACAGCGAGCTGACACGAGGCAATGTCAAGGCTGCATCCAGAGCCGTTGATGCTATACGCGGCGAGTTGAAGAAGGAACGCGGTAAGTACATGTACATGCAACGTTGTCGCGGAGCTACAGCGAATATTTGTTTAAGGTTCCCAAACGAAACAAACGAAATCGAATATGGAGAACGAAGTGAAAACGATCCGGATGTGTTCTTTGCTCCACAAACGAACGATTACCTATCGCTTTCACATAGTTTTTACATCGTTTTCGTTTTCATAATTGGAAAAAGATGTTTTCGTTGGTGTTAACATGTCACGTTTAACCCTTTGAACCCGAAAGCCCGCTATAGCGGTTTATGCAAACAGTGCAGATCCAGATGAGCCGGCTCGTAGCGAGCCGTCTCATCAGGATCTGCACTTTTTGCAAGTAATTTTCATATTTCTTAGAACAGTAACACCCCCTTTTCATAAATGGACGAATCTGAAAATAATTTTGTGACCATTGGATTGGTCGGAACATTTGCATATGACAGTCCATTCCAGTTCCTTAGCTTTGAAAGGATTAAACCAACGACAACATAAGTTTCTACTTAAAAGCAACGAAAACGATGTCAAACCGATGCGATATTGAATGAGACGACAGACATTCAAATAGTTGAAAGCCGCGTGTTACTATCGCACAAATATTATATTGGCATTGTTCAAATAATGTTAAATGTTTCGACTATTGTTAACGGCGTGGCTTACACGGTGAAACACCCTCATCTCATCCTGACGCTATACCTTGCTAAGCCACTATACGATTTGCTTTTAATGTATGCAACAACTCTATAATCTCGTGTCCCAACTTCAAACGTGAACTTCAACGGCGTTCCATTTTTTCAGGTGTTGACTACCTTACGAATACATTCTCTAAATTATTGACGATGGCAGAAAAAGGAAATTGGACTGACTTACGCAAAGCAAAGATGGATGGGTCCGTTGAACAAGCTAAAGATGAAGTGAAAGATTTGTTCGGTGCATTCAACATTCAAGGGGTAAGTTCCATATGTATACACTAGGTACATAACGGATATCGCGACAGAACAGCGACAGCAAATGAAATACTTCCGGTTTGTTTGTAAAGTGGTGACCTACATATATATGTGTCTGTGACAGGAGTAATGAGGCGAATCAGATCAGTGTATATCCAGATCGGCAAGTGCATCAGCACGGTCTGATCTGAGTCTGGACTGTTTGCCATTCAATCAAAGAAACAAAAGCTCGTTGACTGATTTCATAACAGATTCGGTATAGCCTCGTTTCTTATGATATCAGTAAACCTGTTTAATATATATAGTAAATTGTCACTCATGTACGATCCTCTATATATTGTGTAACCGTGCCGGTGCTTTGCTGTAGAACCACACGACGCCCGGCCCCGGCAACCAGACGAAAACGCCCGTGGATCGCGGCTACCCGCCACAGCACACAGAGAGAGCGTGTACGCCTACGAACGCCGCAAGAAGGAGGCGTCCCTCGAACACAGAAACAGGCGCTCCGTGGAGCCGATGTATTCCGAATCGATCGGAACCGGAAGTGATCGCAGTAGTCATGCGCGCCTGCGTGATGATCCGAAACAAGTCAGTGAACAGTAAGTAGCGAACCGCGATTTCTGTCAAGTGATAACATTACATGTACCAATGTGTTCGGGTATTTTAATGTGTGAAATTTACATTGCAAACAAACCAATGCTGCATATAATTGATTTATCCACTGAAATAAGGAGTTTCAAGTTAAAAATGTACGAGCCCTCTATGTTACGTGATGCTAGCTGATACAGTGAGGTCAGTGTGTAAGTGCACACACGAACGAAGACGACAGGTTGGTTCCAACCTATCGTGTTCGTTCGTGTGTGCACTTACACTCTGACCCCACTGTACTAACAATTTAAAATCAAATCAGTAGTTGCTGTATTGCGTGTATTTCGTTTTCGCCGATACTCTATTCATAGTTTCTAATGCACTCTTTAAATATCACGCAATCTGATTGGCTGATGGTCATACTTTACAGGTATATCATTGTTGATGAACGGTCGCAAATTATTTCGATATGTATTCCTACGCCAGTAGTAAAGGAGTGCATTAGAAATAGGTTAACCGCATTTTAATTTTGAAATTTGCGGTGTATATCAGAAAATGATAGGTCAGAAAATCTGTTTACACAGATTTTCCGACCTATCATTTTCTGATATACGCCGCAAATTTGAATATTATAATACAGTTAACCCTATAATGATTTATTTCGAAGAAACTGATACACATGTCAGACTCAAATATGGGTACATGTAAACGTATTGCCTCTACTGCCTATAGAGGTAAATAGGCGTATGTGTGGCAGGATGAGCGCACTGCATACAGTGACATGACGTTTAACCAACCCTTACAATACTACAGACCTGTAAAGTGGTATTGGCAAATAGTGTAGATCCAGATGAGCCGGCTCGTGACTACACTTTAGAAGTAGTTTTCGTAATTTTGAAAAGAAAAACAAAACAACCAATAAAGTTGTAATGATAGGATTGGTTGCAAAATTAACATATCAATATCCATTCCAGTTACTTAGGGGTGAAAGGACAACATTACACTCACTATGTTTCAGGATGAGCCAGATTGCGCGGGAGAAGTTGCGGGAGGGTGGAAGTAACGCGGCGCTGCATGACCTATCTGACCCCGGCCATATCGCCGAGATGTTCGCCAGCCTGCACAAGCATGAGTGGATGGCGGCGTATGAGGAGGTGAACCAACAAATGCGGGACAGCGGCGACACCATCAAACACCTCGAGGACATTCTACGGGTGGGTGTCTTACTGCCCGTGCTTGTAGCTCTGTTAGAGATTGTACTTTGGTAGCATACCCGAAAACAGGCAGTGTTTCTGGTCGAGGCTGGTCCGTACTCAGCTTTGTATTTTAATGTGACCAATGACAATATGTAATTTGTTTCTGCGACTGGAGAAGTGTCGCTTATGGGATTTGTGACCGGTGTAGCAGACTCACGTAGCCTGATAACGATCTATATAGCGTGTTAGAAGTAGGTGTTTCATGGATGGAATGATGAACTGTGCAGATGCTGATCAGTCTGTGCGGATGCACAGGCTGATCTGGATCTACATTGATCGCACATTCCATAAGCCCTATATCCACAGTCTAAGCCACATACGTACAACAAATGTATATTCTGAGACTGATCAGAGTGCAGTAACAGTGTTAGTAGCAATTACTGGAAATATGACAATAGTTGCAATGTTGATATTTTAGTCACATAAATCAGATAATTGTGTTGTCTTAGACAACACAATTATCTGATTTATGTGACTGAAATATCAACATTTGCAACCATTGTCATATTTGTGTTGTCTTAGACAACACAATTATCTGATTTATGTGACTGAAATATCAACATTTGCAACCGTTGTCATATTTGTGTTGTCTTAGACAACACAATTATCTGATTTATGTGACTGAAATATCAACATTGCAACCATTGTCATATTTGTGTTGTCTTAGACAACACAATTATCTGATTTATGTGACTGAAATATCAACATTTGCAACCATTGTCATATTTCCAGTAATTTCTACTGACACAGTTACTGCACTCTGCACCGGCGTAAATATTTCACGTCGAACAATGCACCGGTCTTAATGACGAGATACCACTCGGCTCTACTTATAGATATCGCATAAACGGATTGAACGAACATGTGTTTCTTCTGCATGTAACTGAATGGGGTTCTTCAACATGAAACATGTTACGCCTGACTGGAGTACTAATGTACGACCGGTATGCAAAGTTACGTTATTTATTTCCTGTTGGTTTCAGCATGCTTACGACTACTGCAAGGAGACGTCAGAACGACAGATGATAAACTTGTTGATGCACGCGGAGAATGAGATGTTATTTCCAAATATAACGGCACAGTCTCGGGTATGTACAGCCCAATATAATTACACCGTTTTGGATAAGTATGTCATCCCAATATAACGACACAGTTTCGTATCATTGAGCTGTTTGTAAAAGTGAAGAAAGTTGTTTTTGTATAATATTAATGAAGCTTCATTCCATCATACATAATGCATCTACTGTTAGGAAATGAGTACCAACGTGTGAATTAACGAATTTCAGCTTTCGATATTATTCACAACCATACTTTCTACATGGGCTCACATGAACATACCAGGATTTTGTTCATCATAATTTCGACGTGATACACTAATATATAGAGAATAGTAGGTTAGTGCCGTGAATGGGAAAATATATCTGGCAAGGCTCAGGAAACGGGATGGGCGATGCTCTGCCGAGCACATCCCGTTTCCGTGCCGCGCCAGATATTTTTTCCATTCACGGCACTAACCTACTATTATATTTATCCCGTCAACACCTACAAATGGCTGTAAAATGCAAAAATAGTATTGACTGGATATCAAAAATGTTTCACGGCACCGTGTTTCACGGCACATACGCACTGAGTTGACGGGATAACAACTGGTATGTCCACATTTAATTGCTTTTCTCCACAATCATCATTCTGGAGTTTAAAAAAGTGCAAATAAGTAACTACAAATGTCGATTATGAGAACAAAGATCAGAGTTATTGCGATAATGTAATATTTCTGAAATATTTAGTTGGCATTATGGACGCCATCTTGAATGTTAGATAATGCTCAATGACATCAAAGTCTCGGCAACGGGTTTTAAATTACTACGTCATCCACTACCAATAATCGTCAAACATGTTTGTTGTACTATTCAAGGTATATCCCATTTCCCGGCTACACTGGTTGCACATTAACTTGAAATCCGTGCTCGTTCCGTATAGCGAGTCCCGTATCTATGGCAGGGGACGTAGATTTGTTTTTGTATTAATTCGTTCCCACGAAATAACAATTCGTTCCCACTAAATAACAATTCGTTCCCACGATATAGAAATTCGTTCTCACAATATAACACTCCGTTCCCTCGAATTAACAGTTCGTTCCCACGATATATCGTGGGAACGAATTGTTAATTCGCGGGAACGAATTGTCAATTCGAGGGAACGAATTGTTAATTCGTGGGAACGATTTGTTATTTCGTGGGAACGAATTAATAAATTGAGGGAACGAATTAATAAATTGAGGGAACGAATTGTTATTTCGCGGGAATGAATTAATAAAATCCATGTCCCCTGCGGGACTCCGTAGAGTATCATATCAGATGATGCATTGGATCTATATACGTCTATCATTGTAATGTTACATTCCAAACAAATTATGTGCGCAATTCAATTTCCAGAAGCCATTCAAATTGACAAATCGCATTGGCAGACCGGGTTTATTTTGCAAGTTAAATCGTTCACAGTATTGATGTCCATTCCATTTGGAGTGTAAGTATGCAAATGCATTCCCGGATGTGCTTGTCGCAGACACATTGGTGGAACGGCAAACAAGATTCTATTTAGAACTACTGTCTGTTCAACGTTTTGCTACCGACGAACTTTTGGCCATTAAGCACATTAAATCTTAAAAATAGATAAATGTAAGTAGTTTTGGATAAATAAAAGTCACCCTCATGAAATATTGATTTTATTGCGAAAAAACGATTTTCCTATATAAAAGTGCAGATCCTGATGAGACGGCTCGTTACGAGCCGGCTCATCTGGATCTGCACATTTTGCATAAACCACTATTATAGCGGGCTTTTCTGGTTCAAAGGGTTAAAGGTACATGCCTACTCAGTAGGTTATAACATAGAGCGACATATAGTTGTATATAGTCTGTAGATATGACATTTTCAGGCAAAGTAAACATTCATTCACCATTACCCCACGTATTGATTGGCATTATAATACATTTTATATCCACACTGATATCAGGAACGATAATCGTGTTTCCATAAAATGTTAACGGACATTACTATTTATTCTCCGTATTTAGTTGTTCATGTCCAATGAACATACATGTACTTTATAATCTGTAGAAAATATTATTGTTTTCAGGTGACGCAGTTAATTAGTATAAATAATTAAAAAGATATCATGCCTCATTTGCATATGTTTCACTGTAATATTATTCGAGGCCACACACGTGTCTGACTGTCTACATCCAACGTATGTGATGATATAATTCCCAGTGCACGCGATCATGAAGAACATATATTATCGTCGCAGATGAATGGCAACGAAATATATCAACATTAACTTGTCTCTCTGTCAGGTTTACGCTCGGAAATCAGGTTTAACTGTCTCAATGAATCAGCTTTATGTACAGACCGTTCCACGGCGTTAACCATGCTAGTTGTATATCGCTACTGGCCTCGTGTATCAATTTGTACAACAATACTAATTCGGGTCACGACATCTGCGTAGTTTCATTGAATACGTTTACAAAACTTACAATATTTTTCATAAATAAATTCAAAAGTTGACAAAATCTTCAGAGTACATGTAGAATGCATGTACTCTGGAAATTATGTCAACTTTTGACGCCATTTACGGAAAACATTGCAAATTTTTAAAAAGTATTTCATGAAATTACGCAGATGTCCGAAGATACAAAGTCACATACATGTAGCCTGTTTCATTATAAAAATGGATACCGGCTGAGTGAAAATGGGATTTGCGAGAATTTCCACAATGAACGTGGAAGATAGTGTCCATATTCCTTAATAACCCAACAGCATTACATGTAGAATGTACATCACCGATGTGCAATAATTTGCTGATTGTGGTTGGGCTACTTCAGTGACGCGAATTCAGACAGCGTAGGCCCTGATCAGACTGCGCGGATGCGCAGGCTGGTCTGGACCTACGCTAGTCGCAAACGGTGTATGGTTCCTTTGCCAAATACACAGAGCTACGCGTGTCGCAACGTCGTAAGGTTCCTTTGACGTATGCTGTTTGCAAACGTCACAATATTCCTTTTATTTCGCCAGCCGGGCGTCCAAATACTCCCGGGCGATAAGCAAGAAGATGTAATCTTGAACATTTCGTTCCAGAAATCTCTAGAAGCCCAGCAACGACCCGATAAACAACTGGTGTCACTCATTCGTGACGGCGACGATAAGATCAGAGACTTTCGAAAGTCGGCAGCTTCCGCCTCGCTGCCTGTTGTCAAATGGGTACGTTTTACTCATACATGTATGTGCAGATAGTGATGAAACATATTAATAACGTTTATACATTGATTACACTCTCGCTGTGAGAGAAAACCCGTAATCAACTCCTTACAAATAATACACCGTGAAGAGAACACCCGTAATTGTGCGCGTGCTTTCTTGGAAACCATGAGCTACCATGCAAAATGTTTAATTGTATTACAGTCAAAATAAAGTGATTTGAAAACTTGGAGAGAGTCTCGTCTAATCTACAATGTTAATGTGATTGAACACATTCCAAACATGCACTAAAATATATCTAGTTCATCGAAACCGCTGCATAATTCGGATTTCACGTCACGATTGATGTCAGACAGCCTGACGTCAAAAGGCGGGAAACACGTCGTTGTGTAACTATTCATCCGCACAGCACAATTCATCGATTATAATCTCAAAAATAGACTACATTTGTATAAATATTCGCTGTGGAAGTGTAATAAATAGGATATTCCATCGTACATGTTTGAATAGCTGAAATATACATATAAGTCGTCTGAAAACAATGGGATTAGTAGGGTTGCAAACGCGAGTTTTTCTGCAATCAATGTTTACTAATTTAACTGTATTTCAATTATTTGTATTACTAACGCGATCTTTCTGAGATTCCATTAAATTAAATGGTGCAAGTTGTCGGTAGAGGCGGACAACCACATGTTTGGATATCTGAAACATTTATAATAAATACATGTAACTTTGTATTGAGCTATATAATATAAATGGGTTTACTGCTAGAAAAAAAGGGCTACTCTCAACGCATGTGACCAGCGTAGTCACGAATCAGCCAGGTCTGTCCTAGCGAGTAGTCTGACCAGGGTCTACTTTATTCAGCCTTCATTCACCGACGTACGTAGAATTACGACCGTTAGAAGCGGTATGCGATCACGACAATGGGAATGTGCAACATTATGATACATGTAGTTTCAAAAATTATAATAACCAAATGTTAGGTGTAAATATTGACTAAATAAGTACGTTACTCTGATTGTTGCAGTAAATTGTAGCAATGTCAAAATACTCTGTTCGTCTGTCCGTCTGTCCATCTGTTCGTCTGTCTAGTCGAGATTACCGTTAATATGTTAATATGTTCGGTTACCTACTATCACTATTACTGTAAGACGAATTGGCTTGAAACATCGTAATCTAGTACTTATTTTTATCATCTCATAAGTATGCTAATTATATAGACTACCCATGCGGCGCCTATGCTCAATGTCAATGTCAAATGAATTAGAAATTTGCACTAACGTTTCTGAGGGGTACATCCATCAGTGTGAATGATTTTCAGTTTCATATGTTGCCTATATCTTACACGTATGTGTTTATCTTATTGAGGGCGGGCTGTTCACTGATAATCTTGAACACCTTAGTGGCTGTTGAATATGCTGTGAATACCGCTGTACGGTTGACTATTGTACATGACCTTAATTGGGGTCATATAAAACAGGCAAGCGTACAGAATTAATATTGGTTTACCAATCAGTAGGCTTTTTGGTACGCTTTGGGTATGTAGCGAAGATTTGTTTAAGGTTTACAAACGAAACAAACGAAAATAAATGAAAGGCGAAGTGAAAACGATCGTTTTGTACAACGATATGCATATAAATGAATATCATTAGGGATGTTTTGTACGCAGGTGCGGATCCAGGATTTCGGGTTAGGGGGGGGGGGCGTAACTATTTTGCAATACTTGACTATATTATCGAACGAGCTATGCTCGTTCGATAATATAGTCAAGTATTGCAAAATAGTCGACCGAGCGGAGATCGGTATAGCGCTAGGGGGTTCGGGGGCATTCCCCCCCCCCTGGAAATGTTTTGAAATCTACATCGCATTTCCTGCGTTCTGGCGCATTTTGGAGCAAAACTATTGACACTGTCACAGTATGTTTAGACATGATTTTTGATTGAAAACGTTTAAATTTTGAAACAATAAAAAAACGACCCAAAAATGCGTGGAATACATGGCACTTGGCATGAAACGTGCCTTGTAACTTGTAAACAAATCTTTACTCGGCAAATTTTAGGGGGGCGCGCGCCGGGTCCGCCCCCCCCCCCCCCCCACCCCCCCCCCCCCCCCTGAATCCGCCCATGGTACGCGAAAACGATATTTTCAGTTAAATACCCGGCTACCAACTAGGTAAATGCATGTCGTTTCTTTCAACGCATGTCTTGTAGTTATTGTCAATGCATGTCGTGTCGTTTACACATTTCTTTCATAATGTTATGTAATTAGAAATCGTTGTTTTCGTTCATGTGTGGGTTCAGAAATATATCCGGGCTGTACAATTGTATGTTCTCTACTTGCAGCTGTTCTATGAGGAGGTTCTGAAGTCGCTCCAGCCTGCCCAGCGGAGCGGCAGTGACCTGGTTTCCTTCATCGATCGCTGTGTCGAGCTCACCTGGATGATGAACATCCAGCCACGACCCATGCAGCTCGAGTTCTGTCGCAGCGGCGACAAATATTTCAAGAGTCTCTTCAAGCCGTTCACCAGGATGGGGAATGTGGTTCAACATTGTGTCTGGCCCGCGCTCTTCCTGCACCAGGACGGACCGCTAATGGAGAAGGGGATTGCGCACCTCGGATAGCCACGTGGGATACTTAGTCACGTGGGCGGGGTACACGTGGTCAGGCGCGGATCTAGGCCGGGCGTGGCCGGCACACCCCTCCCCCCCCCCTCCAACAACCTGTGCCGAGTTTAGATTATAGCCTATTTACTTACGTGGACATATCTGATCCTCATATGTCACCCAAAGTGTACGATCATACCACTCAGTTGAACCGTCACGTCGAGTGGTAGCAACATATACTTTGGATGTGAAATGATAAGAAATGCAAAACAATTATTTATCTTTCTTTAGATGCTGGTCCGTAGGCGATTTAATCAACATTGCAAAGTATACTTATCCAGCAAAGTATACTTTGAGGGTGTAATCATTTATTTTTCCTGAAATGCATTATTTCATACAGAACAAAAGACTGCATATATTTGATTATTAAAAGTATGCAGAATTATTGTACTGAATGTATAACATTATCACAGCCAAAATGGCTGTGATAATGTAATAAATTCAGTATAATAAAAAATGCAGCATATGCTCATTAAATCTAAATCCAATACTTGTTTAGCAGAAAACATTGTTAATGTGACATTTACAGAGTATCATAATTTTGCACTTAGGAACATTTTAGTCGTACGAAGTTTAATGAAACGGCCCCTGGAAGGGTGTAAATATAGTTAAAGTAAAAACCGTGAAACACGTGTATATTTTCTCATGTCAGGAATAGGTTCATCTGAATATATCGTTGCACTACACAAACACTGGCATTATATATGTGATGTACACCCATTTTATGCAGGGCGCTTATTCAATATTTGTGCAGCAGTGTATTGTCGTAAATATGGCCGAAAAATTTGGGCAGCTTTCGTGAAACAGACAGTAAATTATTATATCTGTATTGAGGGCATTCGTAATTTTTAGAATTGGCGGAACAGTGGCACAATATTACACTTATGTATTCCTATAAAGAACAGTTTGTGCCTACTGAGTGGGAATGTACTTTTAAATAAACAAGTTGCTGGTTTCAGTAGATATTGTTTTTCTTAATTTTTTTGAAAAAGTACTGGAGCTACAAATTATTTAACTAAATCATTTTTTTGTGAATAAGAATATTAATTTCACACAAAATGTGAAAGATTAATTTCTGATATATATTTTATGATATAATTTATGTTCTACAAACATACAGATGGCGCTTTATTAAAACGCATTTGATTTACGAAACCAGCATCACGCTTACATGACACACGGTAACACTTACACAGTTTGACTTTACCAAAATGGAATAGTTAACCTGCGCAATTTAGATGTTCAGAAACAACTGTGCAAACGCTTTTCAGATACAAACTGCACACAACCGCCTGCGTTCATATTGCCTATAGTCTGTTTCACGAAAGCTGCCCAAATTTTACGGCCATATAAACAATTCAAAAACAATATTTTTTTCGATAATATTAAATAAAAGGAAAATTTAAGAATGAGCCTTCTTTTTATTTCGTGAAATTTGGTCAAATATTGATTTTATTGCGAAAACAAAATTTCCCCATGTTAAATCCCCATAGAAATACTGGACCATTTTTTTCGTTTTTTGACTCCTCCCACATTTCCTTACCACTTTTTCCCCCATGTTAAATTCCCATAGACAAATCAATTTTTCATAATAAAATCAATATTTGACCGAATTTCACGAAATAAAAAGAAGGCTCATCCTTAATTTTTCCTTTAATTTAATATTATCAAAAGAAATCTTGTTTTTGAATTGTTTATATAGCCGTAAAATTTGGACAGCTTTCGAGAAACAGACAGTAAGTATCAACACTTCTGAACTTATATTGGCAATCTGAACTGGCAATAAATCAGTTTGATGATGTCGGTAGAAATAAATGTAAGCACGATTGTACGGAGCCCCGCAGGGGACGTAGAATTATTTGTATTCGTTCCCTCAATTTAACAATTCGTTCCCACGAATAAACAATTCCTACGAATTAACAATTCGTTCCCACGAAATAACAATTCGTTCCTTTAATTTCACAATTCGTTTCCACGAAATAACAATTCGTTCCCACGGGAACGAATTGTTAATTCGTGGGAACGAATTATTATATCGTGGGAACGAATTGTTAATTCGAGGGAACGAATTGTTAAATTGAGGGAACGAATTATCACATCGTGGGAAAGAATTGTTAATTCGAGTGAAGGAATTGTTATATCGTGGGAACGAATTGTTAATTCGAGGGAACGAATTATTAAATTGAGGGAACGAATTGTTATTCCATGGGAACGAATTAATAAAAAAAATCCATGTCACCTGCGGCGCACCGTACTATTGCTATGTAATACTTTCAAACTGAAACCTGAAAACAAACAGGTTCATTATGACTAATATCTGTTTAAGTTTCACACGATGTGATGCATTACAAAGTTGGTGTTTACTAAGTGAGTCATCGGAAAATGGGGTCTAACTCCAGGAGGGAGTTAGGACCCTTGTTTCACTTACCCCTTCAATAGTGTCTCAAACGTCATTTTTGACAAACATGTAAGAAAATAGGTACACATGACTTCCAAATATACCGCTCATTGTTTGTACATACAGTTATGTCTAACATGTGTCATACAAATGATGTATCGTTAATATCAGTTTGCCATTGTTCGTCACACCGAAGATTCGACAATGCCCAGTCGTGGGTAAACGTTTGTCGTGGCACGAGGGAACTGTTTGAACCCCAAGGCCGTAGGCCGCGGGTTCAAACAGTTCCCTCGTGCCACGGCAAACGTTTACCCAGGGCTGGACATTGTCGAACGTTATTGTTACATTTCCGTTGGACTTATCGTGTAATTTGAGCATATATGCATTTACTTTAGGTACTTGCATAACACGTTCCATTCACACAGATGATTTACTCATACATATTCCGGGGCCGCAGTACACGCCGCGTGATGCAACCGCATCAGTTTCAAAATTTCAGTGCGACCATTGTGAACTGGTCTGGTGACGTAATGGCGCGTTCTAGTAACGTCATGAGAAACATGCATTACGTAGGTTTTGGCTTGGCCCCGGAATGAGCATTGTCTACAGCCATGGTCAAACAGCACGCGCTGTACGTTTGAACACGGCTGTGAGCGTTGTCGAACAACGGTAGTCATGTAACAATATGGGTTAACCCTTTCAACCCGACAGGCCATAAAGCCAACATATGCAAACTCTGCAGATCGTAACGAGCCGGCTCATCGGGATCGGCAGTATTTGTCAGTACCTTTTAATTCTAAAAAATATATATCCATTTTCTCATTAACGGAATAGTTGGGAAATTAACATGGAAACGTCAATGTTGAATACCTCGGGTTGAAAGTGTTAATGTGGAAACTTCTATGAATGTTGCCCTGTCACTTTCTTGGAAGTCAACGGTGCTTCAAAACCGCCAACGATAAACAAACATGACGTCAGCTGCGCCAGTATCCCACGAACACAGAGTTTGACACTCGTCGACATTTACCGCCCGGCCAGCCGCGACTATCTCTGTAAACTTACCCGCGTAGCATTCACCATAATACTCCAGCCCGAATAAATCATAGTCAAAGGACAAAGTTGCACACTCGTTAATAATGTTATCCAAATGACCAATGGTCCAATTTATGTTACCTCTCATGGACTCGATGAGAGTCGGTAGTACATGAGTACCCCAATCGCTATGGTAACATCCCAACGGGTCAAACCATCGATCTTGAACCTTTCTGCTAGCCGTACAGTCTATACAGCTGCTGACGTACTTACAGGTGACCACGATATCAGAATCAAGTTTGTCCACGCACTGATACCGTGCTTCCCCGGGACTGAAGCCGGCTGCACGTGACGTACATATGTCCTCCTCCCCGCAGCTGTGTTCCCGGCAGCTGCCCAATAGCCGCTGGTCCCACTGACCAACCATGTAATACACATAGTTACTCTGGTCACCCGTCGCGGCAAGAAACTCCGCCGGTGCCTCGATATGATCCACCGCATTCAACATGCAAACATTCTCCACTGGACTGTAGTTAATTGACTTACATTTCCTCTGCCTCATGCACCGTATTCCACACTGGATGAGCTGTCCGAATTCAAGCTTCACGTAATTATGCTGAGAAAGCGTATTTCCTTCCGCTTCCGGTAGTACTTCCGGTACAGTGAGCCGCTCGCACGTTGTTGTTGTTACATGTGATGTCAGAGAGAATATCACAATCACAGTGAAGTTCCAATTAGTGTGTAATCGTGCCATTGTTAATAGAATCCCTACGCGTGATTAACACTTTCAACATGAAATACAGTGGGGTCAGCGTGTACATGTAAGTGCACACACGAACGAACACGACATGTTGGTTCCAACATGTCGTGCTCATTCGTGTGTGCACTTACACGCTGACCCCACTGTAAATAGAATGGATTGTGATATGTTAATTTACCGACCAATCTAATCGTCACAACTTATTTTCAGGATTGTCCATTTAAAATACGCGGTATTATTTTTCTAAAAATGCGAAAATTACTAAATGTGTATATCCTGACCAGACGGCTTGCGAGCCGGCGCGTGTGGATCTACACTGTTTGCAAACACAGCCATAGAGGTATGTACTGTCTGTTTCACGAAAGCTGCCCAAATTTTACGGCTTAATAAACAATTCAAAAACAAGATTTCTTTTGATAATATTAAATTAAAGGAAAAATTAAGAATGATAGGTCTTGGAAAAGTCGCGGGAATACTGGACGAGGCCTTCCGGCCTTCGTCCAGTATTACCGCGACTTTTCCAAGTTTATACCCAGGCGTGGATACAGGGGGGGTCCAGGGGGTCCGGACCCCCCCCCCCCCCCTCCCTGCTCCGGCAAAAAAAACAACAACAAAAAACAAAAAAATTCTACAATACTCGATGACTTTTTTCGTGGCCTAGGTGTCAGGAAATCGCATCTGCGGCGTTCTGGCATTTAAAAATTTCCTGGGGAGGACCCTCAGACCCCCGACTTTACAATTTCGCGCTCGCGGAGGTCGGTTATGCCGAATTGTAATTACATACCCCCCCTGCAATTATTTCTGCATCCGCCCCTGATACCACGATAAATTCCACAAAAAGGCCATTCATTCCAATAATGAATGTTTATTTTGCCAGATAATGTATCAGGTGATGTCTCTGATATAACGAATATCTTGTGCATACTGAGTGGGTATGTACCTTTAAAGTGAGGGATGTACGTATATAATAAAACCTTAAAATGTTATTAATTTTGTATGTGGATGTATGCTACTAGTTCCGACACACACCGATATTTCGCTCCTAAAGTCTCACAATATCGCACTCTACGGAACTCGTTTATATATCCAAATACACATGAAATCACATATAATCATTTCCATTCGAACATAAAATACATCGTGCATCTGTTTCTGATTAAAATTATAGTCTGTTTCACGAAAGCTGCCCAAATTTTACGGCCATACAAACAATTCAAAAACCATATTTTTTTCGATAATATTAAATTAAAGCAAAATTTAAGAATGAGCCTTCTTTTTATTTCGTGAAATTGGTCAAATATTGATTTTATTGTGAAAACAAAATTTCCCCATGTTAAATCCCCATAGACATCTTCACGGAGTGAAGGTGTCTATGGGGATTTAACATGGGGACATTTTTTTGAATTTCAGAAATACTGGACCGATTTTTAAAATTTAACTTTTGTTTTCTTAGTTAGATCATTTCCAAGCTATCTAGCTAGGTTTCTGAGTCAATTTCCAAAATTTTTCGTTTTTTGACTCCTCCCACACACCCTACCTCTTTTTCCCCCATGTTAAATTCCCTTAGAGAAATCAATTTTTCGTAATAAAATCAATATTTGACCAAATTTCACGAAATAAAAAGAAGGCTCATGCTTAAATTTTCCTTTAATTTAATATTATCGAAAAAAATATTGTTTTTGAATTGTAAATTATATGGCCGTACAATTTGGGCAGCTTTCGTGAAACAGACTATAGTCTTCTAATTTAAAACGCATACGCATTGATGCTACATGTACAGTAGCGCTTTTCTGCAGGTGAACTATACGTACTATACCAATACTATACGTATACTATACCAATACGATATGTTTTCTATACGATATGCGTATAATATAAACGTATGGTATGTTTGTACCGTACATACCAACCAATATCGTGTAGATATACCATTCAAATCGTACGTTTATACGATTGTTATACATGTGTATAATTCTGGTACGTTTGTATCGTACAAACATACCAGATTTGTGTACGGTATAAATGTACCAGAATACCGTAAATGTATACGATATATTAATGGTGTTGCCGTGTACTATTTGCCCTAATATTTGGTCCGCCCCTAATATGTGGTCCTCTTTGGAGTCGAGAATTTCTTTAAAATGAGAGGTGTTTTCAGTAGAATGAAAAGCCACACTTCGGGTATAATATATTCATACCATATCCGTACGGATATATCGCATACACGAACGAATATAGTATGTTTGTATAATATTCGTATAGTACGTTTGTACGTTTGTACTATTCGATGATACGGTACAAACATACCAATATTATATGATCATACGATATGCTCATTAAATATACCAATACTATACGATTACGATATGTATACGATATTAGTATATACAAATAGGTAAGGAGCAGAAAAGCGCTGCTGTACATACGACGGTGATCCGAGCACATGAATCCAAATGTATTCCAAATTCGAAATGCGTAGCACAGTCCGTAAAGCGTTGCATTTCCAAGAACAATCCCGGCTCGATTAGTCTCGTGTAACATGCATTCAGTCATTGACGTCACGCATTAAACCCGTTCAACGGCATATATGCCTCACTTCAATCTGTGAACAGCATGTACCACAACCAGCCAACGAGCTATCGAGGTGTGTGTGCTGTTTGTCTGTCTTGTCTTGTCTATTCGTGTCGCAGTATGTAACAGCAAACTTCGAATCAAGGACAGGCACGACGGTGTGTCTCCGATAGTATACTGCTGACCATATAAATAATTCCACTTTTAATACAAACCATAAATACGGCTGTGACTGGAGAAATAGGACTTACTGGTTTTGCGACCAGTGCAGATCCCGATCAGCCTGTGCATCCGCACAGTCTGATCAGGATCTACACTGTTCGCCATTCCTTCGACGAAACCCCTGTCATGCTTGTAACAGGATATATACATAGTTTTACATTGATTTAAAATCCCATACATAGATCCCATTTCTCCAGTCGTTCAGTCACAAATGCATGTATGGGTCCTGGGGGCCGTTTCACTAAGCTTCGTACGACTAAAATGTTCGTAAGTGCAAAATTATGATGAGTCTGTAAATTTCACATTAACAATGTTTTCTTGTAAACAATTATTGGATTTACATTTATTGAGCATAGGCTGCAGATGCAGCCTATGCTCAATAAATGTAAATCCATCAATTGAAATTACCAGACGATCCTAAATTTGCACTTACGAACATTTTAGTCGTACAAATACGTACGCCAGATACGGGCTTAACCTCATCAACAGAGGCATGTACCAAATTAGCCGCACTCCGTTGTTTACGTAATATGTTGGCTATGTCGTAGGTAAATGAGCGGAAAAAAGTTTGACAATCATTGCTGTTTCTGAATAATTTCTAAATAACTGAAATCTCTCCTGCCAACGTTTTCATTTCCTTGCAAACATTAGGCTTCGCGATCGAACTGCGATATTGACTCTCGTGAATATGTTTTGATGCAGTTTTAATTACAATAACAATTCATTAAATGCACGGTATTGTTTCTTAACGTCATACTGTCAATATTTAATTGCGTTTTGTTGACCAAATAATTGTATTTATTCATACGTTAATAATGCATCGATACATGGTCTGGTTTGTGTTATTAAATAGTGTGATACGGGAAAACAATATCATGACATGCAGTTACTCATACATCCTACGGACGAATGTGGTTACTAGTATGCTCATAAAGTCATAATTTTGCACTTACGTTTGCACTTGAGGTAAATGCATTTTGTTTCATCAGTCGTATTGATGAAAATGAATGCATTTACCTCACAACTCATTGGCGCCGCCGTTACGCAAAACAAAGAAATAATAGATCACGAGATCCCACACTGTGCTATTTACTGTCGCGTAACTGGGGGCCGTTTCACTAAACATCGTACGAGTAAAATGTTCGTAAGTGCAAAATTATATTAGCCTGTAAATTTCACATTAACAATGTGTTATTGTAAACAATTATTGGATTTACATTTATTGAGCATAGGCTGCATATGCAGCCTATGCTCAATAAATGTAAATCCATCAATCCAAATTTCCAGACTGTTCTAAATCTGCACTTACGAACATTTTAGTCGTACGAAGCTGTTTGTTACACGTGCGTGTCCAGCTTCTAGCTATTAAATCTAAAACAATATGGATATGTAAGTACATGTACTTTATAATCAAGAGCAAAGAACTCACTCTCCCAATTTGTTTTTATTTCACGACATTCCGCCAAAGAACGAACAAAAGTCCATATTGATGATAAATACAATTACATCAAACTGGTCAAAGTGATGACAAGGGTACCGACATGGAACGTTCATTCGGCTAAACTGTCCACTAGTGGACTGATACCTGTTTATATAGCGCCATAAACCTCAAACTTCTTCCAATTATTCCGTACGGCCATGTCTCGATTAAGCATTACATATACAGTCAGCAAAAGTATGGAAAGACAATATACCACAATAACGCCGAATGCAAGCCAATAAAGACAAATCAACACATAAATAGCGTAACATGAGAAATGGGTACGGTTTAGACATGATGTCGACGAAAGAAGAAACAACCCAACCAAAATGGCAATATATAACTGAAGCTGATACACCCAATTAATCAGACAAAGCATATACAGTGGAACCTCTCTAAACCGGACACCCTGGACGTGTCCAGGGTGTCCGGTTTAGAGAGGCTCCGCTGTAAATCAGGCATATGGGCACCAACACCGGTTCATGTACATGTGGTTTGCGATCGCAAACGGTGAGCGATGAAAATAAACACATACAACAGGGATTCCGCTGGGGAAAATAAAAAAGATCGCCACTTTTTTTACTTTTTTTTCCTTTTTTTCGAAAATTGTAATTTATTTTCGCCAATTGTTTATTTGTATCGCCAATTGCGAAAGTGGCGATCGCCAGCGGAATCCCTGATACAATTAAGCAATTATATATTGATTGGGTGTCCGGTTTAGAGAGGGTCTACTGTACACTGACTATAGGAATTATGTCAGTGTACAGTAGACCCTCTCTAAACCGGACTTTGATCAGACTTCGGTACAATACCGTACTACGGAGGTATAAAAGTAAAGCCATACAAATAAGAACACATCGAAACAGCCACCCCAAATGTATAGAACGCCAGATCTACATACATGCAAACTCAAATAGCTATCATTAAATATTTAGAGCTATTATTAAATAATTAGAGATAGGATTAACTATTTATAGCAGCATTAAATATTTAGAGCTATACATATTTAGAGCTAGCATTAAATATTTAGAGCTAGCATATTAAACTCAAATATTTATTGCTATCTCTAAATAATTATAGCTAGCATTAACTATTTAGAGCTAGCTCTAAATGATTGAGAGATCTATTGGAATGATTTGCAGCCAGCTCTAAATATTTAATGCTAGCTCTAATTATTTAGAGCGAGCATTAATTATTTCAGCTTATGTAGATTTGGCGTTCCATATCAAATGATGACAACTACAGTAACTCAAGGTGTAAGATCACGTGGTACTAACAACAACAACAAATACTGCAACTTCCAGAATCCATCTGATTCAAAGTACGTATTCTTTTATATTATCCTTATTACGTAACGGATTTTGATCAAATATGGCACATCAAACGCGTCTTGCTAAGCTGCATTTGGTGGTCTTTGTATTTTCGCCCAAACGTCTGTGGTTTTAGCGAAGAATAGATTTATCGATTCTTCGCAAAAACGACACAAGTCTGTGCCGAACTCCCTGGACCACACGAAATGCAGCTCATGACGACGCGTTTGCTGTGCCATATTTCATCAAAATCTGTTGCATATTAAGGAAAGTATCAAATAGTACTTTGGAGTGGGCAACGTTGTTGTTGTTGTAACCACGTGATCATGCACCTTGTATCATGAACGTAAAATAATGGACATTTATTTTAACCAACAAATCCATTTTAACAATCCACAGACATACGTCCCAGGGTGTCCGGTTTAGAGAGGTTCCACTGTACTGTCTTCGACTATCATGTACTCAATGCATGAACACAACCAACGTTCACCCATATGTAGCAGCCATGTGTATCTATAACGTATGTTGAAGCAGTGCGTGTATAATGCGCGACTATCCATATTTCATTTAGTATTTGATGGATTTCCCTCACAAAGCAGTTGTCTTTCTTTACATGTGACACTATATTGCTTTAACAAAAACGTCATTAAAGTTAGTACGGTCTTCAACTAGCATGTACTCAATGCTTGAATATAACTCGAACCAACGGTTACCTGTTTGTGGCAGCCATGTTTATCAGTAGCGTATGTTGAAGCAATGATTGTATAATGAGCGACTATCCATATATAATTTAGTACCCAGACATTCGGCGTGTTTCGGTTTTCATTGGTATAACCTTTTTCTATGAACGAGGCTTCTAACGTTGGTCGGACACAACCTCGTATCATAACACATTCAGCGATTTTATTAACGCTAATGTGAATATTTTAACGCAAATTGCACATGTTCATATGGTAATTATTGTTATCTTGCTAAAGTAACATAGTTAGAACATGTAATATCGAATTACAGCTCCTTTTCCTAGGTCAGACACAACCTCGTATCCTTATAAATGAAATAATGTGTTTCAGGCTATAACGTCATTATTGTAGTGGCAAGTTCATATGAACATTTGAGAACTATCGACATCCTGCAAACATACATAGATTTCATAGAAGATTACAACTTTAAACATGTTATTTTCTTATGATACGAGTTATACCGAAGAAAGCTGAAACACGCCGAATGCCTGTGAGTGGAACCTCTCTAAACCGGACAACAAGAAACATATGTAATTATAATTTTGATAAGTATCTTCGTAATTGATCTACCTGTTCGTGATCGCATTACACACAACTATGGCACGGACTAATCAAATGCCGGATTTACAGTGAAACCTCGGTAAACCGGACACTTGGGGACCTTCCAGGGTGCCCGGTTTATCGATGTTTCACTGTATTTGCTGGATTTCCCTCACAAGTAGTTGTCTTTCTTGACAGAACCGTTGCAGTGGTGTTATGTGATTAACCCTTTCAACCCTAAGGAACTGGAATGGACTGTGATATGCTAATGTTCAGACTAATCCAATGGTCACAAAATGATTTTCAGATTCGTCCATTTATAAAAAGGGGATATTTTTTGTTCTCAAAAATATTAAAATTACTTTCAAAAAGTGCAGATGCCGGTGAGACGGCTCGTTACGAGCCGGCTCATCTGGATCTGCACTTTTTGCATAAACCGCTATAGCGGGATTTCGGGTTCAAATGGTTAAACATGGTCTCCCGCATCTCATCAACACATATTGCTTTCGCCCATGTTTACATATTACATTATTCGGTGAAATAAACATGCATTTACCATTTTCGGACGTGCTCATTGGTATTGTTATCTTTTTCGCATTAAACGTGAATTGTCACTCTTGATACCAAGTGCGATAACCGTGTATTTATTTGTTGTTGTGCAATGTCGATAAACATGTCCTTTACAGTTGACGCATTTATTTAAAAATGTCCTGCTTCATTTGCATATATCAAAATAGCTTGATGGAAACGCGCGTCTCTATTAGAAAATGTAATATTACTAAATGATTATATCTATATAATGGTTATTCGTAATTATTAAAACTATTAGAACAGTTACACAAATACAACTATACACTTATTTAATTCCTATATATAGCATTGTATGCCTAATCAATGGGACTCCAACTTTAAACCGCATAACAATTAACTCAAACTATGTAAAGCAGTAGGTTTATTTAAAAGCGCAGAAAATGTCTTCTGTTAGAGAGTGTTTTAGATAAAGTGTCCAATGATGTATTACAGTTACACCATTTTCTCCTGATTTTCCAAAATCCAATTGCGGGAAATGTTGCGTGAAAGGCGATAATGGAAAACATTTATCGCCGCGCGAAAATCGGCCCAGATGCGCCCGCAACCTGCCAATTAGATCCGGGTGTACATTTACCTTCATCTCATGCTGCATACCGCATCAACAAGGTGTATGATCACGTGGTACTAACAACAACAACACGTACCGATTCAAAGTACGTGTTCTTTTATAGTGTCCTTATTACGTAACGGATTTTGATGAAATATGGCGCACCAAACGCTTCTTGTTAAGCTGCATTTGGTGGTATTTTCGCTCAATCTTCTGTCGATTTTGCAAAGAATCGATCTCCGTGTCTCCGACAAATGCAGCTCATGAAAACGCGTTTCTGCACCATATTTCATCAAAATCCGTTGCATATTAAGGAAAATATCAAACAATACTTACTTTGGAGTGGGCGACGTTGTTGTTGTTGTAGCCACGTAATCATGCACCTTGGTCAATGTTGCTACTAAATTCATATAACTATGAAGGAGACAGTGAAACAAGGGGACTAATATGGAGTTAGTCCCCTTACTTCACTGACGCCTTCATGTGTGGCTGTGCCTGGAGAAATGAGGCTTATGGGATTTGTTTACGCCTGTAACCTGACAACGATCTGTATCGCTTGTTAGAAGCATGGCGGATGTTTCATTGGTGGAATGGCGAACGGTGCAGATCCTGATCAGACTGTTTAGATGCTCAGGCGTATCTGGATTGAAACTGCTCGCATAACCCATAAGGCATATTCCACCAGTCACAGCGACGTATACTACACGGGAGTGGTATCGGATCAGGAGCTACACTGGTCACACAATCAGCTGGGCCTATATTTGTATTATTACAGCGTATTCCACCATCACAGCGACGTATACTACACGGGAGTGGTACGGATCAGAGCTACACTGGTCACGGATGAAAAACTCAATCAGATGGCCTATATTGGGATTATTACACGTATAATCCACCAGTCACAGAAGCGACGTATCTACTACACGGGAGAGGTATCACATCAGGAGCTACACTGGTCACACAATCAGCTGGGCCTGTATTGACATTATTACAGCGTATTCCACCAGTCACAGCGACGTATACTACACGGGAGAGAGTATCACATCAGGAGCTACACTGGGCCACACCCAGACAATCAGCTGGTCTCTGTATTGACATTATTACAGTGTATTTTGCACCCAGTCACAGCGACGTATACTACACGGAGAGGTATCACATCAGAGCTACACTGGTCACTACATCTGACTAGGCCTGTATTGACATTATTACAGCGTATTCCACCAGTCACAGCGACGTATACTACACGGGAGAAGTATCACATCAGGAGCTACACTGGTCACACAATCAGCTGTCCAATGTATTGACATTATTACAAGCGTATTTCACCAGTCACAGCGTACGTACATCAATCACTACCGAAGTATCACATCAGACTACACTGGTCACACAATCAGCTAGGCCTGTATTGACATTATTACAGTGTATTCCCTTCCACCAGTCCCACAGCACGTATACTACACGGGAGAGGTTATCACATCAGGAGCTACACTGGTCACAACAATCAGCTGTCCTGTATTGACATTATTACAGCGTATTTCACCAGTCACAGCGACGTATACTACACGGGAGAGGTATCACATCAGGAGCTACACTGGTCACACAATCAGCTAGGCCTGTATTGACATTATTACTAGTATTGCACCAGTCACCAGCGACGTATACTACACGGGAGAAGTATCATCAGGAGCTACACTGGTCACACAATCAGCTAGGCCTGTATTGACATTATTACAGTGTATTCCACCAGTCACAGCGACGTATACTACACGGGAGAAGTATCACATCAGGAGCTACACTGGTCACACAATCAGCTGGTCCTGTATTGACAGTATTACAGCGTATTTCACCAGTCACAGAAGCGACGTATTACTAACAGGCGGACGAGGGTATCACATCAGGAGCTACACTGGTCACTACAATCAGCTGGTCCTGTAAATGACAATATTACAGCGTATTGCACCAGTCACATCCACATCGACGTATACTACACGGGAGAGGTACACAGTCAGGAGCTATCACTGGTCACCTACAATCAGCTGGACCTGTAAAATTGACATTATTACAGCGTATGGGCACCACCAGTCCACAGCGACGTATACTACACGGGAGAAGTATCACATCAGGAGCTACACTGGTCACACAATCAGCTGGTCCTGTATTGACATTATTACAGCGTATTCCACCAGTCACAGCGACGTATACTACACGGGAGAAGTATCACATCAGGAGCTACACTGGTCACACAATCAGCTAGGCGTGTTTATTTTTGACATTATTACAGCGTATTCACCAGTCACAGCGACGTATACTACACGGGAGTGGTATCGGATCAGGAGCTACACTGGTCACACAATCAGCTAGGCCTGTATTGACATTATTACAGCGTATTCACAGTCACAGCGACTACACTACACGGGAGAAGTATTGCACATCAGAGCTACACTGGTCACACAATCAGGCTAGCCGCCTGTATTGACATTATTACAGTGTATCCACCAGTCACAGCGACGTATACTACAGGGAGAATGTATCACATCAGAGCTACACTGGGTGATCACACACAGCTGGGTCCTGTATTGACATTATTACAGCGTATTCCACACACGTCACACAGCGACGTATACTACACGGGCCAGAGAATATCACATCAGGAGCTACACTGGTCACACAATCAGCTAGGCCTTGTATTGACATTATTTACAGCGTATTCCACCAGTCACAGCGACGTATACTACACGGGAGTGGTATCGGATCAGGAGCTACACTGGTCACACAATCAGCTAGGCCTGTATTGACATTATTACAGCGTATTGCACCAGTCACAGCGACGTATACTACACGGGAGAGGTATCACATCAGGAGCTACACTGGTCACACAATCAGCTAGGCCTGTATTGACATTATTACAGTGTATTGCACCAGTCACAGCGACGTCTACTACACGGGAGTGTATCACATCAGAGCTACACTGGTCACACAACAGCTGGTCATGTATTTGACATATTACACGTATTTGCACAGTCACGCGACTTATTACCCGTACTAACGAGAAGTATCACATCAGGAGCTACACGGTCACACAATCAGCTAGGGCCTGTATTGACATTATTACAGCGTAATCCACCAGTCACACAGCGACGTATACTACACGGAGAAAAGTATCACATCAGGAGCTACACAACTGGTCCCACACAGACAGCTAGGCGGGTGTTATTGACTTTATTTTTACTTAGCGTATTCCATTCCAGTCACAGCGACGTATACTACACGGGAGTGGTATCGATCAGAGCTACACTGGTCACACAATCAGATTGGGCCAAAATATATGGGTAGGTATTATACACAGCGTCATCCCACCAGTCACAGCGACGTATACACACGGGAGAAGGTATCACATCAGAGCTACACTGTCACACAATCAGCCTAGGCCTGTATTGACATATTACATGCGTAATTTCACCAGGTCACAAGCGACGTATACTACACGGGAGAGGTATCACATCAGGAGCTACACTGGTCACACAATCAGCTGGTCCTGTATTGACATTATTACAGCGTATTCCACCAGTCACAGCGACGTATACTACACGGGAGAGGTATCACATCAGGAGCTACACTGGTCACACAATCAGCTGGTCCTGTATTGACATTATTACAGCGTATTGCACCCAGTCACACGGACGTATACTCACGGGAGAAGTATCACATCAGGAGCTAACACACTGGTCACACAATCAGCTGGACCTGTAATTGACATTATTACAGCGTATACCACCCAGTCACACAGCGACGTATACTACACGGGAGTGGTATCGGATCAGGAGCTACACTGGTCACACAATCAGCTAGGCCTGTATTGACATTATTACAGCGTATTCCACCAGTCACAGCGACGTATACTACACGGGAGAAGTATCACATCAGGAGCTACACTGGTCACAACACAATCTGCTAGCCTGTATTGACATTATACAGCGTATTCCACCAGTCACAGCGACGTATAACTACACGGAGAGGTATCACATCAGGGAGCTACACTGGTCACACATCAGCTTGGTCCTGTATGGGTGACATTATACAGCGTAATTCACCAGTCACAGCGACGTATACTACACGGGAGAAGTATCACATCAGGAGCTACACTGGTCACACAATCAGCTGGTCCTGTATTGACATTATTACAGCGTATTGCACCAGTCACAGCGACGTAAACTACTACGGGATGAATCACAATCAGGAGCTACACTGGTCACACAATCAGCTAGGCCTGTAATTGACATTATTACAGCGTATTGCACCAGTCACAGCGACGTATACTATCGGGACCGAAAGTATTCACATCAGGAGCTACACCTGGTCACAATCAATCACAGCTAGGCCTGTATTGACATTATTACAGTGTATTCCACCAGTCACAGCGACGTATACTACACGGGAGAGGTATCACATCAGGAGCTACACTGGTCACACAATCAGCTAGGCCTGTATTGACATTATTACAGCGTATTCCACCAGTCACAGCGACGTATACTACACGGGAGAAGTATCACATCAGGAGCTACACTGGTCACACAATCAGCTAGGCCTGTATTGACATTATTACAGCGTATTCCACCAGTCACAGCGACGTATACTACACGGGAGAGGTATCACATCAGGAGCTACACTGGTCACACAATCAGCAGGCCTAATTACAGTTGACATTGTAGAGCGTATTTCACCAGTCACAGCGACGTGTAGACTACACACGGGAGAAGTATCACATCAGGAGCTACACTGGTCACACAATCAGCTAGGCCTGTATTGACATTATTACAGTGTATTGCACCAGTCACAGCGACGTATACTACACGGGAGAAGTATCACATCAGGAGCTACACTGGTCACACAATCAGCTAGGCCTGTATTGACATTATTACAGTGTATTCCACCAGTCACAGCGACGTATACTACACGGGAGAGGTATCACATCAGGAGCTACACTGGTCACACAATCAGCTGGTCCTGTATTGACATTATTACAGCGTATTGCACCAGTCACAGCGACGTATACTACACGGAGAAATTATCACATCAGGAGCTTAACACTGGTCACACAATCACTGGGCCTGCCTGTATTCACATTATTACAGCGTATTGCACCAGTCACAGCGACGTATACTACACGGGAGTGGTATCGGATCAGGAGCTACACTGGTCACACAATCAGCTGGGCCTGTATTGACATTATTACAGCGTGGGCAAAAACAGTCACAGCGACGTATACCTTACACGGAAAAGAAGGGTATCACATCAGGAGCTACACTGGTCCCACACAATCAGTCAGCTTAGGCCTGTATTACATATTACAGCGTATTCCACCATCACAGCGACGATATAACTACACGGGAGTGGGTATCACATCAGGAGCTACACTGGTCACACAATCAGCTGGTCCTGTATTCACATTATTACAGCGATCGGGTATTTCACCATCAGGTCAGCGACGTATACTTACACGGGAGAGGTATCACTATCAGGAGCTACACTGGTCTGGCACACAATCACTGGGCCTATGGATTGACATTATTACAGTCGTATTGCACCAGTCACACGACGTATACTACACCGGGAGTTGGTACACAAGGAGCTACACTGGTCACATCAATCAGCTGGGCCTGTATTGACATTATTACAGTGTAGCACCAGCTCAGCGATGTATACACACGGGAGAGTCCATCAGGAGCTACACTGGTCACACAATCAGCTGGGCCTGTATTGGCATTATGAGCGTATTCCACCATCCACCAGCCAGAATAATACACAAGATATATGTATCGGATCAGAGCTACACGGTCACACAATCACTGGGCCTATAATTGGCATTATTACAGTGTATTCCATCAATCACTGCCACGTATACATGGACTACACGGGAGAGGTATCGGATCAGCAGCTACACTGGTCACACAATCAGCAGGGCCTATATTGTCGGTAGACGTTATTACCATGATAACAGCGTTACATCGATAACTACCTTCCAACTTTATGTGCCCAGACAGATAACCCGTCTGACACAATTAGCTATCTTGCTACAATACGGCCTGCGCTAATCTTGCCAGTATTTGGCAATTTATTTATTCCAATGTGCTTCAAATCAAGCAGCTTGATTGGCTGAGCCTGAGCTGTTCTACAGCTCAGGATCAACCAATGAAACTGCTTGCCAGTATTTGTCAATTGCTTATTTATTTCAATGTACTTCAAATCAAGCAGCTTGATTGGCTGAGCCTGAGCTGTGCTACAGATCAGGCTCAACCAATCAACCTGCTTTGATTGCGAGTTGAGATTGTCTAGGTGTTCAGAAAGGTTGACATCTGAGCAAGATTAACGCAGGCGCGTGTGTACATAGTTGCGTACAGAGCTATAAATAACTGTACTAAACACCGCTAGTAATTATCAGCCACATCGCCGTTTACGACGCAATAAGCATAAAGCTGTATAATGTCATGCATTACCTTGATTACATGTAGTTCATATCAGCTGTTTTTTGCACATAACTCTTAAAGGTAGTATCTCACTGATTGGGTCAAACATCAAATGGGTATTCACAGTGGATTAACAGAGATAATTGAACATCTCGGCCGAGCCTCGTTTCTTATAAAATCATTGAACTCGTTTAATAAATATCATGTTAAATCACCGCTCGTGTATGATTCTCTTAGTTGCGAACAGTAACTGTTGCAATCTACTCCGGGCCCGTACCTTCCGTAGCCAGAGCTAGTATGGCTACGGACGGAACGGAAGTACATGTACATTGCAAGAGTTACTGTTCGCAACTACGGACGGTACGGGAGTACATTGCAATAGTTACTGTTCGCAACTAGGATTCTCTACGCAACAATTATATCCTGTTCTGACATAAACTGCCGCACATCAGGTGGTGCCATGGGGAGGAACCGTTACTGTGTAGTAAAATATCTGATCTAGAGAATCGTGATATGAGACACGCCATGTGATTTTGTACCTACTAAATGCATATTAAGCTCATGAAAACATATTTACAAAATCTACGATATTTCCCGTAACTGACGTAATAAATGACGTCGAATGTTGATGAAAATGCGAAATATAATGCCGCCAACCTCTGACGTCAATTAGTATGAAAAATATCACAGTTTCGGTAAACATCTTTTTATGAAAAATCGCACATAGTCTTAGCTATACTCTCACATGGCTTGTCCTATATGTGTCCGATGTATTAGAGGATATTACTCAGTCACACCATTGAATAAGAAATCGACGATAGTCATATTGATGGCAACTCCAGTTTATTTACATCCAAAGTAAATGTGAAATACACCAACAATGTGTAGCTGAGTAGAGTTCACGTAGTTCTTCCGCTGATACAATATATCGTGGTAAATCCCGATTAGAAAACTACATAATATAAGTATGTGCTTCCGTCAACATGACATTGGCTATAAGTCGTCGTGTCTCTCAACGAAATATTATAGAAACAAGGGCATTGTTATTACCATGATTGCAAAGCGAATCCCCTCGCTGGCAGCCTTGATACTAAACTTACGAACAATGTGAACTATAGTCTGTTTCACGAAAGCTGCCCAAATGTTACGGCTATATAAACAATTCAAAAACAAGATTTATTTTGATATTAAATTAAAGGAAAAATTAAGAATGAGCCTTCTTTTTATTTCGTGAAATTTTGTCAAATATTGATTTTATTGCGAAAAAACAATTTCCCCATGTTAAATCCCCATAGACATCTTCACGGAGTGAAGATATCTATGGGGATTTAACATGGGGAAATTTTTTGGAATTTCAGAAATACTGGACCAATTTTTAAAATTTACCTTTTGTTTTCTTAGTTAGATCATTTCCAAGCTATCTAGTCAGGTTTCGGAGTCAATTTCCAAAATTGTTCGTTTTTTGACTCCTCCCACACTTCCTTACTACTTTTTCCCCCATGTTAAATTCCCATAGACAAATCAATTTTTCGTAATAAAATCAATATTTGACAAAATTTCAAGAAATAAAAAGAAGGCTCATTCTTAAATTTTGCTTTAATTTAATATTATCGAGAACAATATTGTTTTTGCATTGTTTATATAGCCGTAAAATTTGGGCAGCTTTCGTGAAACAGACTATAAGTCCTCAGTGACATTGACCTTGGGCGATCGGACGTGGGTTGTATGCAAAACAAAGCACCATCCCGAGACACACACTATTGCCACTGAATATAATCAAAATCGGTAGCGGTTCATCTATTATTGAAAATGAAATGTGTTACTAACGTACATGTACGCACGTACGCACGCACGTACGCCGTACGCACGCACATACACACACACGCACGTACGTACATGGACTAACGCTATACCCCATCTTGCCTTGCCTACCGGCGAGGGAATTATTAATGTGCATGCGGCCTCAACAGCAGAACATATTACCTGTGACATATAATACATGTACTATGGTAGCGATTGTTTATACCAAGTTTGGCTCATTAACCGGTAGGCGAGAGAGATAATGCAATGTAAAGTACGTTTTGATAATATGTATTTATTATATACCTACCCATGAAATACATAGTTATACGATGTAAATAAAAGTCATATGTTCTCATCGATGAAATAAACAACTTCCAGTGAAAATACAACTACTTCCGCTATCTATAGTCATAACGCGCATCTGCAGTGCCGGACTGCAAATAGGCTGCAAATACACATTCATTACCGTATACAGTCTGAAAAACTGCTAATTTCCATGGAGCGGTATATAATAAATTGAATATTCATATTTTTGCAACGAATATGCAAAAATATGAATATTCTCTATGTATGCATGCACATGTACATATATGTACATGCTCATGGACCAGTTGCCTTAATGCAAATAAACGTTTCATACATAGAAAAATATCATTCAGGTACGAATATCAAGACACAGCCAATAAATCCATGATATTGTAAATAACGAACACGACTATACTATACTATTACTATACTATACGTGAACACATAATTGAACCGACGATGTTGATGCACTTGTTCATTTCCGTCCCGGACTGTGCAAATATATTCATAGTCCAAGAAACAAGCATCTACTAGCACCGGCTTAATTGAAACTTAATGGGGAACAAGTAACACCAATGAATAGGCATATGCCAGTCGTGCTCAACGACCACCAAGGTCGTGAACATCAACCCGTTCACGCGTAAGTAACTGGAATGGATTTTGATATGTTAATTTTGCAACCAATCCAACCGTCACAAAATGGTTTCAGACTAGTCCATTTATGAAAATGAGACGGCTCGTTACGAGCCGGCTGATCTGGATCTGCATTTTTTGAATAAACCGCTATAGCGGGCTTTCGGGTTCAAAGGGTTAATTGTAACGTCACTGGAATACCACATGCGCATGCGCATCCTTTCAACACCCGCCAGAGAAATGCGCTGAATGTTCATTTATTTATGGAGAGCCAGCCCGGAGCTACATACAATGTACATTTAAATTGATGACGTTAAACATACACTATCCACATCTTAGAATGGTCATGTACATTGTAACCTCTATACAACTGACACAGAGAACACATTTGTTTGTCTATTTGATCGGTTTCACCGACATTTATATCAAATCACAAGACATGTCTTGGATGGTTAATATTTGAGACAAGACATGTGATTTTGTACGTAACAACGTGTGCGATTTTCTTGAAAAATATGATTTTGTACGTAAGAACATGTGCGATTTTCATGAAAAATATGATTGTGTACGTAAGAACATGTGCGATTTTCATGAATAATATTTACAGATACTGTGATATTTCGCGTAAATGACGTCGAAAGTTGACGAACTTTTCACAGCAAATGCGGAATTCAATTCCGCATTTGCTCTGAGCATTTCGTCAACTATAGACGTCATTACGCAATATCGTACATTTTGTAATCATATTTCATGAAATATCACACACTAGTGGGGCGGATAAAGGGCAATTATTGGCAAAGATGTGATAACCTATCAAAATAATCAGTATATCTCGCTTCTATCTCAAGTTATTGCCATTTATTTATTGACCAAGCGCGGATGGCGGCCATCATGGATTTTGAGGAGGTTACGTACCTCCGATCAAATGTATCCCAATGTATTTGAATTCAGCATACCTTAAAACCCCTGTATACAAAGTTTCATGCTTTCCTCCAAAAGGGGAACATCTTTTTGTTTATCCGCCCCACTACACCTTTTTTTGTGTACAAAATCCCATGGCGCCTCTCATTTCAGAATTACAGTGGATTATGTCTAAACCGGACACCCTGGGGTCCCCTCAGGGTGTCCGGTTTAGAGAGGTACCACTGTACAAGTGAATGCCTCACACAATAGGCACGACGACTCCTTTACTCAACACTTGGCCGTCGCTTGACAACACAGCGGGCCATACCGTCCAATCAACAATATGTCCTTTCTCATTGGCGCCCGTAAATATTCCCTTATCTATGATCTCCCCTTTCGGCAGCCATTGAATGGACAATGGTGGACTGTGGAAACACATACGGAGGAGGACGGACAGTGTGGTCCTGACGAATGTGAGAAGCTCGGAAGTAAGGTGTGCCCTGTCAAATCCCTTTGGTAGGTCATGTTCTATGTAGTACTGGAAATATAAAACAACAACATAACTCTCCGTAACTATATGGTCACAACAACAGCACATTATGTCCTCGCCTTTTGCGAATACAACGGAAATAAAAGGTGAAAGTAGGTATATTTACGTGATATGACAAAAATGGATCTACAGTACAACCTCTATATAACAGCCACCCATGGGAAGACGTAAAACTGGCTGTTGTAGAGAGGTGGCTGTTGTATGGAGGTTAATGCTGAATTAAATTGTATCGTCTGATGTTTATTTATTTTCTTCGATAATTCTCATCAAATACATGCTTTGACAGAATTTTAGAACCATTTCCAATGGAAATGATCCTAAAGTGCTGTCAAAACATGTTTTCATTGAGAAAAAATGCAAAAGCAACATCAGACGACAATGTTCATGCTCAGCAGTCTAAGGGCTAGATATAGAGGAAATCATCCATTTGGGATATACAGTGGGTTCAGCGTGTAAGTGCACACACGAACGAACACGAACGAACGCTACCCACCCAAAGTGTATGTTGTTACCACTCAGTTGAACCGTCTCGCCGAGACGGTTCAACTGAGTGGTAACAACATACACTTTTGATGCGAAATGAGAAAAAATGCAGAAAAATATTTACATTTTTTTTTATACATGAAATACAGTGGGGTCAGCGTGTAAGTGCACACACGAACGAACACGACAGGTTGGTTCCAACCTGTCGTGTTCGTTCGTGTGTGCACTTACACGCTGACCCCACTGTAACGTAGCGGCAGTTACAGAGAGGGTGTTGTTGTAGAGAGGTGGCCGTTCGGGGAGGTTCGACTGTATATCATATGCAACCAGTGCACACCGGTTTGATCCCTATTGTAGGTCATGTTAAATATAGTACAGAAAATATAGCATAACAATAAAGACTCTTTATTGCATAAAATGGGCTTTAAAGGTACATGCCCACTCAGTCGACACACAATCTTCTTTATATCAGGGACATCATCTGAGACATTTTCTGGCAAAATAAACATTTATTCACCATTACCCCACGTATTGATTGGCATTATTATACATTTTATATCAGACGTAAATTTCCACACTGCTATCCGGGGCGATAACCGCGTTTCCTTAAAATGTTAACGGACATTACTATTTATTCTCTGTATTTACTGTTTGATGTGCAATGATCATACTTTATAATATGTCGCAAATATTATTTTTTCAGGTGACGCATTTAATTAGTATAAATAATTAAGAAAAATTGAGAACTGGTGGAATAGTGACACAATAATACACTTATTTAATTCCTGTAAATAACATTTGGTGCTTACCAAGTGGGCATGTACCTTTAACAATGTAATAACACAGCGTAATTAAAATCATAATACACTAGTGTAATAAATGTGCAAATGAGACCGCTACAGAAAACATGTTAGGTAATCCGCACATCGTCAAAGTATGATGATGTCCTTATGCAATGAATATAACATTTGTGATGATTTGATATGTTATTTATTAAACTCGTTTACTGAGTTCATAAGAAACTCGGCTATCCCGAGTATCTTATGAAATCAGTCAACGAGTTTAATAAATATCATATTAAATCATCACGCATGTAAGATCCTGTATTTATTATAGAAGTTGTATTGTATACATTGGACGCGATCGGAAAAAATGGGCATATTTGTTGTGTGACCAGTATATATTCTGTCAGACTTCTCAGTTTGATCAAGGTCTACACTGTCCACCATTTCCTAAACGAAACATGTAATATGCTTCAATACAAATTGATAGTTATTCCACTGCGTATGTGCAATAAGCATGCTTTGTCAAATCCTGGACAATTGATTATGTTAATATGTTTCTGATCCGTGAGGATACGCAAGTACAACTAGGTACGTGTCATATCTGTAGCCTATTTCACCAACATTGCAAAGTATACTTTTCTAGCAAAGTATACTTTTCTAGCAAAGTATACTTTGAGGGAGAAATTTTCAATTTAAGAATAAATTTATTAATTTTTATTATACTGAATTTATTACATTATCACAGCCATTTTGGCTGTGATAATGTAATAAATTCAGTATAATAATTCTGCATACCTTTCATCATCATATATATGCAGTTGTTAGTTCTATATGAAATAATGCATTTCAGGAAAAATAAATGATTACTCCCTCAAAGTATACTTTGCTAGAAAAGTATACTTTGCAATGTTGATGAAATCGACTACTGACACCAAAAAAAAAGGCAAAAGGGCGTATACACGAAACCTACGGAGTCCCGCAGTGGATGTAGACATTTTTATTATTAATTCGTTCCCACGAAATAACAATTCGTTCCCTCAATTTAACAATTCGTTCCCTCGAATTAACAATTCGTTCCCACGATATAACAATTCGTTCCCACAAAATAACAATTCGCTCCCTGGAAATAACAATTAGTTCTCTCAAGTTACCGATTCGTTCCCTCGAATTAATAATTCGTTCCCACGATAAAATCAATTCTGTTCCCAGGAGATAACAATTGTTATATCGTGGGAACGAATTGTTACTTCATGGGAGCGAATTGTTAATTTGAGTGAACGATTTAATTCGAGGGAACGAAATATTAAATTGAGGGAACGAATTGTTATTTCGTGGGAATGAATTAATAAAAAAAATACATGTCCCCTTCGGAGCTCCGTAGAAACCAGCTTTACCAGGACGAACATATTCCGCTGATGAGTGAATGAGTGTCTACATGACGTGGACATATACTTTCCATATTCAAGGTGTATGATCACGTGGTACTAACAACAACAACAAGTACTGAAACTTCCAGAATCCATCTGATTGAAAGTACGTATTATTTTATATTGTCCTTATTACGTAACGGATTTTGATGAAATATGGCGCATCAAACGTGTCTTGTTAAGCTGCATTTTGGTGGTCTCTGTATTTTCGCCCAAACGTATGTCGATTTTGCGAAGAATCGATTTCTACCGACACGGAAATCGATTCTTCGCAAAAACGACATAAGTCTGTGCCGAACTCCCTGGACCACCAAATGTAGCTCTTGAAGACGCGCTTGCTGCGCCATATTTCATCAAAATCCGTTGCATATTAAGGAATCTATCAAATAATACTTACTTTGGAGTCGGCGACGTTGTTGTCGTTGTAACCACGTGATCATGCACCTTGATATTATGTAAATGCAAACTTCATACAGGGTAACTGAGCTAAGAACACTATTGGCAAGCACAGGCGGGCACATGTACGTGGATCAGGCCAATCTCGTAGGCGTGATTGGGAATGTTGTTCTGTGGAATGCGACACGTATGGACGATATTGGTCTTAGATGTAACGGGATTGTGTCAGACGTTCAGTAGCAGAATGACAATGACGGAAGAAACGTATAGACGGCGGGCATAGCTGTACTTTAAAGGTACATGGCCAGCAGCTGGGAAAAAAGACCTTTATGCCCTTGCAACTGGCGTAGTTCCAGGTTAGGCTGCTCTGTTCAGGTACTGAAGCATCATTACTATTGCCCTCATGGCAATGGGATAATACAGTGCAACCTCTCTACAACAGCCACCCATGGGAATACGTAAAACTGGCTGTAGAGAGAGGTGGCTGTTGTAGGGAAGTTAATGCTGAATTAAATTTGATCGTCCGCTGTTTATTTATTTATAATTCTAAAGTGCTGTCAAAACATCTTTGTATTGAGAAAGAATGCAAAAGCAACATCAGACGACAATGTTCATGCTCAGCAGTCTAAGGGTTAGATATAGAGGAAATCATCCCATTTGGGATATAAAATAACGGCAGTTACAGAGAGGGTGTTGTTGTAGTGAGGTGGTCGTTCGGGGAGGTTCGACTGTACTCAAATTGCGTAACAGTGCAATATAGAAAACATGACATACAAAGAGGAACACTGACTCCCAAACAATCATACAGCATCATTTTGGAGGAAAATGCGAGCCTTAGAATTAGTACGCGTTCCCGAGCTCGAACAATAAGGAATCAACAACAAACGCTAGCCTGGCAATCTCGGTTTATAAGGCCTGTATTTCGCGCCAAATTGCGGCATACAGTAGAGACGAACATTAGTAGCCTCAAGTTTCATCGTAGAGACGTGAATTAGGGCGTAGAACGAACTTCAATATTGTCTCAGCACGGCGTGGAAACGAATTTTAATGTTCTTAATTGTGTCATTACGTGGCGTACACATAATGCAAAGAAAATAAATGTGTTTTTAGGAAGAGACGACACATTCTTAACAAACCACCATTCTAGACAGAGCCAGACATTCTGCCCGCGGGATGGGCCCATTTAGTATGTCGGCTTATTTGTGTCTGTCAGTGGAGAAACGGGGCTTATGGTATTTTCGATCAGTGTAGCTCCTGATTAAATAGATGTAGCGCACCCATGAAGCGTGATAACCATCTATATTGCTTGTTAGAAGCATGACGGGTGTTTCGTTGATTGAAAGACGAACAGTGCAGATCCTGATCAGACTGTGCGGATGCACAGGCTCATCTGGATCTACACTGGTCGCAAAACCTGTAAGCCCCATTTCTCCAGGCACAGCAACACCCACATAGCGCCGTCATGCAATTGCACTAAGTGTTGGGAGAGTGAGATACAACCGCGCACTAACGAACCAATCAAATGATGGATTTTTCTGGTTTTTTCAGACAATTGCATAATGGTGAAACTTCTAAAACACATATAATGATGTGTACTTTAAACGCTCGCCCTAAGTAACTTCGGGCAATAAACATGTTTGGCCACGTCACTACCCTATGGTTTTAGTACTCTTGTTTCATAGAAACACGCACTTTTATTACCGCTATGTGCTATGTGTTTTCAAACACAGATCACTACATCAATATGAGTGATTCGTCTCGGACAATGAACGCTATGGTACGGAACCCCGCAGGGGAAGTTGAATTCTTTTTTATTAATTCGATCTCACGAAATAACAATTCGTTCCCTCAATATAACAATTCGTTCCCACGAATTAACAATGCATTCCTTCGAATTAACAATGCGTTCCCACGAACGATTCCTGACCAATTCCCAGTCCGCTAAATGCAGAAGATACAGTTACTGCATAAACGCATTTTCGTCTAGTAACAGGCGCAAGAAATTTGCGCCGGTTACTGACGAAATATGCGTTTATGCGATAGCTCTCAAGTAGAGCTGAGAGGTACAGTGGGGTCAGCGTGTAAGTGCACACACGAACGAACACGACAGGTTGGAACCAATCTGTCGTGTTCGTTCGTGTGTGCACATACACGCTGACCTCACTGTATATCGTCAGGAAACAGGAACATTTGTTGACGAGAAACAGTTTACGCCGATGCGGCATGCAGCACCAGTGATATTCGGTGATCAATACATATTCAACGAATGGGGCTGTACATATGCAATAAATATAATTTATCCCGTCAACACAGTGCGTATGTGCCGTGAAACACGGTGCCGTGAAACATTTTTGATATCCAGTTAATACTATGTTTGCATTTTACAGCCATTTGTAGGTGTTGACGGGATAAATAGAATAGTAGGTTAGTGCCGTGAATGGGAAAAATATCTGGCGCGGCACGGAAACGGGATGTGCTCGGCAGAGCCTCGCCCATCCCGGTTCCTGAGCCTTGCCAGATATGTTTTCCCATTCACGGCACTAACCTACTATTCTCTATCTATTTTCCTTATTTCTGAACCAAAGAATATGTTGTGACCACTCATTTGAACCGTCTCGGCGAGACGGTTCAAATGAGTGGTCACAACATATACTTCTGATGAGAAATAAAGAAATTCTTGAGCCTTGCCGGATATTTTTTCCCATTCACGGCACTAACCTACTATTCTCTATATCACCTCTGTGTAGATTTAATATCATGGTACTCCAAGTAGGAGTTAACCCCCTTTTTCCACTGATCCGTTCAATTTTATTCTCCGTTACTACCAGATTATAAGAGACAGACGTCATAAACTGTTTTGAATGCTATTATCTTCAGTCTGTATCAGAATTAATGACTGTATCTGTTTAATAACCACAGCTTAAGCTGCAGTGTATTTATAAAAAATATAAACTAGAAATGTGGTCTGTCGGCACACGGATGCCCCCGCAGAATGCCGGGTATTATTTATTTAGCCCCGGTGCCTTTGAACTTGTGTCGACACACTGTATTTTCAATAGGTGTCTTCCCACAATATTTATCAATGGACATCTGAAGTATTGTCGAGCTAGATTTTATAGTAGTCGTGCTATCGTGCGGAAATGATCAAAGTGAAATCAAAATCTATTTTTAGCACGAGTGACATTGAACTTGGTGCAACCAACCCCACTTTCAATAGGCATATTTCGCACCTGTGTAGTATGGTAGAAATTGGCCAACGATTATTCAAGTTTACTTACCGTACGGAAACCAGCAGTGAGAACAAACAATTTTAGCGCAAGCTACCTTTAAATCAACGCAACGAAACACATTTTCAACTCCCCCTGATCGATATCAATGAACCTTTGAAGTATGGGGAAATCGGCCAAAGATAATTCCAGTTATCGCGCGGAAACGAGTTCGGACGTACAGGACTTACAATGTACGGACAGAACCGGGGCCTATTTCACTAAACTTCGTACGACTAAAATATTCGTAAGTGCAAATTTAGAAATGTCTGGAAATTGAATTTGATGGATTTACATTTATATGCTCAATAAAAGTAAATCCAATAATTGTTTACAAGAAAACAGTGTTAATGTGCAACTTACAGACTATCATAATTTTGCACTTACGAACATTTTAGTCGTAAGAAGTTTAGTGAAATGGGCCCCAGAAGGGCAAGCATAACGATATGCATGTATGTGCCCGGCACCATTCGGTAAAGGTAAAACACAACAATTATGTTTACGTGTGTTATTGCGTATTTTGTTAGAAGAATCGACATGTCAAACGCATGTTCTGTAACAACCAAAGAGATAGATGCAATACAACCCCGCCATATTGATCCAGTAACCGCAAAAACCAGACACGTTTCATACCGAATATCTGCAATTAATTAGAAGAGTGGGCGACCTGGCTTAATCATTCATCCATTTTCTGACAAATGCGACAGTTCGTTTCAATAGTAATTCGCCAATCGTTTCCACATTTAAATCTCATCAATTCCTTTCAATTACCATGGTGCCGCAGTGCGCGCCAGCGTAAAATGTTTCACTTTGAAATAGGCGCCGGATTCTACTAATTCAGGACGAGTTCCCATTCCGGTACATTCAAAAGATACTGTAAAACACATTTTCGTCTAGTAACCGGCGCAAATTTGTTTATTAGACGAGAAATGTGTTTATGCGATATATCTAAATAGAGACGAGTGGTGTTTCGTCAGGAAACCGGTTCATTGTGCGACGCGAAACATTTTACGCCGTCGCGGTTTGCAGCACAAGTGTTATTGAATATATTATAGACTTATGATGTACGGGATGCTGGTCGAAAAAATCATCCTTAAAATATTTGTGACCAGTGCAGAATCTAATCGTAAGTGTAAGTCCATTTCCAAGGTGTATGATCACGTGGTACTAACAACAACAACAAGTACCGATTCAAAGTACGTATTATTTTATAGTGTCCTTATTACGAAACGGATTTTGATGAAATATGGCGCATCAAACGCGTCTTGTTAAGCTGCATTTGGTGGTCTTTGTATGTTCGCCCAAACTTCTGTCGTTTTTGCGCAGAATCGATTTCCGTGTCTCCGACACGGAAATCGATTCTTCGCAAAAACGATATAAGTCTGTGCTGAACTCCCTAGACCACCACATGCAGCTCATGAAGATGCGTTTGCTGCGTGTCATATTTCATCAAAATCCGTTGCATATTAAGGAAAATATAAAATAATACTTACTTGGAGTGGGCGACGTTGTTGTTGTTGTAACCACGTGATCATGCACCTTGATTTCGTGAATAAATATGTTATTAATATTCATGACATAAACAAGGCTAACGCGACTGAATGCCGACCAGCGTGTACCCTAGTCAGATTAGGTGGTTTGTGGCTACACTGATAAAGAATAGTAGGTTAGTGCCGTGAATGGGAAAACATATCTGGCAAGGCTTAGGAAACGGGATGGGCGAGGCTCTACCGAGCACATCCCGTTTCCGTACCGCGCCAGATATTTTCCCCATTCACGGCAATAACCTACTATTCTATTTATCCCGTCAACACCTACAAATTGCTTTAAAATGCAAAACAAATAACCCCAGCCACTGCACATATTCATACGCAGTGATTAGGTCGTATTGACAAGATATCAACATTGTTTCACCGCACATACGCACTGTGTTGACAGGATAAATCTCACACGTCGTAAGATAGCGTTTCCCGACCGGAGCACCTATAATAATGACGGCATTAAGGATATACCCTTATGAGTCTCCGAGTACATGTGGATACAACAACGTCTGTGATTATACGTATGCATGAACCTTTTCTTTGAAAATGTAATCACCTCAGTTGAAAGCCTTCAGCTATGCAAGTCCCTCCAATTACGCAATGTTCACAAACTGCAGATTGCATTTATGAACATACTAATCATGGATCCGTCTGTGTAATATCGCCCATGGGACGGGAGACACGTTCCTTACACATTTGTTTGGCCTCTATGTTGCTAAATTATTTTTCGGCTGTCTAGTAATGCATCAGTCAATGTGAATCCCCGCACCCCCCCTCCGGGGGAGGGGCGGGGCTTTACCGGGGCATACACCGGGGCTTTTACCTTTCATGATGCCCCGCAGTGCGGGGACTTTACCGGGGCTTTTACAAATGGGCCGGGACACACCCCGGGGGCTTTACCGGGGTTTTAACCGGGCTTTACCTGGGCATACCCCGGGGCTTAACATTTCATGATGCCCCGCAGTGCGGGGCTTTTACCGGGGCTTTCACAGCAGCGAAAATATAAGCCCCGCTATTCCCCCGGAGGGGGGGTGCGGGGACTTACATTGACTGGTGCATAAGGCGAACGTCTCAGACGCAGAACGACTGTCTGGCATGCGGGAATACTTACTTATTTTCTGACATATTTGCTTACATATTTTCTTCCTTGCTGCCCTACGGGACTACCTACACATAGTATCACTGACACGCGGGATGACGTACATATCATCTCACAGACACGTGGGACGGCTTACACATTTTCTCTCTGACACCGGGACGATTTACACATTTTCTCTCTGACAAGCCGGATGACTTACACATCTTCTCACTGTCACGTGAGACGACTTACACATTTTCTCACTGCCACGAGGGACGACTTACACATCTTCTCACTGTCACGCCCGACGACTTACATATTTTCTCACTGAAACGCGGGACGACGTACACTTCTTCACACTGACACGCGGGACGATTACACATCTTCTCACCGTCACGCCGGACGACTTACACATCTTTTCACAGGCAACACCGGACAATTTACACATGTTCTTACTGACACGCGGTCGGCTTACACATCTTCTCACTGACACGCCGGATGACTTACACATCTTCTCAATGACACATGGAATGACATACACATATTCTGACTGACACGCGGGACGACTTACATACCTTCTCACTGACTCGCGGCACGACGTAAACATCTTCTCACTGACACGCGGGACGACATACATATCTTCTCACTGACACCCCTGATGACTTACACATCGTCTTACTGACACACGGGACGACGTACACATAGTGTAAATGACACGCGGGACGACCTACATATCTTATTACTGACACGCGGGACGACTTAATGTCTTCTCGCCGGGTTACTTGTCTTCTCAGTGACACATGGGACAACTTACACGTCGCTCCACTGACACACTGGATTACTTAATTGGTACGTATTCTCACTGGCACGCGGGACAACTTACTTGCCATTTCATTGACACGCGAGAGAACGTACCTGTCCTCCCACCGACTCGACTTGCGGGACGACTTACATATCTTCTTACTGACATGCGGAACGACTACCTTGCCTTCTCATTGACACATGGGACGACATACTTGTCTTCTCACTGACACACGGTACGAATTACTTGTCTTATCACTGACACGCGGTACGACTTACCTGTCTACTAACAAACGGTAGACTTATTTGTTTTCTTATTGTCACTTGGGACGACTTACTTGTATTCTCGCTGACACGCTGGATGACTTGCTTGTCTTCTCACTGACACGCGGGACGACTTGTCTTTTCATTGAAACGCGAGAGGACTTACTTATCTTCTCACTGACACACGGGACACGCCTGATGACTTACACATCTTCTCACTGACACATGGAATGACTTACATATATTCTGACAGACACGCGGGACGACTTACACATCTTCTCACTGACACGCGGCACGACGTACACATTTTCTCACTGACACGTGGGACGACTTACATATCTTCTCACTGACACACGGGACGACGTACGCATCTTCTCACGGGTACGCGGAACGACATACACATATTCTCATTGACACGCGGGACGACTTACATATATTATCACTGACACGCGGGATGACCTACATATCTTATTACTGACACGCGGGATGACATAATTTCTTCTCGCTGGGTTACTTGTCTTCTCAGTGACACATAGGACAACTTACACGTAGCTCCACTGACACGCTGTACTACTTAATTGGTAGGTATTCTCACTGACACGCGGGATAACTTACTTGCTTTCTCATTGACACGCGGGACGACTTACGTGTCTGCTCACTAACAAGCGGTACGACTTATTTGTTTTTTCATTGACACGCGGGATGACATACTTGTCTTCTCACTGACACGCGGGACGACTGACTTGTCATCTCACCAACACGCGGTACGACTTACCTGTCTACTACCAAACTGTACGACTTATTTATGTTGTCATTGTCAGTTGGGACGACTTACTTGTATTCTCGCTGACACGCGGGATGACTTACTTGTCTTCTTAACGACACGCGGGACGACTTGTCTTCTCATTGAAACACGAGAGGACTTACTTGTCTTCTCACTGACACACGGGACGACGTACATATATTATCACAGACATGTAGGACGACTTACTTGTATTCTCGCTGACACGCGGGATGACGTACTTGTCTTCTCACCGACACGCGGGACGACATGTCTTTTTTTGAAACGCAGAGGACTTACTTGTCTTCTCACCAACACGCGGGACGACTTGTCTTCTCATTGAAACGCGAGATGATTTACATGTCTTCTCGCTGACACGCGGGTCTTCTCATTGACAAATGGGACGACTTACTTGTCTTCTCTCTGTCACACGGTACGACTTATTTGTTTTCTCATTGATACGTGGGACACGTGGGACGACTTATTTTGTCTTCTCATTGACGCGCGGTACGTCTTACTTGTCTTCTCACTGACACGTGGGACGACTTACTTGACTTATCGCTTACACGCGGTACGACTTACTTGTCTTCTCGCTGACACGGGGTATGACTTACTTGTCTTCTCGCTGACACGCTGGACGACATACTTTTGTCTTCTCGCTGACACTCGGTACGACTTACTGGTCTTCTCGCTGGCACGCGGAACGACTTACTTGTCTTCTCGCTGACACACGGGACGACTTACTTGTCTTCTCATTGACACACATGACAACTTGCATGTATTCTCACTGATACGCGGGACGGGGGACGACTTACTCGCCTTCTCCCTGACAAACAGAATGACATATACAACTTACATCCACGTTGACAGGCGAGGAGACCTATATTTTCTGTCAGACTCGCTGCAGTTAGCTAATGCATTTTAAGTTGATGCATACACGCGGGAAGACTTAATACTCTACTTACTCTGCAACTTGGGATCATTATAATTGTCTTGCTTACACGCGTGATGACCTACTTTTTTTACTTTCGTCCAAGACTCACTTATTTAAGTGGCCACACACAAGGCCGCTGACCTATTACAACGTGGGAGCCAAGCAAGTTGTGATATCGGTTTCTCAGGTTACCATGGTAACGGTGCCGGGTACCAGTACCTGTGTGAGCTCGGCGTCCGTGGTGGAACTGTCCCCAGACCGTGTAACATCGACACAGCGGTCGTAGCCAGACTGAAACATACAAGTGTATCGGGTTGACAACACTAGACTAAGTGCGCATTATTTGTGGTTGCGACTGGAGAAATGGGACGTATGTGTTAAGCGACCGGTGTAACTCCGGATTCGCCTGCACATCACGTCGAAATAGGCGTCAGATTTCTGGCTACATGCAGAATCTACTACATGAACACATTTTCGTCTAGTAACCGGTGCAAATATTTTGACACTAGACGAAATATGCGTTTATGCGATAGTTCGAACTAGAATTGAGTGGCAACTCGTCTGGAAACAGTTGCTGTTTTGATGAGAAACATTTACGCCTGTGTTGAGTGCAACACCGGTGATGTACTTATCACAGACGTTTACTAATTTATAATCAAATGACAGGACCATGATTGATTCTGGTCTTCTCTGGTCTACTCTTGCTCATCACGTACTGACACACGGACGGTCAATGGGGCGCCAAACCCGCAAGTGGTGGCCGTCTGTAGACGAGACAGAATCAATGTGTGACCACGCTCCATCAACTCCGTCAATTGGATACATATCTATACGTTCCACACCAGGGGAACACTGGTGTATGCCTTTTCCAGTTTAATTTAGAAATCAGACATATTGTCATGAATTCGAATTTGATGTCTGTATCTGCCATGCAATCTATGTACATTGTGGGCAAAACGTATGACAACTGAAGTGGGGGAGTTAGCCTCCTTCTTTCAGTAACACCTTCAACTGTGCGAAGTCTTCAAATGTGGCTGTGACTGGAGAAATGGGTTTTATGGGTTTTGCGACCAGTGTAGATCCAGATCAGCCTGTGCATCCGCACAGTCTGATCAGGATCTGCACTGTTCACCATTCCATCAATGAAACGCCCGTCATGCTCGTAACAAGCGATATACATCATTATCAGGCTACATTAGTTCGCTATTTGATCAGGGGATACTCAGGTCACAAAACCTATAAGCCCCGTTTCTCTAGTCACAACCACATGTGACGGCATGGGTTCGTATATGTAGATCATGGTCAGCCTGTATGGATGAACATGTTGATCTACAATTTCACGTCCATTGTGTCAGGCAATATAATCACAAGCTGTTACGAAAACGACGTATCGGAGCTCTTAGTTTTTCAATATACTCGTCTGGAAGTCAGATCATATTATTCAAAATCGTTAATAAAGTCTGGCAAGCGGATAAAGTAATATCCAAATCGGTAATACATCGGGACAACAACTCCCAAGTGTCACGTGTGAGGTTTACAGACTGACTTTTGCGACCCTGTGCGTGTCCGTGTCCTGTTATATCTTCGTTGAATGTCATAATTGAGACACGCAATGTGATTTTGTAAAGCTAGTATCTCATTGGGCTGCGACTGTTGGCGACAAATTGCGAACGGCATTCGCGAAGGAGTTTCCAAATTCTCTCGAAACGTTCGCAGGGGTTCTAAAAAAATGTTCAAAAAATTCGCGCGACAAATTTTCTCTCAAAATAGTCACAGAGTCGTCGCGGGTGTCTCGAACCCGTCTCGAACTCTTCTCAATTTAGTTTCCATGAGTCAGAAAGTGCGAAAAATGTGAGACAAATTTTTGTGAGGGGTTGGCGACCTATGACTTGAAACTAAATTGTGATTGATTGGTGACAACAATGAGAATCGGACATTCTGGGCGTGAGACAGGCGCGAACTGCCCTGGGACCCATGGGAGCGCGACAAAATTGCGAATAAATTGAGAATAAATTGAGATTTCTCAATTGTCACGAATAACTGTCGCGCGACATTCGCGCGAATGTCACGCGACACTCGCGCGACAGTCGCAAGTGCAAAAAAATCGCAATTTTGTTGGGCGAATGTCACGCGACATGTATGCGAACTCCCGGCGCATTTTGTCCCAAGTTTCGCCGGGAGTTCGTGCGACACCAATTCAGTGTGATTCCAAGTGAAAATTGTCGCTAATTCGCGTATTTTCTCGCAATTGTGTGTCTCCAAGTAGTCGCGAGCTGTCGCAGCCCAGTGAGATACTACCTTAAATTCGGACATCTGAGTAATTTCATGAAATATTTTTCCGTAAATGGTACAAAAGTTAACAAGATTTTCAGAGCACATGCGGAATTATATTCTGCATGTACTCTGAAACTTTTGTCAACTTTTGACTTTATTAATGTGGAAATATTGTAAATTTTGTAAACGTATTTAATGAAATAACGCAGATGTCCGAAGGTACAAAATCACATGGTGTGTGTCATATGTGGTCCGACATGACATAAAGGGGACTTACTGAGTTGGTGACCAGTGTAGCTCCTGATAGTCTAGTATGGTTAGAAAACTTACAAATCTGCAGTTTGCAGCGATATTTCCCCCCCAATTTGTACTCTAAACTGCGACCCATATGAGACACGCCATGTGATTTTGTACCTTCGGATACCTGCGTAATTTCATTAAATACGTTTTCAAAAGTTACAATATTTTTCATAAATTAAGTCAAAAGTTGACAAAACTGTCAGAGTACATGCGGAATATATTCATATTCCGCATGTACTCTGACAGTTTTGTCAATTCACGGAAAATATTGTAAATGTTGTAAACGTATTTCATGAAATTACGCAGATATCCGAAGGTACAAAATCACATGGCGTGTCTCATATAGGCCTCGGTCAGACAGCAGGCTGATATAGGGCTACAATGTACTTTGGTCGTACTTTAAACCTGGAATCCCACCTCACAGGTTGCAATATAAGGAGACATATTTGTTTTGTTCATTTTTCGGGCAAAATTAACATTCACTTGCCATTACCGGACGTGTTATTTGGCATTATTTTAGTTTTTAATATCAAACTTGAATTTCCACTATTGATGTCAGGGACGTACATGTAGGGTGTTTCCTTAAAGAGGCATATCAGGATTTTTTAAAAGAAATAACATAAAAAAATAAAAACGTATTTTCATCATGGCCCTGTGTAAAGTGGTTTAATTGAAGATATATGACGATATTAGGACAGGCTTCACTGTAAACCATGCATTTGATCATTCTGAGCCATAGTTGTGTGCTATGCGATCACGAACAGACATTATCACCTGAGATAAATTACCAAGAAACTCATCAAAAATAATATCACAGGTGCTGTCTTGGTGTCCGGTTTAGAGACACTGTACATAAATATCGGATTACGTTCAACAAGTTAGAAAAGCCGATACTTATGTACCCGATATCGGTGAAAATAACAACCCAGCAGTCCCAGTATCGCGATATATCTTCAATTAAGCGACTTTACACAATGACATGCCCCTTTAAAATGTTAACGGAAGCAATTATTTATTCTCTGTTTGTTCGTTGATGTGCAATTCTTTATAACGATACAACTATTTGTGGCGCATACATAATTTAAAAATGCCCTGTCTAATTTGCATATCGAAATAGCCTTATACACACGCTATCGGTGCATTACAATTTAATACATGATTATATCTGAATAGTGGGCACCCGTAATGTTTAACTTTGGCGAAATAGTTGCACAGGTATGCACTTATTTAATTCCTATAAATAGCAGATTGTGCCTAATAGACGAGGCCCCAACTTTATTTAGTAAGTCCCATTTTACAATGTGAGCATGTGGCTTTTATGAGCTACTGTAGCGACTTCTGGTTCCCTTCTAGTCATATGTTTGCCGAATGTCATATGTGTCCCCATATGATAAAATGGGGATAATTGGGATTTTACGCAGTGTAGCTCCAGGCCAGCCATTACAGTCAATCAAACTGACGCGGATCTCACGAATTTGTTAGAAGCACCTGATCCGAGCTGCGTAGCCCAGGACGAGGCTGCGCGGATGCGCAGGCTGGTTCGGGGCTACGCTGGTCGTAAACTCATTAAGCCCCTTGTTATCATGACATGTGGTGTAAGACAGTTGCCAAATATAGCCGCTCCGTGTGCTTATTAGCATACATGTATCATGCAGTTACATGCCAGTTTTCTGACGTTTGTGATGTGGAATAGAACATGCATAAAACAACGTGACTCGCCGCGACAACGACGACCTACTTGTTACGTACTTACGTACCCTATAGTGTCAGCATTAAAGCTACATGCCCACTCAGTAGGCACAAACTGCTCTTTATATCGAAGACATCATATGAGACATTTTTCTGGCAAAATAAGCATTCATTCACCATTACCCCACGTATTGATTGGTAATATTATACGTTTTATAGCAGACGTAAATGTCCACACTCAAATCAGGGGCGATAACCGTGTTTCATTAAACTGTTAACTGACATTGCTATTTATTATCTGTATTTAATGTTTGATGTGCAATGATCATACTTTATAATCTGTCGAAAATAACAAAATGTCAGGTGACGCATTTACTTAGTATAAATAATTAAAAAGTACCATGCCTCATTTGCATATGAAAATAGCCCCATACCACCGCGAGTCACTATCAGTAACATAAATATTACTAAATGATTATATCTGTATAGCGGGCACTCGTAATTTTTAGAACTGGTGGAATATGACACAAACACAGTTATACACTTATTGAATTAATATAAAGAACATGTTGTGCCTACTGAGTTGGCATGTACCTCTAAATTCACGGGGTACATGATATACATGAATAAAATTAGTAAAACCTATTCTAATTTTAGACTTGTATCGCATTTCTGAACCCGATTGTACCTAATACAAGTCACCTGAGAAGAAAAAACGGGGATTTGTAAAAACACTGTTGATAATACTTTAACCCTTTGGACCCGAAATCCCGCTATAGCGGTTTATGCAAAAAGTGCAGATCCAGATGAGCCGGTAATGAGCCGTCTCATCAGGATCTGCACTTTTTGCAAGTAATTTTCATATTTCTTAGAACAAAAACACCCCCTTTTCATAAATGGACGAATCTGAAAATCATTTTGTGACCATTGGATTGGTCGGAACATTAGCATATCACAGTCCATTCCAGTTCCTTAGGGTTGAAAGGGTTAAAATAACTCGCTATGCAACAAAAACTAAATATATTTCGCAAGCGGTCCGTACTCGTAACCCCGCAGTGGACGTAGAATTATGTTTTTATTAATTCGTTCCCACGAAATAACAATTCGTGCCCTCAATTTAATAATTCGTTCCCACGAAATAACAATTCGTTCCCACGGGAACGAATTGTTACTTCGTGGGAACTAATTGTTATATCGCAGGAACGAATTGTTAATATAGGGGAACGAATTGTTAAATTGAGGGAACGAATTGTTATATCGTCGGAACGAATTAATAAAAAAAGCATGTCCGCTGCGGGGCTCCGTACGTACGTGTATTACAGTGAAAATATAAAAGTATGCAAAACGTAATATTATTTCACATGTTTATCACGGTTTCTGATAATATATACATTTGTACTTGAATACCCCCACCATTACTTATAAGATAATTAACTAACTATTTTGGTGAATTTGATCAAATAAAAGGGTGCGAATGATTGACATAGATCAGCTGCTGGGCATGAAGCGAAATGCCACATGTTTGATATATGAGGCATCATCTGAGACACAGTCATTGTAAAATACCGAGGCTATGCCAATATGATGTTATATGATAGGTGTTGGTTTCCATGATGACGTTAGACCATTACATAACCGTATTGTGTGTGACAATATTGAATATGTATATCAATTAATGAATACGCTGAATGCAGATCATTACTCCTTTATGCATTATAATAAATATGTGAATCTCTGAAATACAATGCTAGCTATGTGTACCTGTAGTTTGCGTAAAGTATACAGTTATGTAATGGTCATTTGGGAACAGTCAAATATTTTGCTGCGATGTGCGATGTGCTGTCCACACCACCGAGGGGCAATATGTGTTGACTGTTCCCCGAATTACCATGAACTAACTGTTTTATTACCTAACCTGTAACAGTATATGTGGCACAATGACCGTAAATTTGACGTGGGGCGCATCGACAGACCAATCTATATTACGTTCATTTGTATGACGTAATCTTCGACATAAATCAAGACGTCATGCTCTTCAGGGGTGAAATAGTTTTGACTATTCCACTGGTACGCGGAACTACTGACCGGGCACGTGGAACTATTGACCGGGCACGTGGAACTATTGACCGGACACGCGGAACTATAATTGTCCGGGCATGTCAAAACCCCGGGAATTAGTCAAAGCTATGGAATATCAACTTATCTAGGTAGTTGGGTAATAATTACCAATTGTTTTCTTGCTAATGAATTCGAAATTCAGGAGATAGAACCAACGGCGTATATTTTTGTAGTATACTGTTCTTTCAGGACAGTAATCGGGTTTATTAACAGAAAATAAGTTAAGTTACATGAATTGATTATGTATCTGAAGTCAGAGTTGAGCGCCAACATCTGGTTGTTTCTTAGTAGAAACAAAGCATTAGGGCTGGATATCGAAATGTCTTGCAAGAAAGCACCGGGTTTCCTGATGGATGTTTCACTAAATTATTTATACAGTGATGCTTGAACCATGGTACCAACTGTGTTCGGGTCCTTATCGTGTCTTGTGTTTTCTCCAGAACAGATCGTTATTAGAACAGAACATATCCTTTATGTTGGCATCAATTTCAGACCACGCAGTGCTATATGTGTACATACATGAACATATAATAAATTGTATATTCAACAGTAACATGATGGATGGCATACAAGTACAGTCAAACTGTGAATAAAGGCCAGCCATGGGAAGTGAAAAATAGGGCATTTGTTCACAGGTGGTCTTTATTCGCAGGGTCATTTATATAGTAATTGTGCCATTGGGACAACGAAATTGTGGCCTTTACATCCATGTGATTGCTATTCGGAGGTAGTCTTTAGCACATGTTCGACTGTATATGAGGGGGGCATGTTAGTTACAGGTTCAATTACCAGTGGACCGTTTCACTAAACTTCATACGACTAAAATGTTCGTATGTGCACATTCAGGATCGTCTGGAAATTTAAATGATGCTCAATAAATGTAAATCCAATACCCGTTTACCAAGAAAACAATGTTAATGTGACATTTACAGACTATGATAAGTTTGCACTTACGAACATTTTAGTCTTACTCAGTTTAGTGAAACGTATGGAGATTTTTTAAATTAACCCCCCATTAATGACGCGATACAATTATAGTAATATGAACATTTTGAGGAACAAATTCCCTATTTTTCTTTTATTTCTTCTCAGAAATATATGTTGTTACCACTCATTTGAACCGTCTCGACGAGACGGTTCAAATGAGTGGTAACAACATATACCTATATGGAGTAATAAACACTTTCTTGATATTTTGTTCACCTAAAATCATTGTGTCCTTAGGCTGAAGTGGGTTAATAGTTAGTCCACCAAGTACGTGCAAGGGACAATTAGAACGTTTTACAAGTTGCATGTGTAATCGCAACTGGCGTCAGTGTATTATATCAGTATAGAAACGTCGGTATCATACCAAAATCCCTGCCAATATGTTAACAAATATAGGTGTATGCGAATTAAAAGATACAGTCTATACGTGTACACTGCTACGAGAGATAATCAAGCATTTGTCATCGTGACATTTGCTGTAGACAATGTACGTGAATAACTCCGCAAATGCTCCTAGCTGACGAAGCCAATCAGGTGAATTTAATGTGGCATAATCAAGCCATTTGGAAGAGAGATTTACGATAAAAGTCAATTATATAATTCGCTCTGGTTAGAGGACGATCTCCGTCCAAATCAAGACAAAACGATTTCACCCCGTGGTGTATTCTTACATATCCAAATTATCTAAAAGTCTGCAGATTTTCTTTTGCAAAATATAATCACCGAATCAGCTATATTTACTATTCATCGTAACAAGTGAGCAAATAATTATCAGATTATGGATAATTGGAATGAAGAACGCGAAATTCGCTGAAATTAAATAATTACATTTAAGGATTATTTTCACCGGTCACGGATCTCCGGAACAACGACAAATCGGTCCCCAATTAGACAGAGCGATTGTCATTGGATTGTTCAATCTGTTAAGTGATATTTCTACTAAGAACTCTTTACTACGATTTCATAATATGGATAACACTTTGAAAACAGTTTTGCAGCTTGCTGGCTGTAGGTTATAACAGTTTTTCAACGGGCTGTAGTCTAAAATTAGAACAAATTCAGTTTCCAGCGGTTACTACATTAAATCAAAGTACTGGAACATCTGAATACATTCACAAGAATATACTAGAAACTAGGCAATATACAATGTAGCTTAGTTAAATGATGTCAAATAATAATTCCAGCACAAAAATATTTACACAATTCCCTAACATTTGATTGGCCCGTAGCAAGTCTCTGTCTAAAATGTATATCCCAGTAAACTCCCACGCCGAACTACTTTCTACAGGTGCGCTGTCAATGTAAACAAATGGCTGCCGTCTGTCAAAATAAACACATTTTCTTGATGAATTTATTTCAAATGCTGGAATTATAAGGAATGAATGACATTTTTGTGGAATTTATCGGGGATATAAACTTGGAAAAGTCGCGGGAATACTGGACGAAGGCCGGAAGGCCTCGTCCAGTATTCCCGCGACTTTTCCAAGTTTATACCCCGATAAATTCCACAAAAAGGCCATTCATTCCTATAATGGTATTATAGTGACTTAGGAAAGAATGGTTCAAAATGGTTATATTGGCTCAATCATTGCTATATGTCCGTTCCTTATTTCAGGCTCTGCTTGCAGTACTTTCAGTACTTTGTTTTGTATGTGGCTGTAATTGAAGAAATGAGCCAGATGGCATAAGCCTCATTTCTTCATGTACACACACACATATGACCTCGGGCACCACTCACCCTAACAATGCGCATGAGGATGTATATGACCTCCTCCTCGTGCCGAGTCACCATCAGTGAGTTCCGGGCCGCTGTCCACTCCCCCGCGTAGATCGCCGAGAACTCATTGGCTAGTCGCTGATCCATTCCCATCTCGCCGCTCAAACTGTAAAGTAGTATGAATCATGAGGATACCAACGAAACGGCATAGTGTTTACTCTGCAAAGGCCGGGGATTCTCTGAGTAGTCTGTTGTCCTGTGGGCCGTTTCACTAAACTTCGTACGACTAAAGTATTCGTAAGTGCAAAATTACGATAGTCTGTAAATTTCACATTAACAATGTGTTTTCTTGTAAATAATTAATGGATTTACATTTATTGAGCATAGGCTGCATATGCAGCCTATGCTCAATAAATGTAAATCCATCAATTGAAATTTACAGACGATCTTAAATTTGCACTTACGAACATTTTAGTCGTAATAAGTTTAGTGAAACGGGGCCCTTGTTGTGTGAAGCCCGACTGTAATTCATTAGTATGAACTCTACACAAACATCTGTGTAGGGAGGACAGAACGTGCAAATAGCAGTAAACTACGAAGTGTATTACTATTTGTAAGCATGCCCTCCCCATTCAAGTATAGGTGTAGTGTTGATATTATAGGAATGAATGGCATTTTTGTGGTATTTACCGGGGTATAAACTTGGAAAAGTCGCGGGAATACTGGACGAAAGCCGGAAGGCCTCGTCCAGTATTCCCGCGACTTTTCCAAGTTTATATCCCCGATAAATTCAACAAAAAGGTCATTTATTCCTTATAATTACAGCATTTTAAATAAATTCATCAAGAAAATGGGTTAATTTTCCGTTTTCTTAAGAATTATTTTAACTGCGCCTCACGGTTACGGAAAATAGTTCGGCGTGGGAGTTTACTGGGATATAAATGTTGGACAGAGACTTGCTACGGGCCAATCAATTGTTAGGGAATTGTGTAAATATTTTTGTGCTGGAATTATTGGACATTATATTACTATTTGTACAGGCTCTGCTTCCCACACAGGTATTTGTATAGTGTTCTTATTTTATCCCGTTAACACAGTGCGTATGTGCCGTGAAACACGGTGCCGTGAAACATTTTTGATATCCAGTCAATACAATTTTTGCATTTTACAGCCATTTGGAGGTGTTGACGGAATAAATAGAATAGTAGGTTAGTGCCGTGAATGGTAAAACATATCTGGCGCGGCACGGAAACGCGATGTGCTCGGCAGAGCCTCGCCCATCCCGTTTCCTGAGCCTTGCCAGATATTTTTCCCATTCACGGCACTAACCTACTATTCTCTATATTTACCATAGTTTCTCGACCAATGAGAGAACACAATTTCGTCTCAGTTAATCGCATATTGCGACACTTTCGCGAATATCTTTTAAATTAATCATTAAATGTTCATCGCTATATTTAAAACTAATTTTACGCAGTGTGTCATCAGTTCACGAGACGCAAAACATATTACCGCCCACACGCGCGTTCACTTCGTGTCACACAGCCAATCACATGGTAGTATAGCTATTCGAAATCACGTTTAGGGGCGGAGCCTCGCGACTGGGCTGGTAAACAATAAGCACGTTATAGTTCACATATTGGATGTTTAATAGATTAATTCCTCGCTGGCGCTCGCTATGAAATTAATTCATTAACAATCCAATATATTAACTATAACTACATGTATTACATATTGCACAGTGTATTACTGTTTGTAAAGTCTGTTCTCCCCATACATATATTTGTAGAGTTGATAATAATGAATTAAAGTGGGTCTCTCAAAAATGGATAACAGCCCCCTCCGAGATTATGGAAGGGGATATCCGCCACTACATTGCATGCTGCTTCATGGCAATGCAGTCGACCATTTTTACATGTCATCCTGCACTGCGGCTATTCGTTACTGCTTAATGACAACTCCATCATGCATTATTACATTTCACATTGCATACCTCGATTGGCTATTTGACAGTGTTACATGTCATCATGCATATTGGCTATACAATACTGCTTAATGACAGCACCATCTTGCATTATTACATTGCATACCTCGATTGGCTAGTTCACATTGTTACATGCCATATTATGCCATGTGTCATTCTGCTTACTACTTGCTGGGATGCGTAAATGACTATATGAATTCCACCGAATGACGCATGCAAGCACGCAGAATGGCCCATGTAAGAATATGAAATGGCCGAATGAGGATGCCAGCATCGCAGTAAGCAGTAGGCCGAATGAAACTTGGCAAAATGTGCAACGCCCTATGTTGTCATAATGGGAATGCTTCCATTATGACGCCAGGTGACGCTCCAAAATAAGTACAGTAGACGTATTTTCTTGTGGTCTTTTGTCACTGTGCCACCGCGGACGTAATGTATTTAAAGTGGTCGATCACCGCGGGCATAGCCTACCTGTCCCCCGCGATCACTGTTTCAGGCAGTGGGATCGCGGTGACAGCATCCTCGGTCACTGTGATGCACTGCCCAGACGATATCACGGTGATTCGCCGTGGTCGTTCACGTGGGTGATGCACAGTCCCAGACGATATCACGGTGATTCGCCGTGGTCATTCACGTGGGATCACTGCGATTGCGTATCTACCTATATAAATGCATGTACGCGAAGGTACAGTACTTTAACAAAATAAAACATTTTTGTTTGTATGAGAAACGATGAATTAAGTGAGCGCGTGCGTGTGTATGTGTACGTGTGCATTCGCGCGTTGATGTCGCTAAAGTCGAACATAATGCTACGTCACTATTATACTTTAGCTACATCAACGCGCGAATGCACACGTACACATACACACGCACGCGCTCACTTAATTCATCGTTTCTCATACAAACAAAAATGTTTTATTTCGTTAAAGTACTGTACCTTCGCGTACATTCAAAAAACTTGTCCCCACTTCAAATAATCATATTTTGCTTTCTAAGAGTGATAGAGAATCAAAATATGGCTTATTAAGTAATGCAACTCAACACCATTTTGCTAATATTATGAACAAAAACTGATGACGTCATCATTTCATGTGTATGACGTCATCAAGTTTAGTGTATGATGTCATCAACATTTGAAAATGGATTTCTCAGCAGAAGTTGTAAAGTTGTATTATGAATGCGGAAACTCACATAATATTGTCAGAAAGATGATGAAGAAGAAGTATCCAGACAGAGAAAATACTTGTCACGGAAGCAGATATATAGAATAGTCAAGAGATTTGAAGAATCGGGAAGTGTTCACGGGAGATGGAAGGTAAACAGTGGTAGAGAAAGAAATGGACGTTCAAATGAAAACATTGAAAACGTGAGGAAAGTAATAGAAGAGACACAGAGAAAGTCAATCAGGAATGTATTGAGGGATCTCACAAACACTCCAAGTTATTCATCAGTCCAAAGAATATTGAAGTACGACTTGCAACTCAAACCATATAAAATCTCAGTCATGCAGCACTTAAAGGAAGAAGACATTGACAGGAGAATGGAATTTGCTAACTGGGCTATTGAAAATCCAGAAATCATTGACAATACTTGGTTCTCCGATGGAGCACACTTTTACATTGATGCCGCAGTCAACACACAGAATCAACGTTTTTGGAGTGCAAATAAACCAGACATTTACGAGAAGTCACTTCACAGCGCGAAGGTAATCGCATGGGCCGCACTGAGCAGCAAGGGCGTTATTGGATCTTATTTCTTCGAAGAGCAAGGCCAAACTGTGTCAACAGACAGGTACCTTCATATTCTGAAACGAAAATTTGTTCCAGAATTGACCAGAAGAGGATACGATACATCTGATGTATGGTTTCAGCAAGACGGCGCTGCACCACATACCGCGTCTGACGCGATCAGTTGGATTGACAATTCGTTTGGTAACAAAGTAATATCGCTCAAAACACTTATTGAATGGCCCCCACGCTCACCAGACCTCAGCCCATTGGACTTCTTTCTCTGGGGTGACCTTAAGGAGAGAGTATATTCTCCCAGACCAACAAATCTAAAGGAGTTGAAGACAGCCATTGCGCGAGAGACGAAGAAGATAAGCTCGGAGACTTGCAATGCGGTCATCGGCCACTTCAGAAAAAGGCTTGGACTGGTTAACCGACAGAAGGGCGGACATATAGAACATGTCATTTAAACAAGAAAAACATAATTGATTCCGAGGATTTGTGTATTGACTGAAAAGGTGAATAATTGTTTGTTATTTTGATATATAGAGTAAACGTATATAATTTGAGTATGGCTTAAGATGTTCATTTGAAGTGGGGACAAGTTTTTTGAATCACCCTGTATATGTACACGAGTTATGGCGTTGACTGCTTAGACACAATGCCATCAATGTTTGTCAAATTGCAGGACCGTAGCCGGGGGGTGGGGTCGGACGACACCGACCAGCCTCGAGGTCCACTTTTTTAGCCTCGAGGTCCACTTTTTTAGCCTCGAGGTCCACTTTTTTAGACCCCCTAGATACATCAGGCCCATTGGCCTTCGAAATGACCACCCCCCCCCCCCCACCCCCCTTCAAACAGGTCTGGCTACGGGCCTGAATTGTATATATATTTTCTTAACTTGGTTGATTGATTGAATTGCGAATAAAGGTGATTTAATCTATTCTGGCCGCAAAGGAAATAATCCCGTCTTTATCATTTAGCGGCTTACCTGTGACTATTTCGGGAGATTGAACACCATCGGTCTAATTTTTAACACGAACTATAATTAGCAGGTACTCTTCATTAGTAACTGTACATGTAAATACGGACATAAGTATCCATTGTCAACAGATGAGTAAATGGAAAGTGTGATTAATACCTTAATAGAAGTAATTAGAAATCGTATCGGTCTCCGTTATTCGTTAATTTAATGACCGGCCTCCGTTTCGCCCTTTGACCAACTCGCTCAAAAATAATACGATAGCCGACACAGGTTACGACAGGCTCGTACGCAGGGGTTGGTGGTGGGGGGGGGGGGGTTGCGACAGTGACCGCACAGTGACCGCACAGTGACCGAGGATGCTGTCAGGTAGGATATACCCGCGGTGATCGACCACTTTAAATACATTATGCCCGCGGTGGCACAGTGACAAAATACCACAAGAAAAAGCGTCTACTGTACTTATTTTGGAGCGTCACCTGACGTCATAATGGAAGCGTTCCCATTATGACAACAGAGAGCGTTGCACATTTTGCCAAGTTTCATTCGGCCTACTGCTTACTGCAATGCTGACATCCCTCATTCTGCCATTTCATATTCTTACATGGGCCATTCTGCGTGCTTGCATGCGTCATTCGGCGGAATCCATATAGTCATATACGCATCCCAGCAAGCAGTAAGCAGAATGACACATGGCAGAATATGGCATGTAACAATGTGAAATAGCCAATCGAGGTATGCAATATGCAATGTAATAATGCAAGATGGAGTTGTCATTAAGCAGTATTCAATGTATAGTCAATATGCAGAATGACATGTAACAATGTCAAACAGCCAATCGAGGTAAGCAATGTGAAATGTAATAATGCACGATGGAGTTGTCATTAAGCAGTAACGAATAGCCGCAGTGCAGGATGACATGTAACAATGGTCGACTGCATTGTCATGAAGCAGCATGCAATGTAGTGGCGGATATCCCGTTCCATATGAGATTGCCCGGTATTTGCAGATAGTGTGGAAAGTCTTTACATTAAAACACTGGAAGAGTGTATATATATAAATCCATCTAAATAATAAATACTAACTTACTTACTGACTTAACAAACATTCATGTGTGTGGAGAAAGTGATGAAACGGTTTAGTTAAAAATGGAATCATTTCAAATTTATATCGTGTATTAAGTTAAATGTTTCCGGGACTCGCTCAATTGTAAATAATCGTTGGCCGAAATACAACTCGGGTGTGGTAAAGCAACACCGTATACAATATTTAAATGAAACAGCGTTGTGAAAGAAACATATTTTTCAAACGATAGCTTTTACTACTTTTTATTTAAAACACAAGGTAGATGATCAGGTGGTCATAACAACAACAACAGTGGCTGAAAGTGTTGAAATCTTGAAAGTATTATTTTATATTTTCCTTAATATGAAACGGATTTTGATGAAATATGGCGCAACAAACGTGTCTTCATTAGCTGCATTTGGTGGTCCATGGAGTTGGCACAGACTTACATGTCGTTTTTGCGAAGAATCGATTTCCGTGTCAGAGACACGGAAATCGATTCTTCGCAAAAGCGACAGACGTTTGGACGAAAATACAGAGACCACCAAATGCAGCGTAACAAGACGCGTTTGATGCGCCATATTTCATCAAAATCCGCTCCGTAATAAGGAAACTATAAACTAATACGTACTTTGAATCAGATGGATTCTGGAAATTTCAGTACTTGTTGTTGTTGTTAGTACCACGTGATCATACACCTTGAAATAATTAATCTACTGTCTAGAATATGAAAACTTATATTACACGTATATATACTATAATAACAGTACAGTGGAACCTCTCTAAACCGGAAACCAAGAACATATAAGTGATCACATTTTTAGAGGTTTCTTGTAATGCATCTCAGATAATAATGCATGTTCGTGATGGCAAAATACATACGTATGTCCCATAATGGTCATATGCCTGATTTACAGTGGAACATCTCTAAACTGGACACCCTGGGGACCCCCAGGGTGTCCGGTTTAGAGAGGTTTCACTGTATTACCGTTTCTTAACAGAAATGGCGTTGTGTTTCACAATGGATGTTTCCCGGTAGAGATATAACGGAAATTGATTATTAATTGATCTCCAATGCCGAGCACAGTATGTGATATATGTGTATTGTAGAATAAAAACCCAGAGTCGGGAATATGAGGATATGCAGTCTCCGCGAAATTCGTCGGTCCGTCGGACATATCCGTTAAAATTGCCGCCGGTCCGACGGTAAACCGAAGTCACAGTACGACAATAAAACAAAATTTAAAAAAATATATATTTTTTTTTTACTTTTCTATTCTAAGCTTAAATGAAGTCACCTTCCTTTGATATGCGCTTCTGGTGCTAGCTAGCTTTTCTTATATGACTGATATACTTAAAAAGCTAAAAAGCTAAAAAGTTCGGTCTGGTAAATTTTTGTCTGGCCTGGTAAAAAATTAAAGTTTACCAGTCCGAATGTCCTGTGAAATTTTGGCAGTTTCGCGGAGACTGGGGATATTATATAGCTGATCAAATGCCTGATTTACAATGAAACCTCTCTAAACCGGACACCCTGGGAATTTCCCAGGGTGTCCGGTTTGGAGTAGTTTCACTGTACTTTATGTGTTTCGCATTTTTTGTTTTCATTGTATCAACCTATTTAGTACATATGTGAGAGATCATAAGATATCGATGTTGTGACACGCTTTATTTTTAACCCTTTCACCCTTAAGTAACTGGAAATAATTTGTATACGTAAATTATGCAACCAATCCAACCGTCACAACATGGTTTTCAGACTAGTCCATTTATGAAAAGGGCTGTTTTTGTTGAAAATATGAAAATTTCTTGCAAAAAGTGCAGATCCTGATGAGACAGCTCGCTACGAGCCGGCTCATCTGGATTTGCACTGTTTGCATAAACCGCTATCGTGGGCTTTCATGTTCAACGGGTAAAGATAAGATGTGTAGATGCCAGTAGGTGTTTTGATAAAACTACTCGGTTATGTTCTTAAATTGATGTAATAAAAACGTCATGATGAGCTCGTGTTGTTGGCTTTGTTATTTGTCCTTGAATCATGTGAATATAAATCACAGTTTCCGTTTTAGAAGGGTGGAATGTCACTACCGGTGTTTGACCATTGGCTTGTGTAGTCAGCGAATAATCGGATGTTGGGGTTGAATTCTTGGACGATGTCATATTCAAATGAGTAAAGTTCGTAGGATAGACCCTGGCTGTACTCCTATATTTATAACAGACCAAAGAGAAGATGAGTTACTATTATAGATACTGCGTTATTCCGATTGATGAAAGTTTAAAAATATTACGTCGATGCCAGCAACTGTCAAGTGCGTTAGAAATGTCACAAATGCCGTACTATTCTACTAACTGGCAGTGACAACAAAAATGGTTTTGGCGGCCATTTTAAATTTCTACTGAAGACATAAATATCTAACTAATTAATAAATTTGCCTAGCCGTTTCTGATCCTGAAAAGTAAATTATAGCATTTTAAATTATTAAAATAGAACATATGCGTCCCAATATATGGCACATTGTTAAAAACTGGCGGCCATCTTGGATTCATGCACTTCTATAAAAATGCTCAAGGTTTCGAGAGTGGCACTCAACGGATTCGGATTCAGCTCCATCCAGTTTGTAACCAGCTTTATTAAAAGGACATACTTTCAATGTAGATTTGAATCAGTCCACCTATGTTTCGCAACACACTATTTTAGACGATTACGAACAGTAAACTACTTACTTTCCATCATAGGATAAATGTATCAACTAAATTTCCAGAAAACAATAAATTAACGAAGTTCAATGTATTCCTTCTGAAGTATTCAAGGCAAATAATTATAACTTATCAAATAGTCCACAGTCACGTAACTCCTCCGCATCTCATTTTGTATTCATGGTGAACAGTGGCCGACAATATATACAGGCTCCGGCAATCGTGTGCTACGAACAAGCTCATCTAAATGCTAGCAGTTACCGGAGCAACGAATATCCCAATAGCAATTTACAAGAACATCCTTTGTATAATCCACTTACGTTACATACAGCGTCAGCTTCATAGTATCCACCGGATATTAACAACTACCACACCAGAAACGTCGGACTGATCCCATACAAAAATGTGGCTGTGACTGGAGTAATAGTGCTAATTGGTTTTGAGAGAAGAGTAGCTCCAACTCAGTCTCCATTCCACCAATGAAACATCTGCCACAATATATATATTTATCAGGTTACAGGAACGTGCTGTTTGATCTGTAGCCGATTTCATCAAAATTGCAAAGTATACATGTACTTATCTAGCAAAGTATACTTTGAGGCAGTAATCATTTGTTTTTCCCGAAATGCATTATTTCATATAGAACTAACGACTGCATATATTTGATTACTAAAAGTATGCAGAATTATTATACTGACTTTATTACATTATCACAGCCAAAATGGCTGTGATAATGTAATAAATTCAGTATAATAAAAATTAATAAATTTATCCTTCAAAATATCTCCCTCAAAGTATACTTTGCTAGATAAGTGTGCTTTGCAATGTTGATGAAATAGGCTACTGGAGCTACACTGACCACATACATGTATCCTATAAGTCCAATTTCGCCAGCCACAACCATATATACGAGTTCCGTATTTGACAGAAACGGATTAAGCTAACACATATTGACCTTGAGTGGAATTGGCTGTTCACTGGATATCGCAAATTACATATATCTGTACAATCGATTTATGATCCAAAACACTAATTTAAAAGCTATTTCTGTCGAACACAGTGTGAATTTAGTAGCCGATTTCATCAAAATTGCAAAGTATACTTTGCTAACAAAGTATACTTTGATGGACAAATTTTCAATTTTAGGATAAATTTATTAATTTTTATTATACTGAATTTATTACATTATCACAGCCATTTTGGCTGTGATAAAGTAATAAATTCAGTATAATAATTATGCATACTTTCAATCATCAAATATATGCAGTGGTTAGTTATATATGAAATAATGAATATTGGGAAAAATACATGATTACTCCCTCAAAGTATACTTTGCTAGATAAGTGTACTTTGCAATGTTGGTGAAATTTGCTACTGATGTATCAGCCAGACAAAGGGATACAGTTACCGGTTGATTACTACTGTAACGGAAGGCGTATATCAACTCCGACATTTTGTAATCTAGGGAATCAATGAATATGTAAATTTAATCATCCTGAGATACAACCGACCTTCGAGATAGAAGTAACTAAATTTCACGTCCACAGCATTGTTAGCACTGACTGTAGATTGTTTCTCCAGAATACGTTGAGTTACATTTTCAAATGGCATATCAGCTGGAAGTGTAAACGGGATTTCATTACATATATACTAAGGTGATAACCACGTGTTCTGATAGCTGTCTCCTATCGGCCGATAAATGACACCGCATATACAAGAAGCGTGATTCACTGTCCCATCCACGAGCAGTGAAGACTGCCGATGCAAACGGATGTATAAGCATGTTTTGTGCCATTCATTGTTAACAGTTTAATTTAAATTAATATACTTAAAGTAGTTTACGAATTGAGACATCATTATATATGCCGCATACGATGTATTATGTTATTAATATTGTGATCATTGTACAAAAACATACGAATCATAACCTGTTTTTATATTTAGAACATGCTGTGTTCGTTAGTTTAAACGCTAAAGATAACGAAAGTATAATGTTCTAATATAAGACAACGAAAACAATGTCACAGCGATGCATTTAAAGAAAGGACGAGCGTTAAATAGTAGAAAGTCAAGTATTTATTAAATGAAAATATAATGTTCACATACAAGAAAATCAAAGGATAATCGTTTCTATGGATATCGTTGTACTTTACGATCGTTTTCACTGCGTCTTCCAGTCGTTCTCAATTGCTTGGTTAGAGAACGTTCAACACATCTTCGCTGTAGCAAGCTCTTCATGCATATCATGCTTTATTTTGGGTCCACTAACCATATATACAGTCTACACTCGTTTACTCGAAGTCCGTCGGGCTGTGATAAATACGTTCGACTTAACGAAATCTGAACTGGACCTCGAAATTTTGCCATACACGTTACGGGACGCAACTTCCATACGACCTGTGAAACACGGAATTACACTTTTGCAACTCCAATGTGTTTACTTGTGTTTGCCTATACACGCATGTGTGTAGTCGAACTCAATATACACATCTGTATTATCAGGGTGGAACAAGAAAAGACAATTCAAAGCAGTAAAGTAACATTTGATTATGCTTACTGTACATGAGAGTGTACTGTACACTTTTGTCTTTGCTAGAAAGTTAGACACACATACGCATTTGTGACTGTGACTGGAGAAATGGGCCTTATGTGTTTTGCGACCTGTGTAGATCCAGATCAGCCTGTGCATCCGCACAGTCTGATCAGGATCTGCACTGTTCGCCATTCCATCGATCATTTTCCCTGCGTCTTCCATTCGTTCTGACCGCTATACCAATACAGGTATAAAGGTACAATCTAAATATAAAATAAATGTAAATGCAACAACTGGATTTATCTGATGTTAGCGTCAATCACATACTCAACTTTACAGACAGATAACTGCAAACATATCACAAAAACAAACAAACCGTTGTCCATATCGATAAACGTTACCGTCGAACGTTTGATGAAAAACGTCTAGACCTGTTGCAAGTACTAATAAATAAAAAAAAAAAGTCAACGAAACGTTTCTGTATTCCTTCAGTTTATTACTTCACAACATGCAGTCGCTTGTGGTGTTTGTTGTAGATAATTTCATAATGAGCTGCACCTGCGCTTGTTTTTCGAGACAGATATAAGGATGGTCTGTGACGAGCCACCACAAAATGGACACTATGCATGTAGTTATGGTTATGTAATATGTAACGTGAGAAAACGGACTAAATTCACTTGTTGAGTTTTGACCACAACTCGGTATCATTTAGCATGTTGACCCTTTCACCCCTAATTAACTGGGTGCCATTTCACTAAACTTCGTACGACTAAAATGTTCGTAAGTGCAAATTTAGGATCGTCTGGAAATTTCAATTGATGGGTTTACATTTATTGAGCATAGGCTGTATATGCAACATATGCTCAATAAATTTAAATCCAACATTTGTTTACAAGGAAACATTGTTAATGTGAAATTTACAGACTATCATAATTTTGCACTTACGAACATATTAGTCGTACGAAGTTTAGTGAAACGGCGCCCTGTAGCCGATTACAAAGCATACTTATCCAGCAAAGTATAATTTGAGGGAGTAATCATTTATTTTCCCGAAATGCATTATTTCATATAGAACCAACGACAGCATATATTTGATGATTAAATGTATGCAGAATTATTATAATGAATTTATTACATTATCACAGCCAAAATGGCTGTGATAATGTAATAAATTCAGTATAATAAAAATTAATAAATTTATCCTAAAATTGAAAATTTCTCCCTCAAAGTATACTTTGCTAGAAAAGTATACTTTGCAATGTTGATGAAATAGGCTACTGTCGCTAGATCCCAACAATCCCTAAACAAGAAACAGGAGTAAAATAATATATCGAAAGAACCGTCAGTACCCTCTTCTCGTTCGCATGGTTTCGCTGTTGCCTCGCAAGAAATGGAATTGCGATCTTATGTTGCTGTTACAAGGTGTATGATCACGTGGTACTAACAACAACAACAACTACTGAAACTTCCAGAATCCATCTGATTCAAAGTACGTATTCTTTTATCGTGTCCTTATTACGCAACGGATTTTGATGAAACATGGCGCATCAAACGCGTCTTGTTAAGCCGCATTTGGTGGCCTTTGTATTTTCGCCCAAACTTCTGTCGATTTTGCGAAGAATCGATTTCCTTGTCTACCGACACGGAAATCGAATCTTCGCAAAAACGAAATAAGTCTGTGCCGAACTCCCTGGACCACCAAATGCAGATCATGAAAACGCGTTTGCTGCTCCATATTTCATTAAAATCCTTTGCATATTAAGGAAAATATCAAATAATACTTACTTTGGAGTGGGCGACGTTGTTGTTGTTGTAACCACGTGATCATGCACCTTGTGTTAGAGGCACCGGGAATGCTTCATAACGTATTAGCGAACTGTGTATTCCCTGGTCAGTATATATTTCCTTATGCCGGGTCACATGCTGATCTGCACTGCTATACTCTCGCCCTTACCTACTGTCTGTCTCACTAAGCCTGTCCAAATTTCACGGCCATATAAACAATGCAAAATCTTCTTTTTTTTCCGATAATATTAAATTTTATCAAAATTTAAGAATGACGCTTCTTTTTATTTCGTGAAATTTTGTTAAATATTGATTTTATTACATTTATTTGTCTATGGGAATTTAACATGGGGAAAAGGGGGTGGAGGAGCTGTCGGAGGAGTCAAAAAATGAAAATAAATGTAAGTTGTCTCCGAAACATGGCTAGATACCTTGGACATGATCTAACTAAGAAAACAAGTTAATTTTTCAAAATCGGTCCAATATATCTGAAATTCAAAACAATCAATACAGTTTTCGTGAAACAGACAGTGTAGATGCCAGTGTATGCAACACCAACAGCATCATAACATGTGTATAATGTTCTGGTAATGTCAAAATTGAGCATATAAAAGTATTACATTCATTTTAAAAAATAGTTTTGCATACACATGGGCATACACTGTACACTGTATGTCTAGATTGCAGCTGCTGCAGCAATTTGACAATGTATTTATAGCGTGTGTATTTACTTTGTGTCTGGGAGCTATTCTAATTGCAAAACATTATGTTCATTGATAAAACTAACAGCGGGCAGTAACTCTGAAAAACTGCTACGGACTGTACGGGATCTTTGCAGATTCACTGCCCGTAACTATGCACATAACCTATATCAGTGACGTCTCGTCAGTTCATATCGGTCAACGTTTCACCTCGCAAAACAGTTCCTTCTAAATCACCACTAATTTGTTTATTTTATTTACATTTTGCATATTTTTTGATGCGCATATAAATTGCGAGTGATATACGTATATAATGAAAAGGTTATTTGATTTGTATGTGGATATATGCCACTCGTTCCGCCGCGCAGCGATATTGCGCGACTAAAGTCTCTAAGTAGCGCAATATTGCACGCTGGGGAACTCGTGCATACAGTGGGGTCAGCGTGTACACCTGTCGTGTTCGTTCGTGTGTGCACTTATACGCTGACCCCACTGTATATCCACATACACATCAAAGCACTGACTATTTCCAGTGTAACGTGATTCTGGTATGGTTCACATTCAACAACATCTGTCTTCCTAAGCCAAGCGGAATGCTGATCAAATAGACTGAACTTCGCATTGTGTCCGCCTGAGCAGCTCAAGTTGAAAACAAGATTATAATTATGTAATGGACGGCTATTTGTTGCACATGTTGGATACTAAATACACCAGAACCGGACACCCAAAAGGATTCTTAATTATGGTGTGTTTAGTTGAGAGTTATCTATATATGCTAATGTGTGTTCCTGGTCTCAAAGCACACAATCATTATTGAAGTACTTATTTGCCTGTTTTACAGTGGAACATCTAAAATTACAATACAGTAAACCCTATAATGAACAAGCAAGCCACTGGAATAAAGATACTGTAGGAATTAATGGCCTTTTTTTGTGGTATTTATCGGGGTATAAACCTGGAAAAGTCGCGGGAATACTGGACGAAGGCCGGAAGGCCTCGTCCAGTATTCCCGCGACTTTTCCAAGTTTATATCCCCGATTAATTCCACAAAAAGGCCATTTATTCCTTATAATTCCAGCATTTTAAATAAATTCATCAAGAAAATGTGTTCATTTTGACAGACGGCAGCCATTTGATTACATTGACAGCACTGACATCGCACCTGTAGAAAGTAGTTCGGCGTGGGAGTTTACTGGGATATAAATTTTGGACAGAGACTTGCTACGGGCCAATCAAATGTTAGGGAATTGTGTATATGTGTGTGCTGGAATTATTACTACATAGTTTACATGTTTGTAAGTCTCATTTGTACATTCCATCGACTGTATGTATAAGTTATTGTTCACATATTGGATATTTAAGGAAGTAAGTGAGAGGGAGCTGTATCCTGCGAGGGACCGTTGTATTTAGTTCCTTAAAATCCTATATTTGAATAATAACATATTTATAGTTTTAATATGCATCTCCCATCCGAGTATTTATTTTACATTTCCTGTCGAACAGTTAATAATTAAAGCTGGTATCCCAGCGATTGCCTAGGAAGTCGGGCGATCTATAAATGATTATAAATGACGATCAGGATTTACACTGGTCATACGTGCTCAGCCCCTGACTCGTTTATCAATGAATTTGATTGATTATTGAATGATTTGGTAGCTAGACAATGGCGAGGAATATGTATGTAACTGTTTCACACTATGTGATTTTTTCTAAATACATTTGTATCACATATTGTGTTCATACACGATGAAAATGAAATAAACCTAAACTTTAATATTTTCCCCGAGATTTCGCATTGACGTTTAAAGGCAATTTTCAGATTTGTTCAAACACAAAAACATGTTTGTCAACTGATTTAGTACACAAAACTAACATATACTGCCTAATAGATATATCCCAAGTCTTGAGATTTATATCTTAATCGCAATTTGAAAACAACAAAATCTTGTTTTGTGTACCACTCAGTACATAATGTCAATATTGACACTTTTCATTTTCGGAATCCCGAGCGTTTCCGTGCTAGCGTACTCGCTACGACTCGGAGACATGTCGGTAAATTGCTTACACACAAAACCATGACGTCACAAGCACGTGCGCGAAATTGAAGGCGAACAACAACAACAAGAAAGTAAACATTTGTTTCTGGATTCAGACTCGTGAAGACGATATTCTTTAACTACAATTTGCATCAATGACATTGATTTATACACAATCGCATGAGAACAGCGACTCTCACGATCTCATGACACCAGTTGCAATACTGTACCCGAGTACGTGTTCATGAATCACAGGCAACATTGGATATTACCCCACCCACTTGTAACACACAGTAATGATATTACAATGAGTATTTACTTGAATTACAATGGACTTATTTTAGTAGCCCTGTGTCATGACTGAGTCAGTGGAACTTGGAAGAACGGGGCAAAAGAGAAGCCGGATGCTATTCTTGGGCTTCTTAGTCTTATAATGCAGTATTTAAGGACGTGCAGATGAGATGGTAATAATAACATTTCAACTCGCTGAACACTTTTAACTCAACTTGACAGCACGACCTATAGACGGTGACCGTTATCCTTTCCCCATCCGATAAGCCATTTTTGGACCGAACTGTTTCGGGTCATAGATTAACTCCCCATTTTCAACTTAGAAGTTGGCTATGTTGCCTTGTAACTTGTATTTCTTTTAAACCATAATAGCTAAAGACCTGAAACTTGGTATGTAGCTTCCTTATGATTAGTACATGCGCAAAGTTTATTTCGATTTTTTATTCGACCTCGGAGTCATGGATTATCACCCCCTTTTCGACTTAGAATTTTCCAATTTTGGTTTGCAAGTCGTAAAACTTTTAAACCGTACTAACTACACGCCTGACCTGAAACTTGGTATGTAGCTCTCCTTATGATGAGTCGATGCGCAACATTTATTTCGATTTTTTATCTGACCACAGGATCATGGATTATCAACCCCTTTTCAACTTAGAATTTACCAATTTTGGCTTGCAAGTCGTAAAACTTTTAAACCGTACTAACTATACACCTGAAACTTGGTATGTAGCTTGCTTATGATGATTCGATGCGCAACATTTATTTCGATTTTTTATTTGTCACCGGGGTCATGGATTATCTCCCCCTTTTCAACTTAGAATGTTCAAGATCTTCTCTTTAATTTAAAATAAATAAATGTATCTTTATCATCACTAAGCTAATCCCTCGCTGGCAGCCTTGACAATAATAACATGAGCCCTCAGTGACATTGAATTAAATTGTACTAGCTACACAGCTGAAACTTGGTATGTAGCTTCCTTATGATCAGTCGATGCGCAACGTTTATCTCGATTTTTTATTCGACCCCAGGGTCATGGATTATCAGCTCCTTTTTGGTATGTATCTTCCTTATGACGAGTAGATGCAAAAAGTTTATTTTTATTTTTTATTTGACCCCCGGGTCATGGATTATCTCCCCTTTTTCAACTTAGAATTTTCCAATTTTGGCTTGTAAGTTGTAAAACTTTTAAATTGTACTAGCTACACACCTGAAACTCGGTCCGGGATGTAGCAGCCATTGAAGTTTTTGCAAGGGTAAGTTGAGTATACTAACAAATGCCCCCACCCCATCCTGTTCGTTTCAATTTACCAATGTAGACAGCAGAATAATATTGTTGATTTCAATGCAATTTCTTACCATAAAAGCACTCTTAGTCTCACCCACGATAGTGGGAAATGGGACATAGCAATCACAATTCCGTTGTCAAACAAAAAAAAACCTGTTTGGACGCAAGTAAAAAATGTGCATATCTCTCGATCCGTTAGTCGGATCATTAGCAAACTTCATCAGTAACTTCCTCACATGTGACCTTCACCTTTGTGTCAATACTTTTGGACGTACATGTACGTCCAAATATTGAATATCCTCTGGTCCATTAAGTTGGATCATTACCAAACCTAATAAGTATCTTCTTAACGTTGCTGGATCATTACCAAATGTTATCAATTGATGGCTATTCACCCATTGTGATTGTGTGACCTTGACCTTCATATCAATAATTTTGGACTTCCTCATATCTTGACCTTGACCTTTGTGGTGATCGCCTTGTTTAGTGGGTGAGACACTTCCTGGCGATCGCCTTGTATTCGAAACATCATCAGGTGAAATTGTTTCTCGCCAGCGATCACCTTGTATTATCAAAACTGCCAGCCAGGGGATTAGCTTAGTGATAGCAATGCACTTATGGCATAATGTGGCCAGTCTGACGCTTGTAGCTGATTTCACCAAAATCACTAACTACATGTATCTTGCTAGGTGTACTTTGAGGGAGCAATTTTCAAATTATGCATAAATTAATTTCTTTATTTAATGATAATGGAATAAATACAGTATAATACATGTACTTCTACATACTTTTAATAATCAATTACAAAGTTAGTTGTTATATATGAAATAATGCATTTCAGTACAAATAATAATTACTCCTACAAAGTGCTAAGTGTAGATAAGTTTACTTTGCAATGTTGGTGAAATCGGCTACCAATCTTGATATGTGGCTGGAGGATTGGAGCTTATGTCATTTGTATGACTGGAAGATTGACAGTCTGACTCCTGATCTCTATATTTCACTGTGGCTGGATGATTGATGCTTATGGCAATTGCCAGTATGACCCCTCGTCTTTATATGTGGCTGCAAGATTGAATCTGAATCTGATCTCTACATGTGGTTGGAGGATTGGGGTTTCTGGCAATTGTGGCCAGTCTCACTCCTGATCTCTATATATGGCTGGACAATTACGGCTTATGGTTAGTGCGGCCAGTCTGACTCCCGATCTCTATACATGTATGTGGCTGGAAAATTACGACTTATGGCAATTGTGGCCAGTCTGACTCATGATTTCTATATATTTCACTGTCACTGCAGAATTGGTGCTTATCATGCTTATGGCAAGTATGACAAGTGTGGCCAGTCTGACTGCTGATCTCTATATGTCACTGTGGATGGAGAATTGTGGCCTTTGTGATTGTGGCTTATATGAATTGTGGCCTATCTGGCTCCTGATCTCTATATGTGGCTGGAGGATTGGGGCTGATGGCATTTGTGACCAGTCTGACACATGATATATATGTGTGGCTGCAGGATTGGGGCTTATGCCATGTGTAGCCAGTTTGGCCCCTGAGTCATCGGTGACCGTGACCTTGTGTCTTCATACATGTATTAATATGTGTGGTGCTTGCGAAACAAATTATTATCCCTAGAAACACGTTATGGCCAAATATTATTAAAATTGATAAAGTGGTTCAGAAGTTATTTAAGAAAATGAAAGGTGTTACTAACATGTATTATCGCTACATGCCTTTCGACAATGTCAATGTCACTGAGGGCTCATGTTATTATTGTCAAGGCTGCCAGCGAGGGATTAGCTTAGTGATGATAAAGATACATTTATTTATTTTAAATTAAAGAGAAGATCTTGAAACATGTGCATGTTGTAATCATAATGGTTACTCCTGGCAAAGAAATATAATATGTTGTTCTTGTGTATTTGCAGGAGTATTTGGTGCCACTGAGGTGTCAACATATTTTCATCGACCTAATGATGTGTAAAGTCAAGTTTTAACTGGTGTTGAGTTCTTCACGAGCCATAACCCTCAACTCCGCAGAAGACTGTTTCCCTTTGATGTCCTTGGGAAGTGTGAAATAGGACATGACTAATTGCCTGTTTAATTAATGGAGTTTATTGGGAAGTGGGAAATAGGACAGGAATTCTTACCAGTTTCATTAATGGAGTTTAACGGCCTGTTAACAGCTATGGGCATTTTAGGCCAGGTTAACGGGATCAAATCCCATATTTCACTTTCATCGATGGGGAGAAAGTCACAGAAATATATATGTATTCAGCTGTGAAATAAGAAAAAAACGATCTGGTGCCAGGTTCTCGCCACACCAGTCACTTAGCCCCAGCTCCTAAAAGTAATGGGATTAGTATTAATCCTACTACATTTATGATGGGTATAACCTGATTCAACTCTCAAGTAACAAGAAAGCCAATCATGCACCTGAGGGTCAAACCAGGGATATTGGGATTCCAGTAAGGATGATTTGATTTGATTGAAAGGTGTTTAATTGCATGTCAACAGCTAAGGTCATTTTAGGCCATGTTCAAGACTTGTTGTGATGGGGTAAATCCCAAAATCAGAAACTAAATATTTTAAGAGAAATTTAAAACACAGCCCTGAAATTAGAATAACCTGACCTGGTGCCAGGTCCTCGCCACACCAGTCACTTGAACCCACTCCCCAAAAGCAATAGGATTAGTACTAACCTTATTACTTTTATAATGGTATAACCGGATTCAACTCTCAGGTATCAAAAATGTACGTGCGGGTCAAACCATGGATATCCACGTTAGAACACATGACTTCCAATCCGGAGGTTGTGGGTTCAAACCTTGCCTAGGGCATCAAAAATACTTTCATAGCATTTCGATTCCAATGGTCTATCTGATGAGACTTTAAACTGTTATCCTGTCTCTATATGACCTTAGCTGTGGATGGGACGTTAACCCTTTCGCTGTGTTTTTTTGAAGATCAAAATACTACGGAAAGTTGACATTCTTGACTTTCGAGTCAGAATTCTTGAGTTTCCAGTTGAAAGCTTCCAGTTAATATTCTCGAGTTTCAAATTGAGAACATGGCGTTTCGAGTTGCTAGACACTAATGTCGTGTTAAGGACATATGGGACCCCTGATCATCATATGATTCAAACAATTGCTTCGTAAAAGTGATGGAATATATTTATAACATATATATGAACACTGCCGCCTTACTGTATCATATACGACACATGGAGTGGCCAAGTCGGCCATCTTTGTGTGTGCCGGCATCAGCTAGTTTCACCTCTTCCGGCATTTGACAAAGAACTGACAATGAGAAGTAGAACATATGATATAATGTGGCCAATCATACATAGAAAAGCCAGGACAACGGACTCCTATAAATTATATTACACCAAGATGTACTTCAAGTGTACTTTTGGTGTACTTTTGCCAACATTCTCAAAATGTACATAAACTAACGTGTACACTTTTCCTAGACACTGTACAGTGATATATGTAAATACACATGGGCCAGATATACTCTCACCATATGAAGCTCCACTGCACTATTGTCAGAGTGTCTAATAACAGAGTAAATGTAAATGTATTTACGAAGCAATTATCTTTGAATCAAACATGATCATATATAATACCAGGTGCGGATCTGGAGGGGGGTTCCGGGTTGCAACCGCCCGTTCAGCCACGGAGTTTACATAGATCACAGTTTACCACCAGTTTGGAGTCTGAATTTAAATGCCATAAAACACTGGAAAGTGCATTTCTGGACTTCTAGATTTCAAAATTTGGGGAACTTGAAAATAGGACAACACCCACCCCCCCCCCCCTCCCCCTCCCCAAATGCTGGATCCACGCCTGAGAACGGTTCCTTCAGTGACTTATAGAAGTAAGTTTTTGTATGTACATCGTATACAATGCATGTCTCCTCACCCCAGCGGTGAAAATTCACCTAACGACATTAGTGACAAGCATCCCCCCCGGCTATTGTCGCACTTGTCGCTATTCTGACAGTTGAGCATAAGCTTATTACTGCTGTGCATAATGATTAGGATCTACACTTGCCACAAATGTCACAAGGCCATTTGATCAGGGCAGTTCTCATAGTTGTGTACTGAAGCAAACCTTGAGAATTGAAACTTGAATATGGTAATTCTAAACATGCTGAACTTGAAGATGATCCCACAATCAGAACTGAATATGTACACATATATATCCTCAGCTCACCAGAATCATTTAGCTCCACTTCATAAAAGTAAAAGGATTAGTACTAATCTTCTTTCTTTTATGATGGTTATCACCAGACTCCACAATCAAATAGCAAGAAATGCCAAAATAAAATGTACTCTATGTTTCATGAAAGTTATTGGTTTATTACATTGTAAGGAAATTCTACTGTAAAAACGACATCAAAAATTATCTAGCGTCGTTCTGAAATCACGTGACCCCATACACTGAAAGAGCAAATGATTCTGTCATGACTTTTGTAAGCTCCTACAGAACAAAAGGGTAAAAGCTACCGTTACGAAGAAATAATGTAACATTCACTTTTTATCAACACAGATCACATATGTGGCAGTGACTGGAGAAATGGGGCTTATGGGTTTTGCGACCAGTATAGATCTAGATCAGACTGCACAGTCCGGTCAGTATCTACACTGTTCGCCATTCCGTGAATGATACACATGTCATGCTTCTACCAAGCTATAGAGACCATCAGGCTACCAGAGTGTGTTATTGGATCAGGAGCTACACTGGTCACAAATCCTTAAGCCCCATTTGTCCTGTCACAGCCACATATAGCACCCAGCTGAGAAAATGGACCTGACAACATGTCCAATAAATCTAATTGTTTTGCTGATGCATACCAAGTTTCAGGTCTGTAGCTATTACGGTTTAAATGTTTTACGAGTTACAAGGTTGGGGACGGACGGACAAGGGTAACACATGTGCCCTCCACTATCGTGGTAGGGCAGAACTAGCATTTGCAACGCTAGCTATGCCCCCTATGCGATAGCAAGGTGTGGCATATGGGGCATATTGTGTTAATCTTGAGGTTCCGTACGTCTGTCCGTGTACTTTTACATCAAAAGGTTTGTAAGAGTTTCTCCATTTATAGTTAAGTAGAGTGGGGTCAGCGTGTAAGTGCACACACGAACGAACACGACAGGTTGGTTCGCTACCCACCCAAAGTGTATGTTGCTACATGTACCACTCAGTTGAACCGTCTCGCCGAGACGGTTCAACTGAGTGGTAACAACATACACTTTTGATGCGAAATGAGAAAAAATGCAGAACAAATATTTACATTTTTTTATACATGAATTACAGTGGGGTCAGCGTGTAAGTGCACACACGAACGAACACGACAGGTTGGAACGCTAACCCCACTGTATTTCATGTATAAAAAATAATGTAAATATTTTTTCTGCATTTTTTCTCATTTCGCTTCAAACGTGTATATTGTTACCACTCAGTTGAACCGTCTCGGCGAGACGGTTCAACTGAGTGGTAACAACACACTTTGGGTGGGTAGCGAACCAACCTGTCGTGTTCGTTCGTGTGTGAACTTACACGCTGACCCCACTGTATGCCACAGGTGCATAGTCATGCTTTACAAACATAATGTCTAGTTAAATGTTTAGTATTATAAACATATTTACAATCAATGGGTGCTAATTTATTTTGTATATAACAAAGTGTGGCATTGTATGATCATTTCGCAACAAAAAATAAAGAAATTTCATATTTTTCCTTACTGATATATGTAGTTAAATAAAACACACGTACTTGTAGGAATGTGATCAAATAAAATGGTGCAATTGATAGATATATGCCTTTTTATGAGAAAAAACACATATTGGATATCCGAGACACAGTACCTTTAATGTAAGAGAGTTCTCATATGTGCTACAGTGTGTAGGCTCAACATTACATGTACGATCATTTAAATGAGGAAAAAAAAGCAGCAGCAACTGTTATATTTTGTGTCTCCTTATATTCATGTATCTACATCAGTATAATGCTGAAAAATGCATAGTTTTTGAGATGGCATATACTGAGAAAATGGATCTTCAGACCGTGTGATAAATGTAGACCTAGATCACCAGTCGCAGTCGAGCAGTCTGATCGGGCTCTACACTGTTTGTTATAACTCTAGGTTAGCGCTAAGCCTTGATTATGAAATTTAAATTGTCCAAATTAACGGTTACCTTGAATAAAATTTTACATTACCAGTAGCTCCAATATCTGCAAAACAACTTTTTACTATCATAACCTTTCAGCACAGGTTGAAGTAACGGACCGAGGTCTATAAATACATTAAATATGCCTAAAACCATCCATAAATGAAAAAAACACGTGTTATAGAGGCAGTAACCAAATTTTGTTCAGCTTATATTTGTTTTCATTTATGGATGGTTTTAGGCATATTTAATGTATTTATAGACCTCGGTCCGTTACTTCAACCTGTGCCTTTCAGTAGCCAAATTAGCCATTTTTGAAATATCAGTAGCCAAATCACTGTTTGAGTAGCACCAACCTATGTTATTTAACAATGGAATGCCTATCATACTTTTACACGGTGTATATAGTACGTCACAGGCACCTGCTATTTGGATGGGATGCACTGAATCAGGTAAGAAAATGTTAACGCAATTAAGTGCCGATACCCCGGAAAATTTATTAGCAACACCTGTCGATGTTCTAGTCCCCGTAGATTCGGCCATTTATGAGTTATTTCGAAAATATCTACAATTACATTTGGCTGGAATTAAGGAAAGATGGGGTGCACTAGTGTTTAAAATTCAAGTTTTCCTGACTGATTGGTGAATATGCAGTATTATTCCATGCGTGTTTGTGTATCTCTTTTCATGGCTATAAATTGCATTTTCTAACGATTTCGGTGCATATCGGAGTGCACCCCATCAGTCCTTATTTCCAGCAAAAACGGGGACATTGGCATTAGTGTTGCTTTTCAATTTTCCGGGATATATGTGCTTAATCGCGTCAAAATCGCGAATTTAAAAAATAAAAACGTATGGTCTGAATTGGAGGGTTTTTCCTACCTGATTCAGTGCACCATATCCCAATAACATATGCCTGTTACAAGCTATACCAACCGTGTTTTAACAAAGAGGACATATTCACATCTATTACACTGGTAGCCAATCTAACTGCACAAAGTCTGTAAACATTGGTCGTAAAGTAATTGTCCGTCGGCGGTTCTCTCTATCTGGCCATTGGTCTTGTGTACATGTTGTCTTCTGTTCTCCACCCTCTAATAATAATTAGCATAGTTACAACCCCACACTCAAGTATATACATTTCCATAGACTAAGTCGGAATCAAAACCAGTCAGTGATTGAACCCGAGCACACCAGGGAGGTTGCTCATGCTCAGCCAATCAGAATCATTACATTCATGTTCACATTTTGAGTACGGTTTATCAGAAGTTCATAAAGTCATCCTTGAAAATAGAAATGGACCATGATGTGGCAAAACCGGGCTTATTGACATTTGCACCAATGTAGACCCAGATCAGCCTGCGCTTCCGCGCAGTCTGATCAGGGTCTACATTGTTTGCAATTTTATCTACATATTATTATGAGTTAACGCGAGTTGTTATCAGGAGGTATGAGCATTCTGCCTGATCAGGATCTACACTGGCGACTTGTGGAATAAGGCCGGTTTTGTCAGATGCAGGCATAAAGCTCACTACGTAGTCCATGTCACCATGACAGGTAACATCGGGAACATAGGCGACTATTTTAGTTTGTATGCACGACAGTACGGTGCATTTTTCATATTGACTATAAGTGTGTTGTCACTATGTATATACGTCACGGACCGGGGCATCACCACCCCGTCAGCAGACGACAGGACGACCCTGTGCCGACTGCCGTCCTTCCGCAGTACGTGTACGTCATGGGAACTGTAACAGCAGACGATAACATTGTCGTCCCCGTCAGCCGCCAGCCCGGTTGGATTCTTCATGTCCTCGTGGTCCACACTGTAAACCAGGTCCCCGCCATTGGTGAAGCACGCTATACGACCTTTGCGAATATTGTCGGCGACAAACACGTGTCCCCGTGCACCGACAGTTATGCAGCATGGATCTATAAACGTGCCTGTATCGCTGGCGTCCAGTCCGATATATCGGATCACCGTGCCGCGCCTGTCCAGGACCTGCACATGGCCATCGTGGGATGACTTCACAGTGACGTAGATGTGGCCCCCGTGGACGGCCACGCCCCTGCACGGCAGACTGGTGTTGACCATGCGGCCGGCCCGGAGTGCGCCGTCAACGTGAATTAACTGGAGCTGACTACGGTCGTGCAGTGACACGATTGCTCCAGTGTCGCCGTCGGCCGCCACACCCCAGGGCTGATTTTTTAACTCCAGTGTTGTCTGTACGGTAAAGTTTCTATCAAGAAGGATGACCTTCAATCTTCCGAAATCAGCGAAAATTATCCTGCCGTCTGGCAGTACTGCCGACCCAGTGATGTTGCCGTCAGGAACTTTAATGTCGGTCGACGACTCCACTTCCATGTCGGTGAATGACCTCCAGGTGGACGCGGGGCGGATTGGACGAGATCCGGGTGGATCTACACCATCGGCGTTTGTACGTTCAATGTCCACCGTGCCTAACCGGTCAACACCAGTGAGCACATCGGTCAGTGCACGAAACGGCTGGAATGTAATAGTGACCGTATACATATCCTGTTCGAGATCAGACACCGTGGGGTCGAGCGATTTTAAAGTGTTGGACATTTTGTGAGCAGCAATTACACTGATTACGCCATCGGCCGTGGCTTTAGCCTCGTCAGCAGTCCTCAGCTCTGTCTCCACTTTGGGAATTAGACTGTCGTACGCCTTGACATGGTCCAGAATGACGTCCTTCTCGACCGTGACGACTTTGTTCATATCTGCCAGCATTTCCATTGCCAGTCGTTCTACCAGTTCTACAATGTCCGTCTTAAACTTATTCACCTCGTCTTCGAACGACTTTTGTAACTTCATCAAATCCTCGCCACTCTTCTCCCGCCTATTCTTCAGATTCCCGATCCGTTCTTTCATTTCGGTCATTGACCCCACGACCTCGGCCAGTCGCTGTCCGTGTCCAGCCGCCGCGTCAGAAATGGACGTCACCTGGCATTTCCTGTGACTGATAACTTTACATGTATCGCATAAAATGACATCATGTTTCTCGCAAAACCAGTTTATATCTTTCTCCCAGTGCTCCTCACAGCATGTCAGAGGAAGTCTCACATCGCGTCCACCAATTAACTGCAAGTCACTCCCGGAAAGCAAGGTGTGATTTCTCAACATTTTGAAACTTTTGTGACTTGCGGCACAGTCTGTGCACATATACTCGTCACACTGCCGACAGAACGTGTCCGCGTCTTTAACCAGACCCGTCTCTTTACACGGACCACACTTCTTCACGTTAACTTTCGACATCGTGTCACTATATTTCCGCCCTCCAACATTCTCCATTTTGAAGTCTTGTTTATACTGAGATTACGTATCGACAACAATGCACGCTAAATCCGTGTTAGAAAGATACGACCCGTCAGGTGTGTATAAACTATTGACACGTGACTTTTAATCGCTGTGTATGTCGTTCGATATGAAGAAGCGTTCTTTAACATAGTTCGTCCTACTTTCTAAGCCAATCGCTGGGCAGCACTGTGCCCCACTTATTTCAGATATTGCAAGGTTTAACCCCACTAAGTTACATATTACCAGATTTTATTATTAACTGTTCGACATGAAATGGAAAATCAATACTCGGATGGGACATTGCATTGTAAACTTGGCTGAACTATAAGTATGTTATTGTTCACATATTTGATTTTTCAGGAACTAAATAAGGAAAATCTACAGTAAAAACGACATTCACAAATTATCTAGCGTCGTTCTGAAATCACGTGACCCCATACACTGAAAGGGCAAATGGTTCTGTCATGACTTTTGTAAGCTCCTACAGAAAAAAAGGGTAAAAGCTACCGTTACGAAGAAATAATGTAACATTCACTTTTTTATAGATCATCACATATGTGGCTGTGGCTGGAGAAATGGGGCTTATGGGTTTTGCGTCCAGTATAGCTCCAGATAAGACTGCACATTCCGGTCAGGATCTGCACTGTTCGCCATTCCGTGAATGATACACATGTCATGCTTCTACAAAGCTATATAGACCATCAGGGCCCGGTTGTTCAAAACATCAGTTAGCTTAACGGACTGTTAAATCCTTAACTGAATGGTTAAAATCTCTGTTAAACAGAGATTTGAACCATTCAGTTAAGGATTTAACAGTCCGTTAAGCTAACGGATGTTTTGAGCAACCGGGCCCAGGCTACCAGTGTGTGCTATTGGATCAGGAGCTGTAACACTGTTCACAAATCCCATAAGCCCCATTTGTCCTGTCACAGCCACATATAGCACCCAGCTGAGAAATTGGACCTGACAACATGTCCAACAAATCTAATTGTTTTGCTGATGACTGTAATTCAAACAATGTAGGTCATGATCAGATCTATGCACTCGCTGATCAGGTACCATTCTGATTGCACATATTCTAGGGTTCCTTTTCTCAGCCGGTGCTCATGATAATTCACAATAACCCGCACTTTTCAATATCTGTATCATCGACGGCATTTATTGATCAAATTGTGAAGTTGTGAACGATGAGTAGCCTGGTCAGATACAAGTAGTGTAATGATATCGTAATGGTTATCTGCATAATTCAAAAATAACTGCACATGTAGATTTCAGATGAGCGGGCCCATAATCATTACGTGAGAATCAGTCCGATTTTCGTGTTTTTACGGATAATTTCAGAACTGTTCACACAATATTTAGTCTCTAACGGGTGCCTTAAAGGGACAGGTTCTCGGATATGCCTCGAATGTGATGAAACAGATTAGGACAAAATAGGTTAATTTAGATCGTATTTCTGGTACCAATTTATATGTACAAGTCGCCTGTAAAAATTTGATATTTATACAAATAATAAGTGTATAATACAGAAAAATAACTAGAAAATATGTTCATTGAACATGGATGCCACACATACAAATTCTAAATCGAAAATGGGGAAGATAATCCATGAGCCGGGGGTCGAAAGAATCGAAAATTCAAATAAACGTTGTGCATCAACTCATTAGAAAGCTAGATACAATGTACCAAATGTCAGGTCTGTAGCTATTACGGTTTAAATGTTTTACGATTTACAAGGTTGGGGACGGACGGACAAGGGTAACACATGTGCCCTCCACTATCGTGGTTGGGCAGAACTAGCATTTGCAACGCTAGTTATGACCCCTATGCGATAGCAAGGGATCGTATAGGGGGCATATGGTGTTAATCTTGAGGTTCCGTACGTCTGTCCGTGTACTTTTACATCAAAAGGTTTGTAAGAGTTTCTCCATTTATAGCCCAGTAGAGTGGGGTCAGCGTGTAAGTGCACACACGAACGAACACGACAGGTTGGTTCGCTACCCACCCAAAGTGTATGTTGTTACCACTCAGTTGAACCGTCTCGCCGAGACGGTTCAACTGAGTGGTAACAACATACACTTTTGATGCGAAATGAGAAAAAATGCAGAAAAAATATTTACATTTTGTTTATACATGAATTACAGTGGGGTCAGCGTGTAAGTGCACACACGAACGAACACGACAGGTTGGAACGCTGACCCCACTGTATTTCATGTATACAAAAAAATGTAAATATGTTTTCTGCATTTTTTCTCATTTCACATCAAAAGTGTATGTTGTTACCACTCAGTTGAACCGTCTCGGCGAGACGGTTCAACTGAGTGGTAACAACATACACTTTGGATGGGTAGCGAACCAACCTGTCGTGTTCGTTCGTGTGTGCACTTACACGCTGACCCCACTGTATGTCACAGGGGTAAAGTCATGCTTTACAAACATAATGTCTCGTTAAATGTTTAGTATTATAAACATATTTACAATCAATGGGTGCTACTTTATTTTGTATATAACAAAAAATAAAGAAATTTCATATTTTTCCTTACTGATATATGTAGTTAAATAAAACACACGAACTTGTAGGAATGTGATCAAATAAAATGGTGCAATTGATAGATATATGCCTTTTTATGAGAAAAAAACAGATATTGGATATCCGAGACACAGTACCTTTAATGTAAGAGAGGTATCATATGTGATACAGTGTGTAGGCTCAACATTACATGTACGATAATTTAAATGAGAAAAGAAAAGCAGCAGCAACTGTTATATTGTGTGTCTCCTTATATTCATGTATCTACATCAGTATAATGCTGAAAAATGCATAGTTTTTGAGATGGCATATACTGAGAAAATGGATCTTCAGACCGTGTGATAGATGTAGACCTAGATCACTAGTCGCAGTCGAGCTGTCTGATCGGGGTCTACACTGTTTGTTATAACTCTAGGTTAGCGCTAAGATTATGAAATTTAAATAGTCGAAATTAACGATTACCTTGAACAAAATTTTACATTACCAGTAGCTCCAATATCTGCAAAACTACTTTTTACAATCATAACCTTTCAGCACAGGTTGAAGTAACATACATTACATATGCCTAAAACCATCCATAAATGAAAAAAAACACGTGTTATAGAGGCAGTAACCAAATTTTGTTCAGCTTATAGTTTTTTTCATTTATGGATGGTTTTACGCATATTTAATGTATTTATAGACCTCGGTCCGTTACTTCAACCTGTGCCTTTCAGTAGCCAAATTAACCATTTTTGAAATATCAGTAGCCACATCACTGTTTGAGTAGCATCAACCTATGTTATGTAACAATGGAATGTCTATCATACTTTTACACGGCGTATATAGTACGTCACAGGCACCTGCTATGTGGATGGGATGCACTGAATCAGGTAAGAACAATTTAACTCAATTAAGTGCCGATACCCCGGACAATTTATTAGCAACACCAGTCGATGTTCTAGTCCCCGTAGATTCGGCCATTTATGAGCTATTTCGAAAATATCTACATTTACGTTTGGCTGGAATTAAGGAAAGATGGGGTGCACTAGTGTTTAAAATTCAAGTTTTCCTGACTGATTATTGAATATGCAGTATTATTCCATGCGTGTTTGTGTATCTCTTTTCATGGCTATAAATTGCATTTTCTAACGATTTCGGGGCATATCGGAGTGCACCCCATCAATCCTTATTTCCAGCAAAAACGGGGACATTGGCATTAGTGTTGCTGTTCAATTTTCCGGGATATATGTGCTTAATCGCGTCAAAATCGCGAATTTAAAAAATAAAAAAGTATGGTCTGAATTGGAGGGTTTTTCCTACCTGATTCAGTGCACCATATCCCAATAACATATGCCTGTTACAAGCTATACCAACCGTGTTTTAACAAACAGGACATATTCACATCTATTACACTGGTAGCCAATCTAACTGCACAAAGTCTGTAAACATTGGTCGTAAAGTAATTGTCCGTCGGCGGTTCTCTCTATCTGGCCATTGGTCTTGTGTACACGTTGTCTTCTGTTCTCCACCCTCTAATAATAACAATTAATATAGTTACAACCCCACACTCAAGTATATACATTTCCATAGACTAAGTCGGAATCAAAACCAGTCAGTGATTGAACCCGAGCACACCAGGGAGGTTGCTCATGCTCAGCAAATCAGAATCATTACATTCATGTTCACATTTTGAGTACGGTTTATTAGAAGTTCATAAAGTCATCCTTGAAAATAGAAATGGACCATGATGTGGCAAAACCGGGCTTATTGACATTTGCACCAATGTAGACCCAGATCAGCCTGCGCTTCCGCGCAGTCTGATCAGGGTCTACATTGTTTGCAATTTTGTCTACATATTATTATGAGTTAACGCGAGTTGTTATCAGGAGGTATGAGCATTCTGCCTGATCAGGATCTACACTGGCGACTTGTGGAATAAGGCCGGTTTTGTCAGATGCAGGCATAAAGCTCACTACGTAGTCCATGTCACCATGACAGGTAACATCGGGAACATAGGCAACTATTTTAGTTTGTATGTCCGACAGTACGGTGTCGAGTTCATTGTGACTATAAGTGTGTTGTCGCTATGTATATACGTCACGGAATGCGGCGTCACCACCCCGTCAACAGACGACAGGACGACCCTGTGCCGACTGCCGTCCTTCCGCAGTACGTGTACGTCCTGTGAACCGTAACAGCAGACGATAACATTGTCGTCCCCGTCAGCCGTTAGCCCGGTGGGTTTCTTCATGTCCTCGTGGTCCACACTGTAAACCAGGTCGCCGCCATTGGTGAAGCACGCTATACGACCTTTGTGAATATTGTCGGTGAAAAACATGTGTCCCCGTGCACCGACAGTTATGTAGCATGGATCTATAAACGTGCCTGCACCGCTGGCGTCCAGTCCGATATACCGGGTCACCGTGCCGCGCCTGTCCAGGACCTGCACATGGCTATCGTCGGGTAACGTCACAGTGACGTAGATGTGGTCCCCGTGGACGGCCACGCCCCGGCACGGCAGACTGGTGTTGACTATGCGGCCGGCCCGGAGTTCGCCGTCAACGTGGATCAACTGGAGCTGACTACGGTTGTGCAGTGACACGATTGCTCCAGTGTCGCCGTCGGCCGCCACATCCCAGGGCTGATTTTGCAACTTCAGTGTTGTCTGTACGTTAAAGTTTCTATCAAGAAGGATGACCTGTGATTCTTCGAAACCAACGAGAATGATCCTGCCGTCTGGCAGTACTGCCGACCCAGTGATGTTGCCGTCAGGAACTTTAATGTCGGTCGACGACTCCACTTCTATGTCGGTGAACGACCTCCAGGTGGACGCGGGGTGGATTGGACCAGATCCGGGTGGATCTACACCATCGGCATTTGTACGTTCAATTTCCACTTTGCCTAACAGATCAGACACCGTGGGTTCGAGCGATTTTAATGTGTTGGACATTTTGTGAGCAGCAATTACACTGATTACGCCATCGGCCGCGGCTTTAGCCTCGTCAGCAGTCCTCAGCTCTGTCTCCACTTTGGGAATTAGACTGTCGTACGCCTTGACATGGTCCAGAATGACGTCCTTCTCGACCGTGACGACTTTGTTCATATCTGCCAGCATTTCCTTTGCCAGTCGTTCTACCAGTTCTACAATGTCCGTCTTAAACTGATTCACCTCGTCTTCAAACGACTTTTGTAACTTCATCAAATCCTCGCCACTCTTCTCCTGCCTATTCTTCAGATTCCCGATCCGTTCTTTCATTTCGCTCATTGACCCCACGACCTCGGCCAGTCGCTGTCCGTGTGCAGCCGCCGCGTCAGAAATGGACGTTACCTGGCATTTCCTGTGACTGACACCAATTAACGGCAAGTCATTCCCGGAAAGCAAGGTGTGATTTCTCAACATTTTGAAACTTTTGTGACTTG
>CM055274.1:43941943-43974780 GCA_029237695.1 Conchocele bisecta | reverse complement strand
AAACTTTTGTGACTTGCGGCACAGTTTGTGCACATATACTCGTCACACTGCCGGCAGAACGTGTCCGCGTCTTTAACCAGTCCCGTCTCTTTACACGGACCACACTTCTCACGTTAACTTTCGACATCGTGTCACTATATTTCTAGCCTGATTGCAAGTTAAGATTGCCAGTAGATGCTAAGAAACGTTGACATCTGGGAAAGATTAACGCAGGCGGTTGTGTAATTGGGATCAAGTTAACAGTGCTCCCGGGTCACAAAAGCAGTATATTACGGCTATATCTATTTTATTGCGTAAAATGGGCTTTCACAGTCTAATGGCACAGTGTAATAAAAAATCATAATACACTAGTGTAATAAATATGCAAATGAGACAGCTATCGAAAACATGTTAGGTAATCATTACAGCTTCGAATTATGATGATGTGCTTATGCAATAAATAAAATCTCACATTTGTGTTGATTTAATATGATATTTATTAAACTCATTGACTGATTTCATAAGAAACTCGACATAGCCTCGTTTCTTATGAAATCGGTAAACTTGTTTAATAAATATCTTATTAAATCATCACGCATGTAAGATCATATGTGTATTTTAAATGAGCATTGACTTCGTGTTATCAATATTAATATCTTACATAATCTCGTATTTTCGAAAAAGCTGGCATAAGTATTATGTACCCGTTCACCATTAAAATTTAATTTACAAACCACAATATCATTATTTGAAAACAGATGAGCCGAATTGTAGCCAGCCGTTAAGCTACATTTAAACGTGTATCTATTATTGTCCCGTTAAACATTACACGCCATATAATTGTTTGCATACAGCGCAGATCGCAACAAGCCGATCCGTATCATTTGGATCTACATGTCAATGTGGTGTTTGCCAGTTTTAATTGTGTTCATACCCCACATATTACTATTTTGTTCTCACGAATTAACATTTGGTTCCCACGATATGAAGAAATATCTTTCCCACGAATTTGTATTTAATTCCCATTATTTCTTTCGCACTTGTTAACATATACATATTTTATGATACTAACACGACTTCGTGTGGATGAAGTGCTACTGTCTGTTCCACGTTTTGCTGCCGACCAACCTTTGGCCATTAAACACATTAAATCTTAAAACAAAAAATTCAAACTCCCCAAAAACAAATATTTGAAGAAATTCCATCAAATGTTGATTTTATTGCGAAAAAAATATTTTCCTATAGGAATTTAACATGGGGGCTAAAAATATATGGGGCTCATGGTTTAGCGACCAGTGTAGTTCCAGATCAGCCTGTGCATCCGCACAGTCTGATCAGGATCTGCACTATTCGCCATTTCATCAATGAAACACCGGATGCTTCAAACAAGCTACATGTATATAGATAGTTATCAGGGCCCGGTTGCTCAAAACCTCTGTTAGCTTAACAGACTGTTAAATCCTTAGCAATGCTAAGGATTTAACAGTCTGTTAAGCTAACATAAGCTTTGAGCAACCGGGCCCAGACTACTGGAGTGTGCTATTTGATCCGGATCTAAACTGGCCAATAATCTCATACGCCCCAATTCTCCAGTCACAGCGACATATGACAGTATCTGTTATTGGCAGTTTGGATGAATGTGGAAGCTTACACTTAGCGCGGTGAAATGTGGAATTACAAAGAAGCTCGGCGACAGCTGGGGAATTATCTGTCACTACTGGCGTCAGTCGTTGATGCCAATATACGCCCGATTGATATATATTTGATATACACGACTGAGCGACTAAGTGTGCAATCATTAAACGTCAGCCGTTTGTGGAACCCACTAGCGATGCAAGGTTGTACATTATTATGTTTGCATCTACCAGCACGAAACACATACATGTAATGTGCGATGCAAGGTTGTACATTATTATGCAAAGAGAGCATTGGGTAATTCAAAAATGAAAAGGAGAAAAAACAAACATATGCAGCTTTTAAGCTGGGTTTTTTCGGCATTAATTGCATCATTTGTACATATTGAGTTTCGCTTAATCCTGTGCTAGGAGGCGTTTATGTCATTGGATGGTGAGTCTGTCACAATACGGCACAGTCCGTGAAACAAACGAAAAACGGCAATAAAGGTGCACTTGCAATGTATATATTTTTGATAGTCGTGGTCGGTGTTAAGCATTGATCGCTAATGTCATTAATGTTTGATATGTTTAATACACTGTATTGTAATTGTTTTTATGTATATGTTTTTGTATATGTTTAGTACATGTACTCCCAATGTAGCTGTTACGTGTTTTGATTGTCCATAAATACAGACGTCGGTTACGTACAGGAAATATAAATACCATAATACAAAGGTTGGTTTATGGTATGTACGTGTTAAAATATTTGTGGTATACCTATTATATAGAATCCACCGACACTTTTCCTAAACACCATGTTTTTACATAACGTGCTCTAAATGATGTCCCGATTGCTGTGAATTACAAATCCAGTCTGCGCTTGACGTTTTCAATTACGGCGCTGCACGTCCCACCGATGATTTTACGAATTTCTTTTACAATTTCCTTCTTTCTGTTGTCTCAGGTGCTGACGTGTAGACATTATCTTTTAAATATCCCCAAAGAAAACAGTCCAATCAGTTGAGATTCTGGCGAGTGAGGTGGTCACACATCAGTAGCCAATTTCATCAACATTGCAAAGTATACTTATCTACCAAAGTATACTTTGAGGGAGTAATAATTTATTTTTCCCGAAATGAATTATTTGATGATTGTATTTGATGATTGAAAGTATGCAGAATTATTATAGTGAATGTATCACATTATCACAGCCAAAATGGCTGTGATAATATAATATATTCAGTATAATAAAAATTAATAAATTTATCCTTAAATTGAAAATTTCTCTGTCAAAGTATACTTTGCTAGAAAGGTATACTTTGCAATTTTGATGAAATCGGCTACAGGGAGCGGAAGGAGATGAACTTTGAGCCGAATGTTGCTTGGAACAACTGGAGGTACCGATGTCGCTGTATGCGGAGCTGCTCCGTCTTGCTGAAACCAAACTGATTCAATATCAATGTTTTTTACGACGGAGGGAGGGAAGAAACTTTGATCGCAGGAGTGCTAGATACCGTTCCGCATTTATTGTGGTCACATCTTCGGAATCCTCTATGAAAAGTGGTCCAATAATTCCGACCGCACTCATGGCCGCCCGGACCGTTACCTTCTCGACATTTACATGAAGTAAGGGGTTTTCTATGTAAATGTTAGACTTCTCTGTTCCCCAAAAGCGACAGTTTCATTTTGTTCACATCATTGTTCAAGTCAAAATGCACAAAAACCATAATATAATGTTCGCGAAATGTTCCGGCTGGGCATTCATCCATCTTACACATTCCAGGCGACTTCAAATGCCAGTTCCTTTCAGGTGCTGCCTAATCGATATGTTATGTAGTGCGTTAACTGCACATCGACTTACTTGAAAGGTTATATATCTCAAATACTTTCCTAATGGACCGTTATGGCGTTTCATTGATCACTTCTCTCACGACACGGATGTTTTCTTCATAACGTGCCGATCTTGTTCTACCGCTGTTATCATTATGTCGTCCATTCTATATCAAACCACTAGCCTCAAATTTCTTCACACTTCTGTGCAATCTCATCCTGTTCAATGTGACCAGTTCTGGGTATTTCTTTTGCATCATATATATTACGTTTGGCGATGTATTTGTTTCGTAATATAGCTTGACGGCCTCTTCAATGTGCTTTTTCTGAAAACTCCATTTTGAATTTTTTTTATGGAAAATAATGATGACTCTTTTGTGACGTCATCAAAATGTGAGTATGTTATATAATTTCCGGTACTATTGTTTGAACAAACTTAAATTGATTTAAATTGCTTGTTTACAAGTCTAACATATGTTGAATATCTTATTGTCGTTTTGCAACTACTGTCAATTGAACACGGAACATATATTCTGGGACACCCTGTACATGTACACGGTATACTAAAATAGAAATAGCAGGCCTCCAGATAAGTAATTGAGTATTGTCACTCCATCATTTCTGAAGCAATTGGGTATTTCAAAATTGTAATTGGGTAAAATAAAATAACACTTCTGTTTACACATCAACAGACAGCAATTATTGAATAGTTTGCTTCAAAATGAAAACATGTATTTGCATTCCTTGGAGACAATTCTAGTGAAATACCAAGATGTGTTTTCATGCAAAATAAGAAAAATATGCTATATTTGTGGTCTGTTTATTGTCTTCTGCAGCATGATAAAAGTACCACAATTTTAGTATTGCTTTTTGAGACTCGCTACTTCTGATTTCAATTGGGTTTTTGGCATTTTTAATTGGGTATTTAAGCAAATACGCAGCTTATCTGGAACGCTGGAAATAGTGTACCAAAAGGAGACCATAAAGCGCATGGGAAACCGAAATGTAACCATATGAGGTCATATACTACAGAAAAGCCTACATCCACTTGCGACAGTGTTGCTGCAATATGGTAATTATATTGGACGCGCGGTTACAGTAACTGGCAGTTCTTTAATTAACAGCGACACCGAAATATGTCAACAAGACAAAATTGATATTATGACGATTGCGACCAGCGTAGACCACAGATCAGCCTGCGCATCAGCGCAGTCTGATCTGTGGTCTACGCTGTTCGCTATTCGCCGCATGAAGTAACCTCATTGCTGAAAGCAAAATAAAAATATCCAATACAGTAGCGCTTTTCTGCAGGTCAACTATGCGTACTATACCAACACTATACGAATACTATACCAATACGATATGTTTTCTATACGATATGCATATAATATAAACGTACGGTATGTTTGTACCGTACATACCAACCAATATCGTATAGATATACCATTCAAATCGTACGTTTATATGATTGTTATACATGTGTATAATTCTGGTACGTTTGTATCGTACAAACATACCAGATTATGGTATATTCATACCATATCCGTACGGATATATCGTATATACGAACGGACATCGTATGTTTGTATAGTACATTTGTACTATACGATGATACGGTACAAACATACCAATATTATATGATCATACGATATGCTCATTAAATATACCAATACTATACGATTACGATATGTATACGATATTAGTACATGTATATACAAATAGGTAAGGAGCAGAAAAGCGCTACTGTACATGTACGCTTGTGCGACTGTTGAGGACGACCGGGAACTATACTTGTTGTATAGTTATGATGACATAAGGACTATTTTCTCGCCCAGGGGACAATCTACAAGCACATACAGACAAATGCCGCAGTAATTGCTGACAAGTAAGTCGCATCCGACTGCTGAAATACGGACGTGTTAGCACTAAGGTTCTTGTGGTTCGATTTACATAGCAATTTGTGTAAATTGGTCTGTTGTCGACCGGTCTGTATGTAAATGGATAACAATGTCAGTTTGCTGGTAACCTTTCAACCATAAAGGTACATGCCCACTCAGTAGGCACAAAATGTTATTTACATCATAGATATCAGAGACATTTTCTGGCAAAATAAACATTCAATTCACCATTACCCACTTCTTGATTGGCATTGTTATACAATTTATATCAGAAGTAAATTTCCACACTGATATCAGGGGCGATAACCGTGTTGCATTAAAATGCTAACGGACATTACTATTTATTCTCTGTATACATTTTTCGATTTGCAATGATCATACTTTATAAATGTCGATATTTTTATTATTATAAATAATTAAATAATATCATGCATCAATTGCATATGAAAACAGCCTGATACCACCGTGTGTTACTATCAGTAAAATACATGTTACTAAATGATTATGTCTCTATAGCGGGCACTAGTAAGTGTTAGAACTAGTGGAATAGTGACACGTTTATTTAAGCATGTACAGAACAGTTCGTGCCTACTAAGTGGACATGTACCTTTAAATAGCTGGAATGGATTGTATGTATTAATTTTCCCACCAAATCCAAATCGTCTCATTTTTGTTCAGACTAACCGCTTATAGAAGGAGAGAAAGAGGTTGTATTTCCTTTTCTTAAAACATGTGCACATTACTGGCAAGAAGTGCAGATCCTGTAACGAGCCGTCTCATCTGCAACGACACTATTTGCAAACACCGCTATATAGGAATGTGCCGTTGTTGTCGAAAAGGTCAATAGAGTAAAATACAGCGTCTTGTGGTCCTATTGAATATTAGGATGGGAATATGGCACAAGGTTGACTTTATGGAATCACACTAACTTAGACCTATGGACACGTTTTCATGTTCGTTGGACGTCGCTCATGCACAACTATGGATGATGTTTTATGTTCAAATATAATTCGTGTTAAAGGTAACACTAGTATTGAATTTCGCCGCACAGTGAATTGTATAGATGGCACATGTAGGCTTGTCGTGTTTTGAATACCTCTGAATATTTACTGTCCGTTTCACGAAACCTGCTCAAATGTTACGGCCATATAAACAATGCAAAAACAATATTTGTTTCGATAATAGTAAATTTTAGCAAAATTTAAGAATGAGCTTTCTTTTTATTTTGTGAAATTTTTTCCCATATTGATTTTATTACGAAAGAACAATTTCCCCATGTTAAATACCTATAGACGTCTTCACAGAGTGAAGATGTCTATGGGGATTTAACACGGGGAAAAGTTTCTTATTTGAGAAACTTGTAGTGGATCGATTTTCAAAATTTAACTTTCTTTTTCTTAGTTAGATCATTTCCAAGCTATCTATCCAGGTTTCACAGTCAATTTCCAAGTTTTTCGTTTTTCGACTCCTCCTGCAGCTGCTTCAGCTTATTTTCCACCATGTTAAATTCCCATGGAGAAATCAGTTTTCATAATAAAATCAATATTTGACAAAATTTCACGAAATAAAAAGAAGGCTGATTCTTAAATTTTGCTAAAATTTACTATTATCAAAAATAAATATTGATTTTGCATTGGTTATGTAGCCGTAACATTTGGGCAGGTTTCGTGAAACAGACTATAGTTCAATGTAGCTCTAGTTTAAAGGCCTGAACGGCTCAGTATTACAATTTTCCGATTTTTTCAAACACAAAAACATGTTTGGCAACTGATTTAGTACACAAAACTAACATATACTGCCTAATAGATACATCTCTAGTCTTGAGATTTACATCTTAATCGCAATGTGAAGACAACAAAAACTTGTTTTGTGTACCACTCAGTGCAAAATGCTAGTATTGACAATTTCATTTCCGTAACCCAACGGCTTCGGCTCGGAAGCGAGTCGATAAACTGAGGCTATCGGAATTCATCGGCCGCGAATCGGAGAGTTGAGGAGTTGACCCGAGCGTCTATCGGAAAATCGATCGGGCTTTGAAACACGCACCTGTTGTTTGTTTATCAACGAATATTAATATTTTCATCGACTACAAACTCATTTTTGTACCAAAATGAATGCAAACAGTTTCAAAGTGTGTGTAAATAGAAACCTGTTGGATTTATGTGTGGGAAAACCCAATAGGAGGCCAAATTCGGCAACTTGAGCCGTATAGGGGCTTTAAACAATATTTTATTTCAGATTCAATACATGTATACGTCAGCATTCATGGACAGATATTGTGAATAAGGATTATAATTTAGAAAACAAGCTCAATGTGAGGTTATGTGAATTATTCTCCTTTAGTAAGACATCAGTAAATGGTAATGTGGATATTAATATATTGGTTCGTATTACGGACATATGGCGCCATGATCATCATCATATGATTCAAACATAATTGTTTCCGAAATGTGATGGAATACATGTATAACATTATATGTGAACATTGCCTCGTTAATGTATCCTATACGGCACATGGAGTGGCCAACCCAGCCATATCTATGTGTTCACGCCATCAGCCAATTTCTTCTTTGTGTTTTCAAACGTCGCAAGAGGTGAAACTGGCTGACGGCTTGAACACACAAAGGTGCCCAAGTTGGCCATTCCGTATATGATACAGTAACGAGACGGTGTTCACATATATGTTATACATATATCCCCTCACGTTTCGGAAGCAACTACGCTTAAGTCATATGATGATCGGGGATTACACGGGTCCTTAACTAACCTAAAACGCCTGCGTTGCCACGATTTTCAATAGTTACATGCAACATTACTGCAACATCAAAACTGTGGCACGGCATATACTGTGGTTTTACACTATGATGAGTTTACCTGGCACGTACTCGGGTACATTAAACACACGTCAGATCCGCTGACTGCTTCCTCAAGGATAATTGTGTAAGTGACTCGAGAACAGGGCTTATGGGGTATATGGCCAGTGTAGCTCCTGATCAAATATCACATTCCTGCAGCCTGATAACGGTCTATATTACTTTATCGAAGAATAACGGGTGTTTCATTGATGGAATGGCGAACAGTGTAGATCCTGATTAGACTGTGCGGATGCACAGGCTGATCTGGATCTACACTGGTCGCAAAACCCATAAACACAATTTCTCCAGTCACAACCACATATAGCGGGCATGGAGCTTGTTGCAGTTACCAACTGATGCACAGGCTGGTCTGGATCTACACTGGTCGCATAACCCATAAGCCCTATTTCTCCAGTCACAGTCATAATTGAAGGTTTACCCAACAGTGTTTAGAGGTGCAAGTTATTACACCCAATTCAATTGCCGCAAGCCACATACTCCAGTCTCGTCTTATATCTATCTATAAGCATTGCTGTTAACGCTTTTCATGCTGAAGGTACACGATTTATTTTACCGACAATTTTAAATATTTCGAATGAGTGGTAATAACATTTATTACACTCTTGAAAATTATTTGCACGGGTTTCGCTGTGAGAGAAAACCCGTAATCAACTCCTTACAAATAATACACCGTGAGGAGAACACCCGTAATTGCGCGCCTGTTTTCTTGGAAACCACGAGCTACCATGAACAATGTTTATTTTGTATTACAATCAAAATAAATTGATTTGAACATTTGGAAAGTGTCTCGACTAATCTAGAATATTAATGTTATTGAACACATTGCAAACATGCACTCAAATATATCTGGCTGATAGAAACAGCTGCGTAATTTGGATTTCAAAAAGTTTACATGACGTCACATTTGACGTCACACAACGTAACGTCAAAACGCGGGAAAACACGTCATTGTATAACTATTCATGCGCACATCACAATTCATTGATTATAATCTCAAAAATAGACTAAATGTGCATATATATCCGCGGTGGAAGTGTAATAAATAGGATATTCCATCGTACATGTTGAATAGCGGAAATAATACACTCGTGTCCGTCGGCGTCCGTGCAAGCAACTCGTTCGCTACGCTCACTCGTTACTTACGCGGAAGCCGACGCACACTCGTGTATTATTTCCCGCTATTCAAAATGTACGATGGAATATCCTCTATATAATTTCATAGAGAAATGAAAATAGAAAACCTATTAGTAACTTTAGATAACGCAATCAATCCGATTTATATGTAATAGTTCATATGTTGATTTTTTATGTGTCAACTATAACGATTTTATTGTTGGGCTTGCCCCTCGCGTGTTCATGGTTGTTTTAATTGGGATACTATTTTCTGAGCGTCAGTGCGACACCGAAGCGCCGTCGCACACGTGTCAACGGGGTGTGCGTTTTGTGAAATTTCGACAACAAGGTGCGAGACTGGTTTTAAATATAACAATATGCGATTAATTGATACGAATCACGAGGGTTTCATTGGTTGAGAAACCGGGACAAACCATGCTACTTTTTCTGCAGATTCATTGCTTTAACTACGTCACACGACGGCAGTAAACAAGACAAAGATAATCGGGTTTTCTGCGCGTATCTTAGCAACACCTGATAAACGTGATATCAAACGACATGAAACCAACGATATTAAATATATGTTATAAATGGAGAAATGGGGGTTACGGTATTTGCGGGCAGTTTGGTCGAATATTATTCACATCATCGGTGCCTTCACTATTCGTCACTCCGTCAGAGTAGGATAGTGTTATGCTGCCAGCACATGTTTTCAATAAAACTTCTCTAAACCGGACACGCAGGCAGTATGTGTATTCTTAATTTGATGGATTTCAATGGTGTATATTTATGATGATATGGCCTTTTTGTGGAATTTATCGGGGTATAAACTTGGAAAAGTCGCGGGAATACTGGACGAAGGCCGGAAGGCCTCGTCCAGTATTCCCGCGACTTTTCCAAGTTTATATCCCCGATAAATTCCACAAAAAGGCCATTCATTCCTTATAATTCCAGCTTTTGAAATAAATTCATCAAGAAAATGTGTTTATTTTCCGTTTTCTTAAGAATTATTTTAACTACGCCTCACGGTTACGGAAAGTAGTTCGGCGTGGGAGTTTATAAATTTTGGACAGAGACTTGCTACGGGCCAATCAAATGTTAGGGAATTGTGTAAATATGTTTGTGCTGGAATTATTGGTGTATATTTATGATGATAATGTCTGTTCAAGATCGCAAAGCACAGCCGCATACCTTGGCATAGTCATATGTCTGGTTTACAGTGGAACATATCTAAACCGGACACCCTGGGGACCTCCCAGGGTGTCCGGTTTGGAGATGTTCCACTGTACATGAGACAAGTCATGTGATTTTGTACCCTCATGTATGAAAATGTGCGATTTCACAGGAAACAATTTAAAGGTCTTTTCAGTAAATAACGTTGAATGTTGATGAAATTGTTTATAACAAATGCGGAATTCGAATATTTCGTCAACTTCCGACTCGAGACTGGTCCTAAAATCCATAAGCCACGTTTTCTAATCACCATCCCAAGAATACAGTAAGACTAAAATGTTCGTAAGCGCAAATTTAGGATCGTCTGGCAATTTCAATTGATGGATTTACATTTATTGAGCATAGGCTGCCATGACATTCAGGTTCAAGACTACAGGCTTTTGTATCTTACAACTATATATCCTCATGATTGGTATCACTTGGCAATGCACACTCTAGTCTAAAGCTATTGCGGATTCAAAGTTGCATTCCTTACAAGAAACGTGACGGACGCACTGACGACGTATGTACGTGTGTACGGACGGACGGACACCCGTGACGATAATAAACTAAACAAGGAATTTGGAATGTCAGCACACGAATGCCCCCGGTGGCAGTTTGGAGAAACTGGCAAAGTTAATTATCCAAATTGCTAAGTATTCACAAGCACAATTATGAAGGTCAAATGGCAAGGTATTATTAAGGGCAGTGTTGATGTGTGGCATTTGTCCACAAGTATGATGTATTGAAATATTAAAGTAATCCATCAAGGGATATAGGAGTTATGACAGAAATGAGAAACTCCGGCGAACTTCTTAAAGTGGGAAAAAGTTCAAAGTTGTCATGGTCAAAAAGTCAAGGTCATATTAAGGGCAGCATGGATGTGTGGCATTTGTCCACAGGTACACTGTATACTGTGTTGACATATTTAAATGTAAGTACTCCTACAAGGGATAAAGATTTGTAACGGAATTTCGAAACTGAAGCGAACTTCTTAATGTGCCGGACATACGGACACACGGAAACACGAAAACACGGAAACACGGGCACACAGTCCAAACACGATATGCCTCCGGCTCTACCGAAACCGGGGGCATAACAAGTGGGTATACTATCAAATAACAGTACTTGATTGTCTTACCACCATAGCTGGGTGATAATAATTATGACCCAGTATATTCTTAAGACCATACATGTACCATATAACTGCCGATTGTATGAATTGTTTCCGGCGAGTTAGTGCTTTTAACCCTTTGAACCCAAAAGCCCGCTACAGCGGTTTATGCAACAGTGCAGATCCAGATGAGCCGGCTCGTAACGAGCCGTCTCATCAGGATTTGCACTTTTTGAAAGTGATTTTCTTTCTTTTTTTGAGAACAAATAAATAAATGGACTAGTCTGAAAATCATTTTGTGACCGTTGGATTGCTTGCAAAATTAACATCAAAATACACTCCAGTTGCTTAGGCGTGAAAGGGTTAAACAGATAAGACACTTGACTGCACAGTTAAGAAAATACTGAACATCCATGTATATTATGAGACAATTATACAAAACCTGGACAGACAAAAAGCAACAGAAACGATTCTCACCTCAAAGGCAATACAGTCCGAGGCAAACGGCGAATTAATTCCAATAAATCGGCACACACGTGATCGCAGCAGACTCGATTTGTACGGTTATCAGGCGCACTTGATTGTTTGTGTCTTATTGAAGTTCATAAATCAGCCAAGTGGCCCAGCAGTTGACGACAGTGTAGGTCAGTACGATGTGTAACTCGCTAGTTATCAATTTGTCCTACAGCTACACTATCGCCGGCGCTAATCTTGCCAATAGTTATTTCGAAATACTTGAATATTGTGCTTCAGATCAAGCAACTTGATTGTCTGAGCCTGAGCTGTTGCACAGCTCAGGCTCAGACAATCAAATTGCTTGACTGCAATGTGCCATTGCCAGTATATGTTCAGAAACGTTGATAATCCGGGAAGGTAATATAACAATGTAACGGCTCCATATATCATATGCACTCACACTCAGCCCTTATCACGGTCTGACATATCACGGTGCAATAGGAGAATGAACTAATTAGGTTAAACTCACCGCCTCGTCGTCTTATTCATTTAATGCACATATTTCGACTGTATCGCATATAATAATAGTAAATTCGGAAACAAATGGGCCAACGGCCATTGGCCTGATAATTTATGGGCTAAAATGCCCGGATATGGATGGTCTTGGAGCCCTTTCCCACCCTTAAATATAAGAAAAAATAAAAATCTGGACAAATTAACCCAGGTGGTTGTGTATGTGCAGTTATGTGCTGTGAATGTACAATACTTCAGTAACTGTATGCGATTTTTAATACTTAGTCATTGACATTATTGCAAGGTCATTAATCAGTAGTGCATATAGGGCACATCGATGTATTAAAGACACATGTCCACTCAGTAGGCACAACATGTTCTTTATATCCGAGACATCATCTGATACATTTCTGAGAAAAATAACAGTAATTCACCATTATCCCACGTATTGATTAGCATTATTATACATTGTATATCGGACGTATGTTTCCTTAAAATGTTAACGGACATTACTATTTATTCTCTGTATTTATGTTTTAATGTGCAATGATCCTACTTTATAATATATCGAAAATATTATTTAATGAGTATAAATAATTAAAAAATAGCATGCCTCATTTGCATATGAACATAGATTGATTCCACCGCGAGTCACTATCAGTAAAATAAATATTACTAAATGATTATATCTGTATAGCGGGCACTTGTAATTTTTAGAAATGGTGGAATGGTGACACAATTATACACTTATGTAATTCCTATAAAGAACAGTTTATGCCTACTGAGTGGGCATGTACCTTTAAATGTTATTACAACATAGTTAACATATTTCATACCGAAAACCCCTATATGAACAACTTTAACTGGTTTTGCTATGCTTTACTATTTATATTCAAACGTATCTGTTGTTACCACTCATTTGAACCGTAAAACGGCTCAAATGAGTGGTAAAAACATATACTTTCGTGCATAATTCTGAAACAATGTGTAGCCTCGGTATGCAATGTCCTAATTAGCCCATTATATTGTGCATACATATATACATGTATTATGCAATGGCATATTCATAGGAAGTACTATTCGTTACATGTATATGCATTACCTAACAACTATTGTAATAGTATACTGACACAATACAGTTAGAAGCCAAACAAGGAAACAAGCTCACCAGTAGACGACAAAATCCAATGCATGTACGCTTCAGTTAATCCAATGATTTGTTTACAATATACGTTGTGTACATATGTATCATTCTTCTGATGTTTAAACCTGTAAAGATATAACGCGTACTATAGTTAATTTCCCACAAATATTAACTTTACGATAATCACTACACATCTCGTATTTTGTCTATTCACGGTTCGTTGGCGGGCCCGTGGGAAATTGAGCACTGCGTGTACGTGGGTCACAGCCGCAAACCAGCACAGAACATCAGCTTTGTTTCCCAGGTTCAATCGCCCGGTAGACTGTTTTGGTTTGGCCGTTCCAATGCGGCTCCCTTCATGTCATGTCGGCATGCGTTGTATATGTACTATTCAGTATTTTGTTTTCTCCTGCGGGGACTGTTATTTTCTCGGTAGTTCATTGTGCGAAAAGGGATGTGTGGGGCTTTCGTTGTATTTGTTTGACTTATACAGCTGTTATAGGGCTTTCGTTGCAAACCAAAGGAATGAATATATACATATCACGTACTGTTGTTTCCCTTTTGGAATCCCACACCGTGTGTTTGCGTCACGCTGAAGGCGCCTCCGCCACAGTTTTGCCCGTGTCATGTGTTTAGCATGCTAGTTTAACTTAATTTTATTATTTTCGTTCATGTACATTTATCTCCTTTTGGAATCTTGTACTCGATTACAGGGGCCCGTATCACTAAAATTCGTACGACTACAATGTTCGTAAGTGAAAAATCTGTACATTTTAAATTAACAATGTGTTCTTGTAAACAATTGGATTTACCTTTATTGAGCATAGGCTGCATATGCATATGCAGCCTATGCTCAATAAATGTAAATCCATCAATTGAAATTTACAGACGATCAAAAATTTGCACTTACGAACATTTTAGTCGTACGATGTTTAGTGAAACGGTCCACAGGTTGCGATGCGGCGGGGTAGCAATCTTACATCACAGGTGAACGACGCGTAGCAGGAATTGTAAAATAATTTTACTAAAATTACTAAAAAACCAGCGGAAACTCAGAGAAACAGAAGTAGCCACGAAAGCGAAATTCGACAATACCAGGGGCCTATAGTATCGGTGTTTGGGTTGCATGTGTACGTTCGTGGTTATATTATTCACCTATTGCCATGTCTTTCATGTGTGGCTGTGGCTGGAGAAATGGAGCTTATGGACTTTGCAACGAAAACGAAAATCGACAATACCAGGGGCCTATAGTATCGGTGTTTGGGTTGCATGTGTACGTTTGTGGTTATGTTATTCACCTATTGCCATGTCTTTCATGTGTGGCTGTGGCTGGAGAAATGGAGCTTATGGACTTTGCAACCAGTGTTGATCCAGATCAGCCTTTGCATCAGCATCTGATCGGGATCTGCACCGTTCGCAATTTCATCAAATGACCATCCGCCATGCTTCTATTAAACGATATGTATCGTTATCAGGCGATAGGAGTGTGCTATTTGAGCAGGCAGGAATTACATTTGCCATTAACCCATTAGTGACGGGATACAATTATTGTAGTATGAACAAATTCCCTATTTTCTTTATTTCATCTCAGAAATATATGTTGTTACCACTCATTTGAACCGTCTCGACGAGACGGTTCAAATGAGTGGTAACAATATATACCTATATGGAGTAAAAAACAAAATATTGTGATTTTTTCACTTGAATGATTGTGTCCTTAGGCTGAAGTGGGTTAAGCACATAAGCTCCATTTCTCCAGTCGCAGCCACGTATAACATGGTCCTGTCCGGACCAAGTCGGAGATGAGTGTGGGTGGGCAGGGTAGTGGAAACACTTGTTTGCAACATTTGAACAATCATACATAGTTTTTAGGAGTTTTACTCTGGAGATATGTATATACATATTCGGAGGCAGGATAAACAGTGTGTCAGATTTATGTACGTTTCTGTTGCGGTGCTGCAATGTTTGTGTTGGCCGTCCATACACCATTAACGTCAACACACGAAACGATCATTATGTATAATTGATTCTGCTTGATTATCATCACAGACGTAAAACGTTATTCCGATATAATTATCGGTCTTGCATACGATGTATACGTTATTATATGGAAGCTGGTGAAATGTTTGCTTCAAGTATAATTATGTTAATAAAAGTATGTGGCCCGTCAGCCCAGCGGGACACGCACGCACGCACGCACGCAGGAAACGTGGGAACGAATTGTTATATGGTGGGAAGGAATTGTTAATTCAAGGGAACGAATTGTTATATCGTGGAGACGAATTGTTAATTCTAGGGAACGAATTGTTAAATTGAGGAAACGAATTTATATTTCGTTGGAACGAATTAATAAAATAAATCCATGTCCCCTGCCGGGCTCCGTAGCATTCCATTTACCAACTACATATATTGATACCTAAGATGATTATATGAAACCTTAACCTTTTCACCCCTAAGTGACTGGAATGGATTTTGATATGTTCATTTTGTTACCAATCCAACTGTCACAAAATGGTTTTCAAACTAGTCCATTTATGAAAAGGGGGTATTTTTTGTTACTTGCAAAAAGTGCAGATCCTGACGAGACGGCTCGTTACGAGCCGGCTCGTCTGGATCTGTACAGTTTGCATAAACCGCTATGGCGGGCTTTCGGGCTCAAAGGGTTAATCAACTTGTTGTACATGTACAGTGGAACCTGTCTAAACCGGACACGCAATGTGTCCGGTTTAGAGAGGGTCCACTGTAGGGTATATAAGCAACGCAATGAAAACGCATATTGTACTTCATTTTAGATTCTGCGCCTTTAATAATACACGTGATGGTTTGACAGGTTAAGGTAAGCAACACACACAACGAAGATAACAGATAAAACATTAAACATAAATGTGGCTGTGACTGGAGAACTCGGGCTTCTAATATACTGTGACCAGTGTAGCGTCTGATCATAATGGGAGATGTTTATTCAAAATACAACACTTTAAGCCATATGGCCCATGAAGCAATACGAAAATGGCAAACTATAAATCAAAACATATCATAGTGACAAAGACAACAGCAGGACTGGTGTAAATATAAGTAGAAAGTCGTTTAAGTGTATTACTCGTGGTGGAATGCAACAATTGTGCTGGGGATTGAGAATGGCATTATAATCATTGCTGAATTGACTGCACAACTACATCTTACATAATACCACAGACAAAACAATTAAGTTCATTTCTTTCACATACAAAACGTCAGGCATATGACCACAATTATGTAATAACTATGTGTGACAATGATTTGACCACTATTATCAGTGTATACGTTAAATATATCAAGCATATCGAGTTATGAGTATTCACGTATATCGTGGGAAATTATACTGTTTGGTATGTGTATAATCATTAGATGCGTTGGGAGAAGATGATCTCAATTATGTAAATACAAATTCTCGTTTCTAATATTGAACGCCTGATATAAATACATGCCTAAATTTTTGACAGTTTTTGAATTTTCTGATTTTATTAGTTCTATAAACTTAATCATGTTCGGTCTCCTCCAATAATAAGTATTTATATATGTTTTTCTAATATTTGTATACATGTATACATTGTAGCACACTCCTGTAGCCACATAACGATCTGTATCGCTTTTTAGAAGCATGGCGGGTGGTTCGTTGATGAAATGGCGAACACAGTGCAGATCCTGATCAGACTGTGCGGATGCACAGGCTGATCTGGATCTACACTGGTCGCACAATCCATGATCCTCATTTATGCAACCACAGCCACATACTAGTATATAAATATTGACATGTTAAATAGTTGCTGACAAAATAGTCAGTCAGTCCACCACAAACTAAACTGGTCGACGGCTAAACAAGCGCCCTTTCGTCATGAGCCTACCATCGCTATATACGTCATGGGAAAACAGACAGCACATCGGTACAACAATACAGGACACGCCATGACAAAAAGGGGAGAATTGAAGCGCGTTTATTGAGAAACCTCAGGCCGGCCTGTGTGTCTTTGCCAACTGCTGATGGCATGCAGCGTCCGATATGTATTTGTTGAAGACGTGTCTCTAATTACGGAGCCCAGCATGGTAAGTCGAATTCATTTTTTTTGTATTAATTCGTTCCCACGAAATAACAATTCGTTCCCTCAATGAAACAATTCGTTCCCACGAATTAACAATTCATTCCCTCAATTTAACAATTCGTTCCAACGAAATAACAATTCGTTCCCATGGGAACGAATTGTTAATTCGTGGGAAAGAATTGTTATATTGTGGGAATGAATTGTTAATTCGAGGGAGCGAATTGTTAAATTGAGGGAACGAATTGTCGTTTCGTGAGAAAGAATTGTTAATTCGAGAGAGAGAATTGCTAAATTGAGGGAATGAATTGTTAATTCGTGGGAAATAATTGTTATATTGTGGGAACGAATTGTTAAATTGAGGGAACGAATTGTCGTTTCGTGGGAACCAATTGTTAATTCGAGGGAGAGAATTGCTAAATTGAGGGAATGAATTGTTATTTCGTGGGAACGAATTAATAAAAAGAAACCCATTTCCCCTGCGGGGCTCCGTATCAAATGAAGGCTGTAAATCTATATTACCATACACGAATGTGCTAGTTGAGCATGAGCTACACTGGTCAAAATATCAGTAAGCTCGTTTTTGGTGATTTCGAACAGCATATTGCCACAGCGTGGTTTACTGTTCTGTTTCCTGTTCCTCTTTATCAACAGACAATTAGCCTGTTTATGACATACAGAGTAAACACCCATATCATATGTGGCCGTGACTGGAGTAAAACTGGGCTTATGAAATTTGGGACGAGTGTAGATGCAGGGCCCGTTTCAATAAACTTCGTACGACTAAAATGTTCGTAAGCGCAAATTTCTGATCGTCTGAAAATTTTAATTGATGGATTTACATTTATTGAGCATAGGCTGCATATGCTTATGCTCAATAAATGTAAATCCTATACTACTTTACAAGAAAACATTGTTAATGTTCAATTTACAGACTATCATGCTTTTGCATTTACGAACATTTTGGTCGTACGAAATTTAGTGAAACGGGCACTTGTTGCTTATTTATCCCGTCAACACAGTGCGTATGTGCCGTGAAACACGGTGCCGTGAAACATTTTTGATATCCAGTCAATACTATATTTGCATTTTACAGTCATTTGTAGGTGTTGACGGGATAAATAGAATAGCAGGTTAGTGCCGTGCCGTGAATGGGAAAAAATATCTGGCGCGGCACGGAAACGGGATGTACTCGCCAGAGCCTTGCCCATGCCGTTTCCTGAGCCTTGCCAGATATTTTTTCCCATTCACGGCACTAACCTACTATTCTGTATCTATTTTCCTTATTTCTGAACCAAAGTATATGTTGTGACCACTCATTTGAACCGTCTCGGCGAGACGGTTCAAATGAGTGGTCACAACATATACTTCTGATGAGAAATAAAGAAATTCTTGAGCCTTGCCGGATATGTTTTCCCATTCACGGCACTAACCTACTATTCTCTATATCATTTGCGCCAAGGTAGGTGTAGATCTGTAGAGTAATCAAGCACATCGTAATATGTGGTCGTGACTTGGGAATTATTCTGACATTTGCGCCCAATATATCCGTTGTTGTGTCCCAAGAAACGATGCTTACATTAGGCCATACCATATCTTGTCTATGTTAAGCGTCCACCCAGTTAATCAAAACGTACCTACCAATCCGTTAACAACTTAAATGTATGTTAAAAACTTCCTCAATCCTTTGCTGTGTGCAAAGGGTTGAGGAAGTTTTTAGCATACATTTAAATTTCCGCCAGCAAACTTTAGAAAAAAGAAGAAGAAAATAACCTAATTAAAATGATTAAGTGGACATTCATTAACGGATGTATTACTTGGACAAGTCCCGCAGTTAGTTTTCATATTACTTCACCAGTAAGTAGTGTAAAATAGCATACACATTGTATTTCACAGAAACAATTTAAAAACATACCCGCACGCGGACGAGAAATAACTTGCTATGGCCTTGTAACATTTACGACGAGTGATTCAGATAATTTATGCAGTGAAAAAGCCCACACCATCTATGTTTGTGTCTGGAGAAACGTCGCTGATGACGTTAGTGGCCAGCTTAGATCATTGCCTATGCTGTAAGCACACCCATCATGTGTGGTATGACGCTAGAAATTATGTTTATGACATACTCAGGGTGCATGATCACGTGGTTACAACAACAACAACGTCGCCCACTCGAAAGTAAGTATTATTTGATATTTTTCATTAATATGCAACATATTGTTATGAAATATGGCGCAGCAAACGCGCCTTCATGAGCTGCATTTGGTGGTTCAGGGAGTTCGGCACAGACTTGTGTCGTTTTTGCGAAGAATCGATTCTTCGCAAAAACGACAAAAGTTTGTGTCAGATTACAGAGACCACCAAATGCAGCTTAACAAGACGCGTTTGATGCGCCATATTTCATCAAAATCCGTTACGTAATAAGGACAATATAAAAGAATACGTTCTTTGAAACGGACGGATTCTGGAAGTTTCAGTATTTGTTGTTGTTGTTAGTACCACGTGATCATACACCTTGATACTACTAGACCAGAGTAGAACCGGATATACAGAGTTAGCGCACTCGTGATTTGTGGCTGTCACTGTATAAAGTAGGCATATGGCATGTGTCATCAGTGTAGATCCGAGTCCACAGTGTGACCAGACACGTCATCTGTGATCGTGACTCAAGAATGATGCTTATACCATGTGTGACCCGTGTAGATCCAGACCATCCTGCACATCCTGTCCGGTGTATGCACTCTTCGTAATTGAGTCAGTAAACACCCGTAATGTTTCTTACAAACTCTGTATATTATTATCAGGGTGGATAGGAGTGCTGGGAGACCAAATGACGGAAGGCATATTTCTCCAATGAAAATGCTCCTCATTGTCGGCTGTGGTAGGGGAAAGAGGTCATGTAACACTTTCGATCAGTGTAGATCCAGATCAGCCTGTGCATCCGCGCAGTCTGATCGGGACCTACACAGATCGTAATCACAAGCACGATATAAGCAAAAAGTTCATGTAATAAGCTCAACTTCTGCCAGTCTTACATGTAATCGATTAACCCTTTCAACACCACAGACCTCTATAGAGAAAATGTTTGCAAACAGGGCAGATCCAGATGAGCCGGCTAGTAGCGAACCGTCTCATCAGGATCTCCACTGTTTGTTAATAATTTTAAACGTCGTACAGATTACCCTTTTAGAAGAATGGGATAATTTGAATGAACAAAATTAATGAAATAGCGTGAAACATTGGCATGGAACATCCTATTAAGTTACTTGGTGTTGAAAGGGTTAATGCTTTGGTCACAATACCTTCCGATTAGGCTTAGGATGTACTCCCGGCATGATTTTTTGCCATTTTGGCCTGGTCCCCGGCCGGACACCAGACATGGCCGGCCGGTGGCCGGGTCTCTCAGGCATAATCGGGGAGGTGCCCGAAGAGTTTTAACTCGAAGTTAAAATTGTCCGGTGTCCCGTAGATTTTCATAATCGGCCACATATCCTTCACACATCGTTTAAGTATCGTCCGATATCCTGTCGGGAATCGAGCGGTAATCGGCCGGTGTATGTAGCCTCAAAGGAGAATTTCTTGGGACCGGACATGGGCCGATATCCGGCCAATGTGTGTTTACACATTGGGAAGTAACCCACCGATGTCCGATCGGACATCGGCCGGGCATCGGGTGGACTATATAAACCCCGTCAGTCGTCGTGTACAACATTATAAGCGCGTTCCTACACAAGACACAACACACACACGACAAGAAGATGCCTCCCAAAGGAAAACAAGGAGAATGTGGCAAGGGCAAGGGCAAGGGCAAGTGCAAGCAGAAGAAGGCACCCGCAGCTCCTCGGAGAACCTCCCCCAGGAAGAAGAATGGCTGCCCCCGCCGAGGACCACAGCAGTGACGAGGAGAGCACCCATGGAGCCGGAGCTGAGTCAGATGCGTCGCAGGAGTCTGTGGCCCAGTCGCAGTCAGGGTCGCAGTCCCAGTCGCTGCCCCAGTCACAGTCTGTGTCGCAGTCGCTGTCCAAGGTGTCCAAGAGGCGCCGCAAGGAGCCAGAGTTCCCCATCGACATAATGAGGAAGATAGCGTCTTTTTACGAGGGGAACCCTATGTTTTACGATGTGTCACACGAGAGCCACAAGGACACCCACCCACCTCAAGGACACGAAGCTGCTCGAGTTGAGCGCCGAGATCAACGTTCAAGGTGAGAGCAATATTTATTGTGAAATATTGAATGTTTTTGGAATTTTGTGAAAATTTTACTTAAAAAATGTATTACAATTTAAAGGCACACAATGCATAACTCATCGAATATGATCGCCTGTTGGGTTTTTGTATATATAAATCAAGTAAGTATCCATTTAGACATCATTCCAATGTGGTTACATACATTTTAGGACACAATTGACTTTGTAGCCGATAAACGTATCAACATTTGTTGATATTCAAACCGCGTGGATGCCCCAATAGCGGATAGCTTATTCGGCCTTTAAAAATGTCCTAATGTTTTTCCTTTTTCTGTGTGTTACAGTGGAAGACATCATGCGCCACTTCACGAACATGCGAACAGACCACTTCAAGCTCAAGAATGCGGTCAAGACGACACCGAGCGGGTCTGGTGCAGCCAAGGTCCTGACGCCCCTCCAGCATCTGAAGGTGCACGGATACTCGTTCTTGGACCCCTTCTACAGGCCCCGTACTTCCAAGACAGACACGTGCGGAAAGGTAAGCATCTGCAAGCAGAATTTGTCGACTTTACCTCTTTTATAAATATTTCAATATTTCAATATTTCACAATATATAATTAAGAATTGAATGGCTATTTTTCAATGTTCATGGGGTCATGAACACAGTGGGAGAAGCTAAAATTCAATGAAGCGCGAAGCGAAGCTTCATGTGGAATTTTAGCTACTCACACTGTGTTCATGACCCCATGAACATTGGAAAATAGCCATTCAATACTATATTTTCACATTATTCTTATACATATTTTACATACTTCAAACATGTTTATATCCAAATATCGCTTTAAAATTTAAATACGACATTTTATGTGACTTTACGTGAAGTTGTCGCAATTCTTGGAACAGCGATGTTGCAACAGTGGCGTGATCGGGGATAGAGAAACCAGAAATATAAATATGTTATTAACTGACAATTTGTGGAACGACTGTTTGGTCTGGTGTGAGCCACCACATTCATTGTCAAATGAACCAGATTTTCTTTCTATGTGTTATGGAAAATTCTTGGAAGGTGTAAATATTACTGAATGGACAATTGGTATTAACTCATTTTCATTTTTTGCTTGCTGATGTTTCAGATTGCCGGGGCTGAGGGCGGTGACGAGTCTGGGTCGGACGTGGAGTCTGAGTCGGTGTCGGTGGCGACAGATGAGGGAGCTCCCAGCACTCCAGGGTACTTCAAAGTACAAGTCCTCAGCCAAGCCATCAGCGAAGTCCTCGGGTGTGCAAGAAGTGCTTCTTAGGTTTCTGGTGAAGAGTGCGAGTCAGCCAAGCAGGCGGATGAGAAGGTAAATACATGATAAAATTGCCACATTGAGCATTGTCTTGTACTTACATCCCATTACTTTTGAATGTACCCTTCTTGTTTTTTTTGTGTTTAATATTAAATGCAATACTCATGTTCTGTTCACAGGTGCAGGCTATGCGGGAGGCATCCCAGAAGCCAGAGATGCGGCGTGGGCTGACTGGCTAGTCAGCATACAGTCGGAGATCCCCGAGAAACCTGTACCGCCAGTATCAGGCCGACAGTTTCGCGCTGGGCATGCGGTACCTCTCGGGCAGGTCCAGCCCACGCCGCAGCCGCAGCCGCAGCCACAGCCGTTAGCACAGCCGCAGCAACAGTACATCACCCTCTCTGCCATCCCTCCACGGGTCCACCAGCAGCAGCAGCCGCAGTTTTGCCACACAACTACAGGTATGTTTTTGTAAGCTCTTTACATTGTACAGTACATCTCATTGCAGTTATTTTACAATATGAACATTTTATGCCTAGCACTTATAGTCTTATTTTGCACTGTAGTAATGTTTTTATGTTACTATGTTTCAGTATCCAGCTCGTGCACTCTCGGCCCCTGCGCCAGCTGCCACCTCCTTTGACAGTCTGCTGAAACAGGCATGGGACGTAGCTGACACCATGACGTCACCATTGGGCAGCTCGCTCCCGACGCGTACTTCAATGGTGGACACGCCCCCCGCTCAGCAGTCCACACAGTCCACTGAGTCCCTGTCACAGTTACTTCAGGATACGCAGAGACACTCCACCCCTCCGACTCGGATAACGATATGGACAGGGATATGGCCAGGGATCTGTGACTTTTGAGATTACTTTATATGTGCATCTATTGATGTGATTACCATTGACGTTGGATATGTTTATGTTATATTGCCATGTGACTGTGCATATTAAAAGAATGTGCTTTCAGTTTTAATAAAAATCCTGGGTCTTAAAATAATTTATGTGTGTGTTTTGCCTTGTATAAAATAAAGTTGTTATAAACGGTCCAATAACAAAGGAAAAAAAGCAAATAGTAAGGTCAATTTTACAATAGAAATAATAAAGGTCATCTAAAAAAACAAAGGTAAAGGTGAAATGTGTTAAAGGTCAAATTCGTACAAAGTCTAAAATAATAACTGAAAAGACTTTGCTTTATGTATTTGACTCTTCTTTTTGAAAATGTAATGACAGTCAAAGTCGGCGGATTGCTCTATATGTATATATAGATATGTCCCCCAAATTTAACTATTGAAATTACTTTTTATTAGGACAATCACAATGATTGATATTAGAATTATGCTGTTTTTTTATTTCTCAGTCCATATTTTTATACCCCTCGCAACGATAGTTGTGTGTGGGGGTATACTGGTTTCACCTTGTCCGTCCGTCCGTTCGTCCGTTGGTTCGTCCGTTCGTCCGTCCGTCCGTAACATTTTGGTTTCCGCACGATAACTTTAGTTCTCTTCTCCGATCTTTATGAGACTTCACATGTGCACTTATCTCACTGACGGCAAGACACCCATTGAATATGGGTTACGTCCGACCAAGGTCAAGGTTACTGTTGCTAAAAATATAGATTGATATTTATATAACAATTTGGGTTTCCGCAACGATAACTTGAGTTCTGTGTGTCCGATCTTCATAAAACTTCACATGTGCTTTGATATCAATGATGGCAAGACCACCTATTGAATATGGGTTTTTTTTTTCATCCAAGGTCAAGGTCACTATTGCTAAAACTTGATAGTTCAGTGGTGGTCAGGGAGGTTCAAACGGGGGGGTATATCCGTAAGCCCTCGCTTACTGACAAATCTAGTTATTTTTATTTTTCAAACCATTATATTTCTTTATTACAAGCATGGGACATAGTAAAATACGAATGTAATGAAAGTGTCTGTCACAATGAAAGTAATACACAAAGTCATTGTTGTATCGCCACATGCTGCACGGGACACTGCCGGCCGGACTCATGAAATATTTTTTAAAGTACGCGCGCTGCTCCTTGCCAGCCTGGGTCGTCCCTGGGGCCCCGTCCTTCTGCCTCGACATGACGCATCACAGCGTCGTCCCGCCACGCCCCGGGCACGAGTTGCACCTGGTCGTCTTCCCGTCGAGGTCCGGGTTCTGCAGGCCCGGGTAGCGGGTCCTCATAATGTTGTGTAGCGTCATGCAGGCCTTTGCAACCTTGGCGACGTTGCGGGGCTTGAGTTGGATGGTGGTCAGCAGGCATCTGAAGCGGCGGGCCAGGATGCCGAACGCGTTCTCCACAACACGCCGGGCCCGCGACAACCTGTAGCTGTAAGATGCGCTCGGGGATTGTCTGGTAGCGGTGGGAGTACGGTTTCATCATGTACGTCCTCAGCGGGAACGCGTCATCCCCCGATCATGAAGAAGGGCATGTCTCTGTCGTCGTTGGGAATGGGTTCGGGCAGGGGTAGACCCAGGGTACCCAGGCGAAGAGCCGGCTCCAGGCGGGATCGGTTGAATATCCCGGCGTCCGAAGATGAGCCGGGGGCCCCCACGTCGGCCCAGATGAACTTGTAATTAGCGTCTACAACAGCCAGCATGACGATGGAGAAGAAGCCTTTAAAGTTGTAGTACAGCGACCCAGTCTTGCCCGGCTTCGTGATAGCGATGTGCTTGCCGTCGATGGCCCCGCAGGCGTGTGGGAAGTTCCACTTGTCTCGGAACCCTTCGGCCACTGGTCGCCACTCATCTGGGGTCTGGGGGAGTGTTCCACATCTCGGCCTGGTACTCTTCAAAGATCGCATGGCACACCTCAGGGATGAAGAGCGATATGGTATTGTGGGCGACGCGGAACGCGAACGCCAAGTCTCGGTAGCTGGCTCCCGTGGCAAGGTATCTCAGTGTGATGGCGAGCTTGAGGCCAGGGTCCAAAGGGGCTCGGTACCTGCAACACATGAAGGTGGTAAAATATAATTAGAATCATGCATAATGAAATATGTTTTAAACCACATGTTTGCAAAAATAGGACTAGAAGTCACAAGGATTTCACAATTTCACAGTATAATACTTTTGGCACTTGGTAATCCCGGGGCCCCACTCTGTCGAGGAGCTCGTGCCAAAGTGCCGGCTCCACACGTAGGTAATGACTTGAAGTCGCTGGCGTGTTCGTTCTCGAGCTCCCGCATCAACGTCTCGTACTGGCCGAACAGCGGTCTACGCAGGATCCAGTGGCGGACCCACCACCTCCGTCTTCTCCTCGGGCCCTCTGTCGCTCCCTCGTCGGCCTCGTCTAACAGCGCCGCCAGTATCATGTTGTGTTGAAGTCTTGCTTGCGCCAATTCCTGTTCCAGCATCGCCAGTCGTAGTCTTCTTGGTGCAGCCATCGTAACGTTTTGACCATGCCAGGTAAGAGCGGCCATTATATACCTCTTGACCGATGACGTAGCCATCGGCCTCCAACACACCCCCCGACAATCGCCCGACATTCGACCGGGCCTGGTACAAGCATCGTTCGTTGTCCGTAGGATACTCGGGCGATATTCGTACGATGTCGGGTGAATAGGCCGGTTATCGTCGGACATCATAGGATAATCGGCCGATTAGTATTAGATGTTCGGTCGGTATTCACTGCCTCGCCGGCCCCAAAAAGAATTATCTTTGGAAACAGACGCCGGACGATTACCAGACGGTGTTCGGACGGCCTCCACACGGCCTCCGGACGGTGCCATTTATGTAAATGAGGTGTGACAAATTTTTTGACCGGTGTTGTCCGATGTCGGGAAAATGGTCAAAACCAGCGGTGTACTCCCGATTACCCCATATCTCCGTATACCGGCCGATCATTGTGACCAAAGCATAAATGATATACGCGTATACATGTACAATGATCAACGCCGGACATAACATATCCACACGGCAACTATTACCTATATGTATATTTCTATCACCAGACACAATGCTTGCTACCTGCTTAATGTATGTGTCGTTGTAGGAATGGCAACCAGTATATACCCCTAACTAGGTGTATGATCACCTGGTTACAACAACAACAACAAGTTAAGTTGCATTTGGTGGTCTCTGTACTTTGGCCCAAACTTCTGTCGAAAAACGACGTAAGTCTGTGCCGAACTCCCTGGACCACCAAATGCAGCTCATGAAGACGCGTTTGCTGCGGCATATTTCATCAAAATCTGTTGCATAGTAAGGAAAATATCAAATAATACTTACTTTGGAGTGGGCGAGATTTCAACACTTTCACTTGATTGTTGTTGTTGTTGTAACCACGTGATCATGCACCTTGCTTATGCAAGGCTGCCAGGGTTGGTCTTGATATACACTGGTTATAACCGTTACCTACGGAAGCCCATTAGGGCTACTTCACTTTTTTTTAATTTCTATTTATTCAAGATGATTTCTTGAATTTTCAAGTTCTTTTCTTGAATTTTCAAGATCTTTTCTTGAATTTTCAAGAAAAGATCTTGAGAATTCAAGAAAAGAACTTGAAAATTCAAGAAAAGATCTCGAAAATTCAAGAAAAGATAAAAAAAAAGTGAAGTGGCCCTAATGGGCTTCCGTAGTTACGGCAATTATAGCGGTTGTTTAGTTCATACTACATTCCACCTGTAGCAGATACAAGGTAGACGTATGCTGTATGATTTCAATTTATTTTGCTGTAGAAAAATTTTACAGAATTCTGTACTGGAAGTACAAACCGGCATGAAGACGCAAATTTAGATCTAATACAATCCATTACCAAGCTCAGATAATTATAGGAAGTGATGACACAGAAAAGGCAAAAGAAAAACATCATTTAATTGAAGATGATTATCGTATTTCAGAACCTAATTTCACATAATCATGTTAATAAGACACCTGTACATATGGGGATTGGTAATTGACATGTTTATAACACTGAAATGTTTCAATCGATGATGATTAAATAATAAATTATTTTATCCCGTCTACACAGTGCGTATTTGCCGTGAAACACGGTGCCGTGAAACATTTTTGATATCATATCAATACGACCTAATCACTGCGTATGAATATGTGCGGTGGCTGTGGTTATTTTTTGCAATTGAAAGCCATGTGTAGATGTTGGCGGGATAAATAGAATAGTATGTTAGTGCCGTGAATGTGAACAATATCTGGCGCGGCACGGAACGGCACGTTTCCTAAACCTTGTCAGATATGTTTGCCCATTCACGGCACTAATCTACTATTCTCTATTTATATTACACGAGCATCTATAATGGGAAATTCTTTTTAAATACGGCATGGTTGAACATGTACTAAAAGCCACCTCGCAATTACCTGTCAATAGCAGCCACACTTGTGTTTGTCCAATTATTCAATTACTACATAAATGAACATGTAAACAAAAACCACCTGCGATCAAAGGCCAGTTGTGTCTCTTCCCATGGCTGGCCTTTATTCACAGGTTTGACTGTATAACAAAAATGACAAAATATGCCAAGCCAAATGATCTGCCCTGATCGCAGTTTCTGATATTTGAGACATCATCTGAGTCTCAATCACTTTAAGGACTGACTATATAGAATAGGACCTTTTGTTTCAAATGTAGTAGAATCATACATGAGACTGAATGTCTATATAAAGTTTATCTGACCCTGTTCTTCTTAGAGTATAGCATACAGAGCATTGAGTTGCCATCTCCGCCATGTTAGTTTGTACATGCGTTCGGACAGTTTCTCCACTTGGAGCGTTTGGCACGTACAGCCAATAATGGCAGCAAATCTATTACAATTTGGTGAAATACGTCCCGGATATATAGAATGACAACGTCCTATAAATATTATTTCAGCATACTACAGAAAACGCTAGATATCTGAGCTATTCTACCATCACTCACAAAATATACCATGGACTCTTTTTCCATGTGAAAAATGTCAAACTGGCGCACTGTCTATTATTAGAAGAACATCTGACACAGGTAAAAGCCGTATTTACTCGCATAGCTGACAAGTAGACAGCAGTAACAATACACTCAGATAACTGCTTACAAGTCACTGGAATCGATACAGTATGTTTGGTAACACAGGTATATATCTACAGCACTGTGTATTGTTCTTACTGTTACACAGTCTTTACTGAATTCTCAAACATTTTAACAAAGGGTCAACAAACCCTTCATATATCAGACTTTGTATATAATTTTGATGCAAACAAGACATAGCCCGCTGTTGTGTAATGTATCCCCATAATGTTGCACCAAATTGTATTCATGTGTTTGTCATATTATTAGTGGTGTGTTTCAAACGCAGTAAGAGGTAAAACTGGCCGATGGCTTGTACACACTAAGATGGCCGACATGGAAACTCCAGGAACTGTGTGGGATATATTGAGAATGAAATGTTCACATGTATGTTATGCATATACCCCTTCATATTTACGAAGCAATTATGCATGAATCATTGGATTATCAGGGGCACCACCGGTCCTTAAGATACACCCGCTCGATATACCGGTACGGGGTATCCATCCTTCGTTATAAATTGTAACAGCAGTTGATGAAGTGATACCAGTTGTGTATGTATCTAACTCTGAGTTAATACTTCACATTGGAATTTGAAAAACAACTTGAATATGAGCATGTGCAAGTAAACACGGATGTCGCACTTACCAGCTTACGATTTTGATAAACAAAACAACAGCGATATCGTCGGTTGTCTTTCCCTCGAAACTGTGGACATATACTGCGGACATCAATTTCGGTTTGATGTCACGTACTTGCTTACTGTCTGTTTCACGAAAGTTGCCCAAATTTTACGGCTATATAGACAATTCAAAAACAATATTATTTTCGATAATATTAAATTAAAGGAAAATTTAAGAATGAGCCTTCTTTTTATTTCGTGAAATTCGGTCAAATATTGGTTTTATTACGAAAAAATGATTTCTCTATGGGAATTTAACATGGGGGAAAAAGAGGTAAAGGAGTGTGGGATTAGTCAAAAAAAGAAAAAAATAGCTAGATAGCTTGGATATGATCTAACTAAGAAAACAAAAGTTAAATTTTAAAAATCGGTCCAGTATTTCTAAAATTCAAAAAAAAATTCCCCATGTTAAATCCCCATAGACATCTTCACGGAGTGAAGATGTCTATGGGGATTTAACATTGGGAAATTTTGTTTTCGCAATAAAATCACTAATTGACCAAATTTCACGAAATAAAAAGAAGGCTCATTCTTAATTTATCGTTTAATTTAATATTATCAAAAGAAATCTTGTTTTTGAATTGTTTATGTAGCCGTAAAATTTGGGCAGCTTTCGTGAAACAGACAGTAGTTTAAACTAATATGTGGCTGTGACTGGCGGAATAGCGCTTATGGATTTTGCGACCAGTGTAGATCCAGATCAGCCTGTGCATCCGCACAGTCTGATCTTGATATTCATAGGTCGCCGTTCCATTAATGAAACGCCCGCTATGCTTCTAAAAAACAATGTAGATCGTTATCAGGCTACATGGATGTGTTATTTGATCAGGAGCTACACTGGTCACGAATCTGACAAGCGCATTCCTCCAGTCAGAACCACATATAAGCAATTTGACGTCAATCATTGACAAAATTGTGTTTGGCTCAAATGCCCTGGTTTAGAAGGTCTTCGAGCCAATGTTGACCCTTAATATAAGGTAAATAAATGATAATTTCAACCATGATGCCAGCTAATGCTTAGAATCGTTTAAATAGTGTACAGTTATTACTTACAATGTGACAGGCGTTGTGATCAAAGACCCCGAAGTGCACACAGAGTGTATATAACAGCTCAGCTACATACGACATGTACAAGCACTGTAAAGTCGCGGGTATACTAATACGACTATAACTCGATTTCTTAAAATAATTTGGAAATTGCTTTCTTAGTTACATCATTTCTAAGCTATCTAGCCAGGTTTCGCATTCAATTTCCTAAATTCTTCGTTTTTTCGACTCTGTCCGCCACCAACCACCTCATGTTTGCGCCATATTAAATTCCCATAGGAAAATCGTTGTTTTCGCTATAAAATCAATATTTGATGGAATTTCATCAAATATTGTTTTTGGGGATGGTGACTTTTTTGTTATTGATGAAAAATTACTTACAGTTAAATATATTTTAGATTTAATGTGTGTAATAGCAAAACGTTCGTCGGCAAAAAAAACCTGAAACATACATTAAGTTCACACATTCTTGCTACTGCCATCGTACTGTTGCTGTTGGTACGGGGCGTTACAAAGCGTTTCCATTCTTCTTATCATGCTTATGGCAGAGAAAGATACGAGCATCTTCTGAATGTATTGGATATCGACAATTCCCCTTAACCAGATGGCCCATGGAAATTAATTCATATACGCTATTGATAATAAACGTCGAGATTGATCCTCGAGTGATAAATGTACATGTCAAGCGAACAATTGGCTGTCAGCCTCGTGGAATGGCCGTAGTAACGCAGTAGTTCATTTTATTTAATTAAATTTTGTGTTCGACATTCTGCGCTAGGACTTGTGTTGTTTCGTGTAATTCAGTATCAGGATTTCTCTGAATTCATTTAACTTCTATTCGACATCATTCTACGGAGCCCCGCAGGGACGTAGAATTTTATATTAATTCGTTCCCACGAAATAACAATTCGTTCCCTCAATTTAACAATTCGTTTCCTCGAATAAATAATTCGTTCCCACTTGGGAATTGTTAATTCATGGGAACGAATTGTTATATCATAATTAACAATCACGCGACAATGTTGGTAAATTAAGAAAATGTGCAATGGATTTGTCAAAACAAGACTTTGTTGCGAGACTATTGCAAACCAGACGGCACATCCGCATACACAGGTCCTATAACTACTGTCTGTTTCACGAAAGCTGCCCAAATTTTACGGCCATATAGACAATTCAAAAACAATATTATTTTCGATAATATTAAATTGAAGGAAAATTTAAGAATGAGCCTTCTTTTTATTTCGTGAAATTTGGTCAAATATTGATTTTATTGCGAAAAAACAATTTCCCCATGTTAAATCCCCATAGACATCTTCACGGAGTTTCAGAAATACTGGACCGATTTTTAAAATTTACCTTTCGTTTTCTTAGTTAGATCATTTCCAAGCTATCTAGTCAGGTTTCGGAGTCAATTTCCAAATATTTTCGTTTTTTGACTCCCCCCACACTGCCTTACCTCTTTTTTCCCCATGTTAAATTCCCATAGACAAATCAATTTTTCGTAATAAAATCAATATTTGACCAAATTTTACGAAATAAAAAGAAGGCTCATTCTTACATTTTACTTTAATTTAATATTATCGAAAAAAATATTGTTTTTGCATTGTTTATATAGCCGTAAAATTTGGGCAGCTTTCGTGAAACAGACTAAAGGGAACGGAACTCAAGAAATCAAGAGTCATTTCCCCTTTAACTATTTTTCAGAGAGGCATTGGCGTATAATTGGTGGATTTAGTTGATTTGACGTCACGTTGACGTCACGTTGCTCAGTTTACGCTGAGCACCATGACGTTAAAGATACATG
>CM055274.1:43896654-43941443 GCA_029237695.1 Conchocele bisecta | reverse complement strand
AAACTTTTGTGACTTGCGGCACAGTCTGTGCACATATACTCGTCACACTGCAGGCAGAACGTGTCCGCGTCTTTAACCACTCCCGTCTCTTTACACGGACCACACTTCTTCACGTTAACTTTCGACATCGTGTCACTATATTTCCGCCCTCCAACATTCTCCATCTTGAAGTCTTGTTTATACTGACATTACGTATCGACAACAATGCACGCTAAATCCGTGTTAGAAAGATACGACCCGTCAGGTATGTATAAACTATTGGCACGTGACTTTTAATCGCTGTGTATGTCGTTCGATATGAAGAAGCGTTCTTTGACATAGGTCGTCCTACTTTCTAAGCCAATCGCTGGGCAGCACTGTGCCCCACTTATTTCAGATATTGCAAGGTTTAACCCCACTAAGTTATATATTACCAGATTTAATGATTAACTGTTCGACATGAAATGGAAAATCAATACTCGGATGGGACATTGCATTGTACACTTGACTGAACTATAAGTATGTTATTGTTCACATATTGGATTTTTCAGGAACTAAATGCTGCGGTCGCTAGCGCTCCCTCGCATTTAATTCCTTAAAAATCCAATATGTGAACAACTTATACATATCTACATTTAATTGTTTATTGCTAGATTGTTTGAGCTAGTCATATTTTGTCCTCATTATACACCACCGCCTGCGCTAATCTTGCCAATAGTTGTCAATGGTTTTACCTCAAAATACTTGAGTATCGTTCTTGAAATCAAGCAGCCTGATTGCAAGTTAAGATTGCCAGTAGATGCTAAGAAACGTTGACATCTGGGAAAGATTAACGCAGGCGGTTGTGTAATTGGGTTCAAGTTAACAGTGCTCCCGGGTCACAAAAGCAGTATATTACGGCTATATCTATTTTATTGCGTAAAATGGGCTTTCACAGTCTAATGGCACAGTGTAATAAAAAATCATAATACACTAGTGTAATAGATATGCAAATGAGACAGCTATCGAAAACATGTTAGGTAATCATTACAGCTTCGAATTATGATGATGTGCTTATGCAATAAATAAAATCTCACATTTGTGTTGATTTAATATGATATTTATTAAACTCATTGACTGATTTCATAAGAAACTCGACATAGCCTCGTTTCTTATGAAATCGGTAAACTTGTTTAATAAATATCTTATTAAATCATCACGCATGTAAGATCATATGTGTATTTTAAATGAGCATTGACTTCGTGTTATCAATATTAATATCTTACATAATTATCTCGTATTTTCGAAAAAGCTGGCATAAGTATTATGTACCCGTTCACCATTAAAATTTAATTTACAAACCACAATATCATTATTTGAAAACAGATGAGCCGAATTGTAGCCAGCCGTTACGCTACATTTAAACGTTTACCTATTATTGTCCCATTAAACATTACACACCATATAATTGTTTGCATACAGCGCAGATCGCAACAAGCCGATCCGTATCATTTGGATCTACATGTCAATGTGGTGTTTGCCAGTTTTAATTGTGTTCATACCCCACATATTACTATGTTGTTCTCACGAATTAACATTTGGTTCCCACGATATGAAGAAATATCTTTCCCACGAATTTGTATTTAATTCCCATTATTTCATATTTACCTTTCGCACTTGTTAACATATACATATTTTATGATACTAACACGACTTCGTGTGGATGAAGTGCTACTGTCTGTTCCACGTTTTGCTGCCGACGAACCTTTGGCCATTAAACACATTAAATCTTAAAAATATATAAATGTCAGTAGTTTTTTATCAAAAACAAAAAACTCCCCAAAAACAAATATTTGAAGAAATTCCATTAAATATTGATTTTATTGCGAAAAAGATATTTTCTTATGGGAACTTAACATGGGGGCTAAAAATATATGGGGCTCATGGTTTAACGACCAGTGCAGTTGCAGATCAGCCTGTGCACAGTCTGATCAGGATCTGCACTGTTCGCCATTTCATCAATGAAACACCGGATGCTTCAAACAAGCTACATGTATATAGATAGTTATCAGGGCCCGGTTGCTCAAAACCTCTGTTAGCTTAACAGACTGTTAAATCCTTAGCAATGCTAAGGATTTAACAGTCTGTTAAGCTAACATAAGCTTTGACAACCGGGCCCAGACTACTGGAGTGTGCTATTTGATCCGGATCTAAACTGGCCAATAATCTCATACGCCCCAATTCTCCAGTCACAGCGACAAATGACAGTATCTGTTATTGGCAGTTTGGATGAATGTGGAAGCTTACACTTAGCGCGGTGAAATGTGGAATTACAAAGAAGCTCGGCGACAGCTGGGGAATTATCTGTCACTACTGGCGTCAGTCGTTGATGCCAATATACGCCCGATTGATATATATTTGATATACACGACTGAGCGACTAAGTGTGCAATCATTAAACGTCAGCCGTTTGTGGAACCCACTAGCGATGCAAGGTTGTACATTATGTTTGCATCTACCAGCACGAAACACATACATGTAATGTGCGATGCAAGGTTGTACATTATTATGCAAAGAGAGCATTGGGCAATTCAGAAATGAAAAGGAGAAAAAACAAACATATGCAGCTTTTAAGCTGGGTTTTTTCGGCATTAATTACATCATTTTTACATATTGAGTTTCGCTTAATCCTGTGCTAGGAGGCGTTTATGTCATTGGATGGTGAGTCTGTCACAATACGGCACAGTCCGTGAAACAAACGAAAAACGGCAATAAAGGTGCACTTGCAATGTATATATTTTTGATAGTCGTGGTCTGTGTTAAGCATTGATCGCTAATGTCATTATGTTTGATATGTTTAATACACTGTATTGTAATTGTTTTTGTATATGTTTTGTATATGTTATGTACATGTACTCCCAAAGTAGCTGTTACGTGTTTTGATTGTCCATAAATACAGACGTCGGTTACGTACAGGAAATATAAATACCATAATACAAAGGTTGGTTTATGGTATGTACGTGTTAAAATATTTGTGGTATACCTATTATATAGAATCCACCGACACTTTTCCTAAACACCATGTTTTTACATAACGTGCTCTAAATGATGTCCCGATTGCTGTGAATTACAAATCCAGTCTGCGCTTGACGTTTTCAATTACGGCACTGCACGTCCCACCGATGATTTTACGGATTTCTTTTACAATTTCCTTCTTTCTGTTGTCTCAGGTGCTGACGTGTAGACATTGTCTTTTAAATATCCCCAAAGAAAACAGTCCAATCAGTTGAGATTCTGGCGAGTGAGGTGGTCACACATCAGTAGCCTATTTCATCAACATTGCAAAGTATACTTATCTAGCAAAGTATACTTTGAGGGAGTAATAATTTATTTTTCCCGAAATGAATTATTTGATGATTGTATTTGATGATTGAAAGTATGCAGAATTATTATAGTGAATGTATTACATTATCACAGCCAAAATGGCTGTGATATAATATATTCAGTATAATAAAAATTAATAAATTTATCCTTAAATTGAAAATTTCTCTGTCAAAGTATACTTTGCTAGAAAGGTATACTTTGCAATTTTGATGAAATCGGCTACAGGGAGCGGAAGGAGATGAACTTTGAGCCGAATGTTGCTTGGAGCAACTGGAGGTACCGATGTCGCTGTATGCGGAGCTGCTCCGTCTTGCTGAAACCAAACTGATTCAATATCAATGTTTTTTACGACGGAGGGAGGGAAGAAACTTTGATCGCAGGAGTGCTAGATACCGTTCCGCATTTATTGTGGTCACATCTTCGGAATCCTCTATGAAAAGTGGTCCAATAATTCCGACCGCACTCATGGCCGCCCGGGCCGTTACCTTCTCGACATTTACATGATGTAAGGGGTTTTCTATGTAAATGTTAGACTTCTTTGTTCCCCAAAAGCGACAGTTTCATTTTGTTCACATCATTGTTCAAGTCAAAATGCACAAAAACCATAATATAATGTTCGCGAAATGTTCCGGCTGGGCATTCATCCATCTTACACATTCCAGGCGACTTCAAATGCCAGTTCCTTTCAGGTGCTGCCTAATCGATCTGTTATGTAGTGCGTTAACTGCACGTCGACTTACTTGAAAGGTTATATATCTCAAATACTTTCCTAATGGACCGTTATGGCGTTTCATTGATCACTTCTCTCACGACACGGATGTTTTCTTCATAACGTGCCGATCTTGTTCTACCGCTGTTATCATTATGTCGTCCATTCTATATCAAACCAATAGCCTCAAATTTCTTCACACTTCTGTGCAATCTCATCCTGTTCAATGTGACCAGTTCTGGGTATTTCTTTTGCATCATATATATTACGTTTGGCGATGTATTTGTTTCGTAATATAGCTTGACGGCCTCTTCAATGTGCTTTTTCTGAAAACTCCATTTTGAATTTTTTTTATGGAAAATAATGATGACTCTTTTGTGACGTCATCAAAATGTGAGTATGTTATATAATTTCCGGTACTATTGTTTGAACAAACTTAAATTGATTTAAATTGCTTGTTTACAAGTCTAACAGTAGTAGTAAGGGAGTCAAAATGATACCACCTACCGTGGTATCATTTATAACCATCTATAATACCCCCACCACCCCCGAAAATCAAAAAATTGGTTAACGAGGAAAATTGGGTCTCCCGACAGCAAATTTATGAATTTTTGGAGAAAATAATTTTGAAAAGAGGGAGTCCCATTTATATTGGTAATTGACTTTTGAAAAAAGTCGAAATCATTTATAAGAGTGTAAAAATCGCTCCGACAACAACGGTTTTCGACAACCACAATCCATAGAAAACCATAGCAAGCGTTTCTGCAACCAAATTCTAGCTATTTGTAGTACTTTTTTTCTCGCATGGGAGGGTTTGGAAGATTCTATCGAAACAACTTCCCACCAACATCGAAATATTCTAGAACAACCAATTGAACATATGTTGTTGTATATGTATTCGACAACAAAGTTTGAAAAATGGCATATACGACAACTTTCCAAGAGATGGGTATCCGAGCAGCGAAAAGTGTTTCCAAGCATTTGCTCTTGGAGAACGCATTCGAAAACAATCTTGTGTCCGACATTCGAGGGGTAGACTACCTCGAAAGCCACGAGGGACAAACAAATTTGCAACCTCTAGAAGGTTTGCCAGCATTTGTAGACGATTTGTACGTGTTTGGCTATCTAGATAGAGAAGAATGTGTAGTAGTAGGAAACAAAGCATCTTACACAACAGGGGAAAAGGGGTCTGCGAAAAATTGCGTGGGTAGGATAGCAATTGCATCTAGAGAAACAATTGGAAAGGATAGCAAACCACTGCACACTACAATCGTGCACACAATTCGACGCGGGGAAGAGCTTGGAAATAGTTCCATTCGAAATACTGTGGAGCGCATAGAAGAAGCTAGCAGAAGCATAGCAAAAAGAAGGTGGGTAGAAATACACCAAGGGGCAAACCCCTTCGCATTGTTTGTTGCAAAAATAGCAGTGTCCGAAATAGCAATAGAAATTCTAGAAGAGCAGCTGCAATCTCTGCAAACTAGACTGCGAGCAGCTGGAATGGAAATCTACTGTGTGGACTATACGAAAGACTTTTCCGGTACACTAGATAGACCGGCTTTGGTAGAACATCTAGAGAAAGAGAAATACTTTGGGATGCAAGGGAAAAATAGAGGATGGGGAGGGTTCGAAGAAGATGTAGGAACAATTCTAGACAACACAGGTACAGTAGGGAACCATGTTTGCTCTTGGGTACAAACCAGAGACAACAGAACCACTAGAACGAAATTGTACAACAAGGTAGTTTCCAATTTCGAGGCAGGAGAAGTACGAGCAAGCATTGTGGGTTATCTAGCAGACTACGCAGATTGCACAAACGACCATCTTCGGAAAACATTCCAACATGCGGATGTACAACGAAGAGGTTGCACTAGAATCGAGGTTTCGATCTACGGTTCTCCAGATATTTCCAAAAGAGACAGCACTAGAGGTGCTTGCAGAAGCAGAAGAGAAAGTGTCGGGGGCAAATCTATTCGTCGTACAACCTCCGTACAAACAATGGGAAAATCTAGCAAAATCCATCGATAGATGTTTTGTGCTAGGAGACAAACCATGTGGAGAGATCTTTGTAGCATGGTATGTGCACACAGGTACAGGTAGGATTGCTGGAGTTCGTGTACGACCAACTGCGGCCCACTATTGCAGATCCTTCTAGATGGAGTAGAGCAATGGAGTGGGCAGCTGCAGATTTTGGGTTCCGGGAATGTCCGATCTTTCTAGCAGAGATTCTGTCTGTGGAAGATGGAGATATAGAAATGTCTCCACTACGGTGTTTTGCAAAGGCAAGCGATTCTTCCACAATACTCTGTGCTTGCAGTCGTCCAACCGAAATTCGTGCTAGAAGCGAGGAAGTAGATCTAGAAGAAGTACTTCCATCTCCAAAATACATCCAATGGAAGTGGAGAGAGGAAAAATGCCAAACGGTAGGTGTAGGGAAATCCAAATTCGAAATTCTAGAAGTTCTGGAAATAGCAGCTACTAGGTGTGTTTCCACGCTCTCCCCATACTATGGAAGAAACAGAATGGCACAATTGCAAGATGCCGAGGAAGCAGAAAGTTGGAGAAGGGCAACCCTTGCAAAAGAGCTAGAAAACTACTCCAGAGAAGAGCACAATAGACGAGCAATCGAGCTAGAAAAGCTTGCGGAAGCTGCCAAGAAACATACAGAATACATTTGCCAAAAGGAAGAACTCCGTATAGCTGTTCGAAAAATGCTAGGAGACAACAGAACATACAAAATTTCGGACCTACCAGAAGGAGAAAACAAAGTGTGGCACATTCTAGGTTTCCGTAGTAGATCTGGTGGGGAGTTTGGAGATAGTACGAGAGTAGTTTTGTGGGAGATTCCATACGCAAAACTGGCACAAAACATCTTTGTGTTTTGGACAACCAGAGGAATTTCCAAAGTTCTAGATAATTGCAAGGAGGCGTTCGAAAGGGAGGGTGGAAAGCATCTAGATAGGGAAACATTCTGGCTACCACCACGTGTTTCTCTTCGAATTCTAGTATGCCCTGGGAAGCAGTTCTGGAGCGGAGGTAGGACCATTCGATGGAACCCCATAGAAGTTGTAGAAACCCCAATCCAACCCCAGATCCAACAGAGTTGGAGAGAGTACAAAAATTGGCTAGAGAGACGGAAGAGTACAATTCTACAGAGAGATTGTGCGTAGAGGAGGTTGTATTGCAAAAGAAAATGGAAACCCACAGAGATATAGATGTAGAAGCAGGTTTGTACGATTGTAGTAGGTACTGAAACACACTGTACAGAGGATGCGAAAGAACAATTCTATTTCTGGTAGCCACAAACGAAGACGGTACTCCAACAACAGGAGTGGAAATTCCTACATACGGGTTTTTCCTACAGAAAGAAATAGATAGCATTGGTGTACCTCTTCGGGAACTACAGAATCCACTTCGATGTAGAATGGGGGAGCCTCGCACTACACCATCCAAAAGAAAATCTAGAACATTTGTAGTGTGTCCTGTAGATTCTCTTTCTTTGGAAAAAGTATAGGAACTAGAATGTCCGGTGGCAGTTCTAGCAGTTTTTCGAAAAAAAAAAAAAATACAATCGAAGCCCCAATAGGGTAGTTTTCCTTCCCAAAGAAAATAGAAAACTGTTCGAATACTTTTTTTCCCAAGAGAGCTACTCCATGTAGAAAGGGTCGCCAGGGCGTATGGACTCGCTAGGAGTTTTCTTTTTTTCCTCCGGTTTGGCGGACTGTTTGGCGGGGTGCGCGAACTGGGCGTCGGGATCTCCATTCTTCCAGATTCTACAAGACTCTAGGGACACGAATGGGAACAGTGGTTTTCAGACCGCGTACGCCACCACGAGAACCCCGAGCCACCACTTCGCATTCTCTACGGTTTTCCAAATGTCGTGCACCTCCCGCTCGTCTTTCTTCGGACACTCGGAATCGATAGTTTTTCCAAAACTGCTGGCATCGTCGGAAATCGCGTCCAACAACAGTCTACGTTCCAGCGCGTCCAATCGTCTCTCCATGTCGGAAAGGCGCGTCGATTCTTCGAACGAGCTGGCGTTTCGTACATCTTCGAGTAGATCCCGAGGGAACTCGGTGGGACCAGGCGCGGTCGCCCTTTGTACTACGGGGGTAGGGGTTTCTTGTTCTTCCGGTTTTGTACTACGTTCCGCATCGACGGCGTCCCATATTCTTCGAAGACGAGTTGTACCGATCCTATATTTTTTCTTCTGTCGTCCGCAGACTCGACACCTCGAAGATTGCGAATATCTTCTATATCCTGCGCAGACAAATTTTGTTTTTGTGGCATTTTGTTGGTACAAAATATGCAAGCATATTGTATATATATATATATATATTTGCCCACTGTACAACAGGAAAAACTAGGCAAACCTAGGCAAAACTTGCCAAATAGAAGTCGACCTGGGCAAATAGAAGTCGACCTGGGCCAACTAGTAGTCGACCTAGGCCAACTGCCGGTATGCCCGGGCAGACGGTAGAAAATACAAAACCGACCACGGCAAGTTTTCGAAATAGTAGTCCAAAATATTCTAGAATGTCTATATACACGGTTTTGTATTTTCTACCGTCTGCCCGGGCATACCGGCAGTTAGCCTAGGTCGACTACTAGTTGGCCCAGGTCGACTTCTATTTGGCCCAGGTCGACTTCTATTTGGCAAGTTTTGCCTAGGTTTGCCTAGTTTTTCCTGTTGTACAGTGGGCAAATATATGTATATATATATACATTTGCTTGCATATTTTGTACCAACAAAATGCCACAAAAACAAAATTTGTCTGCGCAGGATATAGAAGATATTCGCAATCTTCGAGGTGTCGAGTCTGCGGACGACACGAAGAAAAAATATAGGATCGGTACAACTCGTCTTCGAAGAATATGGGACGCCGTCGATGCGGAACGTAGTACAAAACCGGAAGAACAAGAAACCCCTACCCCCGTAGTACAAAGGGCGACCGCGCCTGGTCCCACCGAGTTCCCTCGGGATCTACTCGAAGATGTACGAAACGCCAGCTCGTTCGAAGAATCGACGCGCCTTTCCAACATGGAGAGACGATTGGACGCGCTGGAACGTAGACTATTGTTGGACGCGATTTCCGACGATGCCAGCAGTTTTGGAAAAACTATCGATTCCGAGTGTCCGAAGAAAGACGAGCGGGAGGTGCACGACATTTGGAAAACCGTAGAGAATGCGAAGTGGTGGCTCGGGGTTCTCGTGGTGGCGTACGCGGTCTGCAAACCACTGTTTCCATTCGTGTCCCTAGAGTCTTGTAGAATCTGGAAGAATGGAGATCCCGACGCCCAGTTCGCGCACCCCGCCAAACAGTCCGCCAAACCGGAGGAAAAAAATAAAACTCCTAGCGAGTCCATACGCCCTGGCGACCCTTTCTACATGGAGTAGCTCTCTTTGGGAAAAAAAGTATTCGAACAGTTTTCTATTTTCTTTGGAAAACTACCCTATTGGGGGCTTCGATTGTATTTTTTTTTTTTTTTCGAAAAACTGCTAGAACTGCCACCGGACATTCTAGTTCCTATACTTTTTCCAAAGAAAAAGAATCTACAGGACACACTACAAATGTTCTAGATTTTCTTTTGGATGGTGTAGTGCGAGGCTCCCCCATTCTACATCGAAGTGGATTCTGTAGTTCCCGAAGAGGTACACCAATGCTATCTATTTCTTTCTGTAGGAAAAACCCGTATGTATGAATTTCCACTCCTGTTGTTGGAGTACCGTCTTCGTTTGTGGCTACCAGAAATAGAATTGTTCTTTCGCATCCTCTGTACAGTGTGTTGCAGTACCTACTACAATCGTGCAAACCTGCTTCTACATCTATATCTCTGTGGGTTTCCATTTTCTTTTGCAATACAACCTCCTCTACGCACAATCTCTCTGTAGAATTGTACTCTTCCGTCTCTCTAGCCAATTTTTGTACTCTCTCCAACTCTGTTGGATCTGGGGTTTCTACAACTTCTATGGGGTTCCATCGAATGGTCCTACCTCCGCTCCAGAACTGCTTCCCAGGGCATACTAGAATTCGAAGAGAAACACGTGGTGGTAGCCAGAATGTTTCCCTATCTAGATGCTTTCCACCCTCCCTTTCGAACGCCTCCTTGCAACTATCTAGAACTTTGGAAATTCCTCTGGTTGTCCAAACACAAAGATGTTTTGTGCCAGTTTTGCGTATGGAATCTCCCCACAAAACTACTCTCGTACTATCTCCAAACTCCCCACCAGATCTACTACGGAAACCTAGAATGTGCCACACTTTGTTTTCTCCTTCTGGTAGGTCCGAAATTTTGTATGTTCTGTTGTCTCCTAGCATTTTTCGAACAGCTATACGGAGTTCTTCCTTTTGGCAAATGTATTCTGTATGTTTCTTGGCAGCTTCCGCAAGCTTTTCTAGCTCGATTGCTCGTCTATTGTGCTCTTCTCTAGAGTAGTTTTCTAGCTCTTTTGCAAGGGTTGCCCTTCTCCAACTTTCTGCTTCCTCGGCATCTTGCAATTGTGCCATTCTGTTCGCTCTATTGTATGGGGAGAGCGTGGAAACACACCTAGTAGCTGCTATTTCCAGAACTTCTAGAATTTCGAATTTGGATTTCCCTACACCTACCGTTTGGCATTTTTCCTCTCTCCACTTCCATTGGATGTATTTTGGAGATGGAAGTACTTCTTCTAGATCTACTTCCTCGCTTCTAGCACGAATTTCGGTTGGACGACTGCAAGCACAGAGTATTGTGGAAGAATCGCTTGCCTTTGCAAAACACCGTAGTGGAGACATTTCTATATCTCCATCTTCCACAGACAGAATCTCTGCTAGAAAGATCGGACATTCCCGGAACCCAAAATCTGCAGCTGCCCACTCCATTGCTCTACTCCATCTAGAAGGATCTGCAATAGTGGCCGCAGTTGGTCGTACACGAACTCCAGCAATCCTACCTGTACCTGTGTGCACATACCATGCTACAAAGATGTCTCCACATGGTTTGTCTCCTAGCACAAAACATCTATCGATGGATTTTGCTAGATTTTCCCATTGTTTGTACGGAGGTTGTACGACGAATAGATTTGCCCCCGACACTTTCTCTTCTGCTTCTGCAAGCACCTCTAGTGCTGTCTCTTTGGAAAATATCTGGAGAACCGTAGACCGAAACCTCGATTCTAGTGCAACCTCTTCGTTGTACATCCGCATGTTGGAATGTTTTGTCCGAAGATGGTCGTTTGTGCAATCTGCGTAGTCTGCTAGATGCCCACCAATGCTTGCTCGTACTTCTCCTGCCTCGAAATTGGAAACTACCTTGTTGTACAATTTCGTTCTAGTGGTTCTGTTGTCTCTGGTTTGTACCCAAGAGCAAATATGGTTCCCTACTGTACCTGTGTTGTCTAGAATTGTTCCTACATCTTCTTCGAACCCTCCCCATCCTCTATTTTTCCCTTGCATCCCAAAGTAGTTCTCTTTCTCTAGATGTTCTACCAAAGCCGTCTATCTATGTACCGGAAAAGTCTTTCGTATAGTCCACACAGTAGATTTCCATTCCAGCTGCTCGCAGTCTAGTTTGCAGAGATTGCAGCTGCTCTTCTAGAATTTCTATTGCTATTTCGGACACTGCTATTTTTGCAACAAACAATGCGAAGGGGTTCGTCGCCACCCTTGGTGTTTCTATTTCCCTACCTTCTTTTTGCTATGCTTCTGCTAGCTTCTTCTATGCGCTCCACAGTATTTCGAATGGAACTATTTCCAAACTCTTCCCCTCGTCGAATTGTGTGCACGATTGTAGTGTGCAGTGGTTTGCTATCCTTTCCAATTGTTTCTCTAGATGCAATTGCTATCCTACCCACGCAATTTTTCGCAGACCCCTTTTCCCCTGTTGTGCAAGATGCTTTGTTTCCTACTACTACACATTCTTCTCTATCTAGATAGCCAAACACGTACAAATCGTCTACAAATGCTGGCAAACCTTCTAGAGGTTGCAAATTTGTTTGTCCCTCGTGGCTTTCGAGGTAGTCTACCCCTCGAATGTCGGACACAAGATTGTTTTCGAATGCGTTCTCCAAGAGCAAATGCTTGGAAACACTTTTCGCTGCTCGGATACCCATCTCTTGGAAAGTTGTCGTATATGCCATTTTTCAAACTTTGTTGTCGAATACATATACAACAACATATGTTCAATTGGTTGTTCTAGAATATTTCGATGTTGGTGGGAAGTTGTTTCGATAGAATCTTCCAAACCCTCCCATGCGAGAAAAAAAGTACTACAAATAGCTAGAATTTGGTTGCAGAAACGCTTGCTGTGGTTTTCTATGGATTGTGGTTGTCGAAAACCGTTGTTGTCGAAGCGATTTTTACACTCTTATAAACTATTGTACTTGCATGAATGATTTCGACTTTTTTCAAAAGTCAATTACCAATATAAATGGGACTCCCTCTTTTCAAAATTATTTTCTCCAAAAATTCATAAATTTGCTGTCGGGAGACCCAATTTTCCTCGTTAACCAATTTTTTGATTTTCGGGGGTGGTGGGGGTATTATAGAGGGTTATAAATGATACCACGGTAGGTGGTATCATTTTGACTCCCTTACTACTACTCTAACATATGTTGAATATCTTATTGTCGTTTTGCAACTACTGTCAATTGAACACGGAACATATATTTTGGGACACCCTGTACATGTACACGGTATACTAAAATAGAAATAGCAGCGCTCCAGATAAGTAATTGAGTATTGTCACTCCATCATTTCTGAAGCAAATGTGTATTTCAAAATTGTAATTGGGTAAAATAAAATAACACTACGGTTTACACATCAACAGACAGCAATTATTTAATAGTTTGCTTCAAAATGAAAACATGCATTTGCATTCCTTGGAGACAATTATAGTGAAATACCAAGATGTGTTTTCATGCAAAATAAGAAAAAATAAGCTATATTTGTGGTATGTTTATTGTTTTCTGCAGCATGATAAAAGTACCACAATTTTTTTTTTGCTTTTTGAGACTCGCTACTTATGATTTCAATTGGGGTTTTGGCAATTTTAATTGGGTATTTAAGCAAATACGCAACTTATCTGGAACACTGGACATAGTATACCAAAAGGAGACCATGGAGCGCATGGGAAACCGAAATGTAACCATATGTATCATATACAACAGAAAAGCGTATATCCACTTGCGACAGTGTTGCGGCAATATGGTAATGATATTGGACAGCGCGGTTACAGTAACTGGCAGTTCTTTAATTAACAGCGACACCGAAATATGTCAACAAGACAAAATTGATCATATGACAATTGCGACCAGCGTAGACCACAGATCAGCCTGCGCATCCGCGCAGTCTGATCTGTGGTCTACGCTGTTCGCTATTCGCCGCATGAAGTAACCTCATTGCTGAAAGCAAAATGAAAATATCCAATACATGTACGCTTGTGCGACTGTTGAGGACGACCGGGAACTATACTTGTATAGTTATGATGACATAAGGACCATTTTCTCGCCCAGGGGTCAATCTACAAGCACATACAGACAAATGCCGCAGTAATTGCTGACAAGTAAGTCGCATCCGACTGCTGAAATACAGACGTGTTAGCACTAAGGTTCTTGTGGTTCTATTTACATAGCAATTTGTGTAAATTGGTCTGTTGTCGACCAGTCTGTATGTAAATGGATAACAATGTCAGTTTGCTGGTAACCTTTCAACCTTAAAGGTACATTCCCACTCAGTAGGCACAAGATGTTATTTACATCATAGATATCTGAGACATTTTCTGGCTAAATAAACATTCAATTCACCATTACCCACTTCTTGATTGGCATTGTTATACATTTTATATCAGAAGTAAATTTCCACACTGATATCAGGGGCGATAACCGTGTTGCTTTAAAATTTAACTGACATTACTATTTATTCTCTGCATACATTTTTCGATTTGCAATGATCATACTTTATACATGTCGAAATCATATTTATGTTAAGGTGACGCATTTAATTATTATAAATAATTAAATAATACCATGCATCAATTGCATATGAAAACAGCCTGATACCACCGCGTGTTACTATCAGTAAAATACATATTACTAAATTATTATGTCTCTATAGCGGGCACTAGTAAGTGTTAGAACTAGTGGAATAGTGACACGTTTATTTAAGCATGTAAAGAACAGTTCGTGCCTACTAAGTGGGCATGTACCTTTAAATAGCTGGAATGGATTGTATGTGTTAATTTTCCCACCAAATCCAATCGTCTCATTTTTTTGTTGAGACTAACCGCTTATAGAAGAAGAGAAAGAGGTTGTATTTCCTTTTCTTAAAACATGTGCACATTACTGGCAAGAAGTGCAGATCCTATAACGAGCCGTCTCATCAGCAGCAACACGCAACACTGTTTGCAAACACCGCTATATATAGAGAATAGAAGGTTAGTGCCGTGAATGGGAAAAAATATCCGGCAAGGCTCAATAATTTCTTTATTTCTCATCAGAAGTATATGTTGTGACCACTCATTTGAACCGTTTCGCCAAGACGGTTCAAATGAGTGGTCACAACATATACTTTGGTTCAGAAATAAGGAAAATAGATAGAGAATAGTAGGTTAATGCCGTGAATGGGAAAACATATCTGGCAAGGCTCAGGAAACGGGATGGGAGAGGCTCTGCCGAGCACATCCCGAGAGCCTCTCCCATCCCGTTTCCCGAGCCTTGCCAGATATTTTTTCCCATTCACGGCACTAACCTACTATTCTATTTATCCCGTCAACACCTACAAATGGCTGTAAAATGCAAAAATAGTATTGACTGGATATCAAAAATGTTTCACGGCACCGTGTTTCACGGCACATATGCACTGTGTCGACGGGATAAAGTAAAATACAGCGTCCTGTAGTCCTATTGAATATTAGGATGAGAATATGGCACAAGGTTGACTTTATGGAATCACACTAACTTAGAACTATATACACATTTTCATGTTCGTTGGCCGTCGCTCATGCACAACTATGGATGATGTTTTATGTTGAAATATAATTCGTTTTAAAGTTAACACTAGTATTGAATTTCGCCGCACATTGAATTGTATAGATGGCACATGTAGGCTTGTCGTGTTTTGAATACCTCTGAATATTTACTGTCTGTTTCACGAAACCTGCCCAAATTTTACGGCCATATAAACAATGCAAAAACAATATTTAACTAACCTAAAACGCCCGCGTTGCCACGATTTTCAATAGTTACATGCAACATTACTGCAACATCAAAACTGTGGCACGGCATATACTGTGGTTTTACACTATGATGAGTTTACCTGGCACGTACTCGGGTACATTAAACTCACGTCAGATCCGCTGACTGCTTCCTCAAGGATAATTGTGTATGTGACTCGAGAACTGGTGCTTATGGGGTATATGGCCAGTATAGCTCCTGATCAAATATCACATTCCTGCAGCCTGATAACGGTCTATATTACTTTATCGAAGAATAACGGGTGTTTCATTGATGGAATGGCGAACAGTGTAGATCCTGATTAGACTGTGCGGATGCACAGGCTGATCTGGATCTACACTGGTCGCAAAACCCATAAACACAATTTTTTCAGTCACAACCACATATAGCGGGCATATAACTTGTTGCAGTTACCAACTGATGCACAGGCTGGTCTGGATCTACACTGGTCGCATAACCCATAAGCCCTATTTCTCCAGTCACAGTCATAATTGAAGGTTTACCCAACAGTGTTTAGAGGTGCAAGTTTTTACACCCAATTCTAAGCTAATTGCTGCAAGCCACATAATACTGTCTCGTCTTAAATCTATCTATAAGCATTGCTGTTAACGCTTTTCATGCTGAAGGTACACGATTTATTTTACCGACAATTTTAAATATTTCGAATGAGTGGTAAGAACATATAATTTCATAGAGAAATGAAAATAGAAAACCTATTAGTAACTTTAGATAACGCAATCAATCCGATTTATATGTAATAGTTCATATGTTGATTTTGTATGTGTCAACTATAACGATTTTATTGTTGGGCTTGCCCCTCGCGTGTTCATGGTTGTTTTAATTGGGATACAATTTTTTGAGCGTCAGTGCGACACCGAAGCGCCCTCGCACACGTGTCAACGGGCTGTGCGTTTTGTGAAATTTCGAAAACAAGGTGCGAGACTGGTTTTAAATATAACGTTGCACTTATGTAATGATTAATTTAATATATATTGATGACAGAGTCACAATATCCGATTAATTGATACGAATCACGAGGGTTTCATTGGTTGAGAAACCGGGACAAACCATACTACTTTTTCTGCAGATTCATTGCTTTAACTACGTCACACGACGGCAGTAAAGGTATCACTGTGCTAAATATAGTACACATCGGCCAGGGGGTATGCTTTAGTAGTCCGGTATAAAAAAATAGTTTTGAGGCCACAGACCCAGTTTGCTTGTAAATCCTGATCCATTACAGCCCAATTTTACTTGAGAAACATGTTGGGGTGTTTTTAACACCAGTTTCCAGCATATTTCTAGCATTTAAAAGAAATTACTGAGCCTGCTTGTCACGTGATGTGAACACTACGTCACATGACACTTTGATGATAAACAATATGGCGGACAGGACAATGTTGAAATTTCTTTCTTAGGAGTAAGTGAACATATTGTTTAATTAGTGAAAATCCGGTGCAGACAGGTTGCAGGTAGGTTCCACAGCATCCAAACGAATAGTGAAAGTGTGAGAGAATGGCCATATTTGGAGGAATCGGTTAAGTTGTATAGTAAAACTAATTGGTGGTTGCTAGCCTAAACAAGACAAACGATAATCGGGTTTTCTGCGCGTATCTTAGCAACACCTGATACACGTGATATCAAACGACATGAAACCAACGATATTAAATATTGTTATAAATGGAGAAATGGGGGTTACGGTATTTGCGGGCAGTTTGGTCGAATATTGTTCATATCATCGGTGCCTTCACTGTTCGTCATTCCGTCAGAGTAGGATAGTGTTATGCTGCCAGCACATGTTTTCAATCAAACCTCTCTAAACCGGACACGCATGCAGTATGTGTATTCTTAATTTGATGGGTTTCATTGGTGTATATTTATGATGATAATGCCTGTTAAATTTCGTAAAGCACAGCCGCATACCTTGGCATAGTCATATATCTGGTTCACAGTGGAACATCTCTAAACCGGACACCCTGGGGACCTCCCAGGGTGTCCGGTTTAGAGAGGTTCCACTGTACATGAGACAAGTCACGTGATTTTGTACCCTCATGTATGAAAATGTGCGATTTCACAGGAAACAATTTACAGGTCTTTTCAGTAAATAACGTTGAATGTTGATGAAATTGTTTATAACAAATGCGGAATTCGAATATCTCGTCAACTTCCGACTCCATTTACGGAAACTATCGTAAATTTTGTGAATATTGTTCACGAGATATTACACATCGCCTTAGGTACAAACTCAAATGGCTTGTCTCATTGATGGAACAGCAGAAGGACGATAGTAGATATCAGACTCGAGACTGGTCCTAAAATCCATAAGCCACGTTTTCTAATCACCATCCCAAGAATACAGAGGCCCGTTTCACTAAACTTAGTAAGACTAAAATGTTCGTAAGCGCAAATTTAGGATCGTCTGGCAATTGCAATTGATGGATTTACATTTATTGAGCATAGGCTGCATATGCAGCCTATGCTCAATAAATGTAAATCCAACAATTATTTACAAGAAAACATTGTTAATGTGAAATGTACAGATTATCATAATTTGGCACTTACGAAAAATTTTAGTCGAACGAAGTTTAGTGAAACTGCCCCCAGTTCTATAACACTACACAACCCGAATGTTCTGGCTGTCTCGCAGGCAGCCATGAAATTCAGGTTCAAGACTACAGGCTTTTGTATCTTACAAGAATATATCCTCATGATTGGTATCACTTGGCAATGCACACTCTAGTCTAAAGCTATTGCGGATTCAAAGTTGTATTCCTTACAAGAAACGTGACAGACGCACTGACGTATGTACGTGTGTACGGACGGACGGACACCCGTGACGATAATAAACTAAACAAGAAATTTGGCATGTCGGCACACGAATGCCCCCGGTGGCAGATTGGAGAAACTGGCAAAGTTAATTATCCTAAGTATTCACAAGCACAATTATGAAGGTCAAATGGCAAGGTATTATTAAGGGCCGTGTTGATGTGTTGCATTTGTCCACAAGTATGAGGTATTGAAATATTAAAGTAATCCATCAAGGGATATAGGAGTTATGACAGAAATGAGAAACTCCGGCGAACTTCTTAAAGTGGGAAAAAGTTTAAAGTTGTCAAGGTCAAAAAGTCAAGGTCATATTAAGGTCAGCATGGATGTGTGGCATTTGTCCACATGTACATTGTATACTGTGTTGACATATTTACATGTCAGTAATCCTCCAAGGGATAAAGATTTGTAACGGAATTTCGAAACTGAAGCGAACTTCTTAATGTGCCGGACATACGGACACACGGAAACACGAAAACACGGAAACACGGGCACACAGTCCAAACACTATATGCCTCCGGCTCTACCGAAACCGGGGGCATAACAAGTGGGTATACTATCAAATAACAGTACTTGATTGTCTTACCACCACAGCTGGGTGATAATAATTATGACCTAGTATATTCTTAAGACCATACATGTACCATATTGTAGCGCCCGCTAGTGTTCACCCCCAGCTAGGGTAACCGGTTACACTAGCTGGCGGTTACACTAGCTGGCGATGCTGACGCCCGCTATTGTTCACCCCCAGCTAGTGTAACCCCTGCCAATAATATGTCACTTAATAATATCTAGATGATGAAAATGATGATGATCATGATGATTATGATCATGATTATTATTGATTAATACTATCTAGATGATGAAAATGATGATGATCATCATGATAATGATGATGATTATGATGATGATGATTATGATCATGATGATCATCATCATTTTCATCATCTAGATATTATTAAGTGACATATTATTGGCAGGGGTTACACTAGCTGGGGGTGAACAGTAGCGGGCGTCAGCATCGCCAGCTAGTGTAACCGCCAGCTAGTGTAACCGGTTACACTAATAATAATAATACTAATAATAAAAATAATAATAATCATCATGATCATAATCATCATCATCATGATCATCATCATTATCATGATGATCATCATCATTTTCATCATCTAGATATTATTAAGTGATATATTATTGGCAGGGGTTACACTAGACATAGCACTATGGCTTTCACTACCGTTACAGCCATAGACCCCAAAGATACCTACTGTAGCGACTTGATTTCAAGATTTGAAATCTGTCGATTATTGTCTAAATGCGCGTCTAATGGTGCTAAACCAGCAGTGCAAAGCCAGAAATTATATTAAATAGCCTGTATGAGTTACAATGGGCGACTTGTCTATTAAAATAAAGTGTTTATCGCTCCTTTTGTCCGACTACATAAAGTGTACAAAGTTTACACGCTACTGTCGCCATTTTGCCGAAGAATTTCCGGCAGAATAAATTAACTTCCGTAATTCTGTTTTTAGTCCGGCGGCCAAAGGCCAACTTTGGGGCTTAACTTCATTTTGAATAACTTAAGTTTTTTATTACTGATTTTGCCTATGTAGACTTTCTAGTTTTAGAATCCGACTGATGAAAATCTGTTACCGTTGAGCATTTGGAGAAATCTGCATAAATTCAAGATGGCTGCCACCAAGATATATTGTGCGGTATAATTGCATCCCCAGGAGGAAATTAAACCATCTAAGAGAGTATAATGAATATATTAACGTGTTGACACAAACGGGCAACTTTAAAATTCAATTCCATAACTGCATATAGAAAAAATCCAAGATGGCCGCCAAATGTGACCATTTTACATACTTTCACTAATTCGTCATATCAAAGAATATAGTTTTTTAATTATGTGTTTAAAACAATGAATGTGTGTTTTTGTGAACTTTGATGTGTAAATATATATAATCTATATAACACAAGTCCAAGATGGCAGCCATATATGAATATATTACAATGTACTTGCAACCGTATCTTGAAAATAAGAAACACTATACTTGCAATCATATCAGAGCGAATTTGCATACCAATATTGTATTTAGGTATATAATTATTCCAATACATCGGGTATGTATTTAGAAACATGTTTCAATCGCATTAGTCCAAGGTGACCACCAAATATCATATTACCTGATAACTAACTCGTGTAGTAAATAGCTTATGTAATTACACCTTGATATACACCATTAGACAGCATCGGCAATAACGTAAGTCTAATATGGCCGTCGGATATGAATAGAGTACCTTATAATAGTAATACAATTAATATAATATTTAAACTCGTGCATTCAGTTAGATATTTTGATATTGTTTTGTCTTGTCTTGCCATTCCATAGCAGCATTCATACTTCTATTGTTGGCAGGGAGATATATTGTACTTTACAATATACTTCAAGGACTTCCCAATTTGTAAAAACACCAGATGTCGTCGTTTATATCATTGGCTCCAAAAACGCAAATGCTCAATGTGATTTACTTTGCAACATCGCATGAAATGGCTCCTCTAGATAGTGTCATTAACAACTTGAGTGTCTGCATATAGCAATTGAATAAGTACAAATTGATGCTACGTCTATATATTTCTGTCACAATCGGTGACTACGTACAATAACATAGTTCAGCCATCCAGTAGCTTATTCCAGTTTCTGGCTACCATTACGTGCTTTCAACCTACTTAGTACAACCACATAGCTGATAGTATTGGCCACATGTTTTCTTTCTGCGAAAGTAGTCAGTTTCCACAAAGCGGCTGTATGCACATGATGGTTGATGTACACCACTTTAATATCACTTATTACTTTGTAAGCTGCAAGTAATTGATGTGTTTTCAGACCACTATCGCCGATGTAGAGCAACATATTTATATGATGAGGTAATGTATGTACAACCTTTTCTGTGTATTGTTTCAAAGATAAGCAATACAAATACTTTATTTTTGTCGAATTATTGTGTAGTTATATGCCATTTAATGAGTTTTACTTATTTAAACATATGACAGAATTCAGGCACCTGTGAATGCATAGATATGTAAAAAACTAAGACATGACGCGTCGTATCCATAAATGTGATCAAAGAAAACAAACCGTAATCACACATATAATTTCCGAGAAGAACATGGAGATGCTATATTAAATACCACAGTAGGACACAGCTAATACAAATGTAATTGTATTATATGACGAGACAATCTAGTTGTGCCATCTAACTACTCAGGGTAACAAAAACGATTATAGTACATGCAGACAGCAATACACATGGTACACAACCATATATAGAACGTGACAAACTTCAAGGTACCATAATATGGATATGAGGCATAAAGTATTCACGCAATTTAACAGACTAATATGAAAATGCTGTTTGTGTCATCATTGTTTTCTTATAGTTATATTTACAATATTAGCTTTCAATAACGGAAACCGATACATTTTGTGTAATTAATGTATTTTTGTGTACAGTATACATGCATTAATTATTTTTGATTCATCATTGCCTTGTATAATACTGTCCTTTTCACTTATGATGGAGAGGTTTGCGGGAGAAATTATATGATGTCTAATCATGTTCAACCACCCAACTGGACTGTTTTGACAATACCAAAGCGGCATCCTTGTTGTCATGTCTTCGTGTACTGCACTTCAATATGATTTTTTTTTGTTAATGATGGGACTGTTGGGTAATAGTTGTTGTCCATGTATACTGCATCCATTCGCCATATATTTATTTCCTTTGAAATGTAATATTTAATCATTACACGATATGATTGCCATTGCCAGGTAATTTATCTTTATATATACGTCTGCTATGTATATAAGTATCTAAGAGATATATTTACTTATAATCCTAGTAATTATATGCAATTTGGTCAATATAAGGCAACATTATTTTTATATTTGGCGGCCATCTATGATTTCTGCTATTGGTAGTTATCTAATTGTATTCAAAAGTTAGTAAAAACGTTCATAGTATACATAACTTCAGTACTGTTATTCCAATTTACTACGAAATGACATCGATGTGCAATTATATACTTAATTATTATTCTCTGTGATGATCGTCATGGGATAATTTCTGTATATATGGCGGCCATCTTGGACTTTCGCTCTTCAAAAATGTGTCTAGTTACTATCAAATTTACTGTAAGCGTTTATCATGTCAATATATCCAAGATTAGTATACATGTTGTTTTCATATGGAGTGTACGTGGGAGCAGTCATATGCAAAATATCATGTTACGTTTGGCGGCCATGTTGGATTTTTACAATTTAACAGTGAATTGAAATTCAATGTTGATCACTTATCTCGATAAGTCAAGTAAATCCACTTTGCGCTGTTAATGTATGCTAATACCTCATGTGGAAACAACAATATATGACACACTATAACTGTTTGGCAGCCATTTTGGATTTATGCAAATTTCTCAAAATGATCAAAGATGACATAGTGTCATCAGTCGGATTCTTGATGTTAATGATGTGGGCAATCAAAATCGCCAATAAAAAAAATATATTTTATTCAAAATGAAGTTAAGCTCCTGCATGGAACGTGCCATACACTTGGCTGCCAGACTATCTGACATCTGAGCGGGAAACCACCCACATACGTCAATCGATTTCATTGGTCGGTTACTTTGCAGATTTCCGATATTTTACCTCGGAAAAAAAATGGCGACGGTGATAAACTGAACGTGTTATGCACGCTGTTTTTCAAAGAAATGTTGAGAAATAACTAGTAAGGAAAGTAGTTGCATATAAATTATGAATGAAATTTGGTGTATTAATATTATTTAAACGTATTGTCAGATGATTTCGGTATCGTACAGTTCACGAAGTGTCAAAATTATGCGCCTATTCTATTCGTATCGAGTATTCGAGTTTAGATTTCGCTATGTGACCCAATGGGATGGAAGCCAGTCTCTATAGCAAAGAAAATAATAAATGAAAAAAGTCAGATAATGAAAAATAGAAGTTAAACATGATATAGAGACATGGCATGTTAGTCTAGGGTTACACTAGCTGGGGGTGAACAATAGCGGGCGTCAGCATTGCCAGCTAGTGTAACCGCCAGCTAGTGTGACCGGTTACACTAGCTGAGGGTGAACACTAGCGGGCGCTACAACCATATAACTGCCGATTGTATGAATTGTTTCCGGCGAGTTAATGCTTTTAACCCTTTGAATCCAAAAGCAAACAGTGCAGATCGAGATGAGCCGGCTCGTAACGAGCCGTCTCATCAGGATCTGCACTTTTTGAAAGTGATTTTCTTTCTTTTTTTGAGAACAAATAAATAAATGGACTAGTCTGAAAATCATTTTGTGACCGTTGGATTGCTTGCAAAATTAACATCAAAATACACTCCAGTTACTTAGGCGTGAAAGGGTTAAACAGATAAGACACTTGACTGCACAGTTAAGAAAATACTGAACATCCATGTATATTATGAGACAATTATACAAAAACCTGGACAGACAAAAAGCAAAACAGAACGATTCTCACCTCAAAGGCAATACAGTCCGAGGCAAACGGCGAATTAATTCCAATAAATCGGCACACACGTGATCGCAGCAGACTCGATTTGTACGGTACTCAGGCGCACTTGATTGTTGGTGTCTTATTGAAGTTCATAAATCAGCCAAGTGGCCCAGCAGTTGACTACAGTGTAGGTCAGTACGATGTGTAACTCGCTAGTTATCAATTTGTCCTACAGCTACACTATCGCCGGCGCTAATCTTGCCAATAGTTATTTCGAAATACTTGAATATTGTGCTTCAGATCAAGCAACTTGATTGTCTGAGCCTGAGCTGTTGCACAGCTCAGGCTCAGACAGTCAAATTGCTTGACTGCAATGTGCCATTGCCAGTATATGTTCAGAAACGTTGATAATCCGAGCAGGTAATATAACAATGTAACGGCTCCATATATCATATGCACTCACACTCAGCCCTTATCACGGTCTGACATATCACGGTGCAATAGGAGAATGAACTAATTAGGTTAAACTCACCGCCTCGTCGTCTTATTCATTTAATGCACATATTCCGACTGTATCGCATATAATAATAGTAAATTCGGAAACAAATGGGCCAACGGCCATTGGCCTGATAATTTATGGGCTAAAATGCCCGGGTATGGATGGTCTTGGAGCCATTTCCCACCCTTAAATATAAGAAAATCTGGACAAATTAACCCAGGTGGTTGTGTATGTGCAGTTATGCAGGCCGGATTTCCTATTGGGGTGTGCGTCAGGGGGGTGCGTCAGGGGCGAGCCCCATGTAGTGCCGCGAGTACGCTAGGGGGTACCCCCCTAGCGTGCTCGCGCCACTACATGGGGCTCGCCCTTTTGACGCACCCCTGAAATTTTTTAACACCTAGATGGCCTGAAATGCACTCTCCTGCATTTTATGTCATTTAAATTCGGATTTCAACGGTGGTAAATTGTAACATTTTCATGCAAAATTACCTGTATATTAATGCATTTCAAGATTTGTTGAGATTACTGTTTTAAAAATAGCGGACCTCGGCGAATTTAGGGGGGTGCGTACGCACCCGTCTCGCACACACCCCCCCCACCCCCCCCCCCCCCCCCCCCCCCCACCCCCCCCGCCCCCCCCCCCACCCCCCCCCCCCCCCCCCCCCCCCCCCCCCCCCCCTGCGTACGGGCCGAGTTATGTGCTGTGAATGTACAATACTTCAGTAACTGTATGCGATGTTTAATACTTAGGCATTGACATTATTGCAAGGTCATTAATCAGTAGTGCATATAGGGCACACCGATTTATTAAAGGTACATCTCCACTCAGTAGGCACAACATGTTCTTTATATCCGAGACATCATCTGATACATTTCTGAGAAAAATAACAGTAATTCACCATTATCCCAAGTATTGATTGTCATTATTATACATTGTATATCGGACGTATGTTTCCTTAAAATGTTAACGGACATTACTATTTATTCTCTGTATTTATGTTTTAATGTGCAATGATCCTACTTTATAATATATCGAAAATATTATTTAATGAGCATAAATAATTAAAAAATAGCATGCCTCATTTGCATATGAACTTGATTCCACCGCGAGTCACTATCAGTAAAATAAATATTACTAAATGATTATACCTGTATAGCGGGCACTTCTAATTTTTAGAAATGGTGGAATGGTGACACAATTATACACTTATGTAATTCCTATAAAGAACAGTTTATGCCTACTGAGTGGGCATGTACCTTTAAATGTCATTACAACATAGTTAACATATTTCATACCGAAAACCCCTATATGAACAACTTTAACTGGTTTTGCTATGCTTTACTATTTATATTCAAACGTATCTGTTGTTACCACTCATTTGAACAGTAAAACGGCTCAAATGAGTGGTAAAAACATATACTTTCGTGCATAATTAAGATTTTTTTTTTTTTTAATTCTTGTCTGAAACAATGTGTAGCCTCGGTATGCAATGTCCTAATTAGCCCATTATATTGTGCATACATATATACATGTATTATGCAATGGCATATGCATAGGAAGTACTATTCGTTACATGTATATGCATTACCTAACAACTATTGTAATAGTATACTGACACAATACAGTTAGAAGCCAAATAAGGAAACAAGCTCACCAGTAGACGATCAAATCCAATGCATGTACGCTTCAGTTAATCCAATGATTTGTTTACAATATACGTTGTGTACATATGTATCATTCTTCTGATGTTTAAACCTGTAAAGATATAACGCGTACTATAGTTAATTTCCCACAAATATTAACTTTACGATAATCACTACACATCTCGTATTTTGTCTATTCACGGTTCGTTGGCGGGCCCGTGGGAAATTGAGCACTGCGTGTACGTGGGTCACAGCCGCAAACCAGCACAGAACACCATTGTCAGTTTCATAAACAAATGTCAGCTTTGTTTCCCAGGTTCAATCGCCCGGTAAGACTGTTTTGGTTTGGCCGTTCCAATGCGGCTCCCTTCATGTCATGTCGGCATGCGTTGTGTATGTACTATTCAGTGTGATTTGTTTTCTCCTGCGGGGACTGTTATTTTCTCGGTAGTTCATTGGGCGAAAAGGGATTAGATGTGTGGGGCTTTCGTTGTATTTGTTTGACTTATACAGCTGTTATAGGGCTTTCGTTGCAAACCAAAGGAATGAATATATACATATCACGTACTGTTGTTTCCCTTTTGGAATCCCACACCGTGTGTTTGCGTCACGCTGAAGGCGCCTCCGCCACAGTTTTGCCCGTGTCATGTGTTTAGCATGCTAGTTTAACTTAATTTATTATTTTCGTTCATGTACATTTATCTCCTTTTGGAATCTTGTACTCGATTACAGGGGCCCGTATCACTAAAATTCGTACGACTACAATGTTCGTAAGTGAAAAATCTGTACATTTTAAATTAACAATGTGTTCTTGTAAACAATTGGATTTACCTTTATTGAGCATAGGCTACATTAGCTACAATATGCGTCGCGGTAATCGGCTATTACCGCTACAATGCTCTATTCATTATTCACGTTAGCAAAATATACTTCCCCATAAACATCGATAAAAGTGACAAAAATAATCTACACATATATGTATATGTATATAAATAAACAATTTCGCAAAATCAGCCCAAAAATATGTTTATTTGTTGATATATTTGACTTTATTCGCAAAATTATTGTCTGGACGTTGCAGCCGTTTCCATCCGCCGCCATCTTTAGTCACGTGATCTCTCTTGGTATAACATGATTACTCTAGTTTCCATATATGGTAGCGGCGGCCATATTTGGAATGCTGACATACCGCGCGAAACAATGGCCGCCACAACATGTGTTCATTGTGACAAGCAATTTACAAAGGCAAAGGTTTTAGAAGAAAAAGCTTGAATTCAAAATTAAGTGTGATTGACCAAACAATAAAGGAAGTTATTGAAGCCGAATTTGACGTATTACTGACACCCGAACAGAAGCAAACGCGCTTATTATTTACTATTTCCGGTGGGTACGTAGTAAAAGTTGTAGGATGAAACGTCCCATGTGTATGTCGCTATAGCCCGCCCACTAAACACGTGATTAGGTCCAGATTTGAATGTTTCACATGCGGGGATATCCGAATGAATCGGGAAATGGAAACAATATGGAGAACACACAGAAAATATGATGGTCGTTTTTAAAACCCGCGTTTAAAAGCACAACATCGCCATACCATGCTGTTTTGATATGCGCAGGTCAGAAAATAATGATTTATTGTACTTGTAGAGATAATTTCAGGACCGTTTGTATACTACTTTGATCACAATCGTGTTCCAAAATGCTGCATCTCGAATCGCGTCGCAAACCAAGAAAGTTGCTAACGTATTTATAGAGCACCGCTTTCATACTGTAGCGAGAGCGGAAGTATGACTATTCATTCTAAGGATGCATATGCATATGCATATGCAGCCTACGCTCAATAAATGTAAATCCATCAATTGAAATTTACAGACGATCAAACATTTGCACTTACGAACATTTTAGTCATACGATGTTTAGTGAAACGGTCCACAGGTTGCGATGCGGCGGGGTAGCAATCTTACATCACAGGTGAACGACGCGTAGCAGGAATTGTAAAATAAGTTTACTAAAATTACTAAAAAGCCAGCGGAAACTCAGAGAAACAGAAGTAGCCACGAAAGCGAAAATCGACAATACCAGGGGCCTATAGTGTCGGTGTTTGGGTTGCATGTGTACGTTCATGGTTATATTATTCACCTATTCACCTTATGGACTTTGCAACCAGTGTTGATCCAGATCAGCCTTTGCATCAGCATCTGATCGGGATCTGCACCGTTCGCAATTTCATCAAATGACCATCCGCCATGCTTCTATTAAGCGATATGTATCGTTATCAGGCGAAAGGAGTGTGCTATTTGAGCAGGCAGGAGTTAAATTTGTCATTAACCCATTAGCGACGGGATACAATTATTGTAGTATGAACAAATTCCCTATTTTCTTTATTTCATATCAGAAGTATATGTTGTTACCACTCATTTGAACCGTCTCGACGAGACGGTTCTAATGAGTGGTAACAATATATACCTATATGGAGCAAAAAACAAAATATTGTGATTTTTTTCACTTGAATGATTGTGTCCTTAGGCTGAAGTGGGTTAAGCACAGAAGCTCCATTTCTCCAGTCGCAGCCACGTATAACATGGTCCAGTCCGGACCAAGACGGAGATGCGCGTGGGTGGACAGGGTAGTGGAAACACTTGTTTGCAACATTTGAACAATCATACATAGTTTTTATGAGTTTTACTCTGGAGATATGTATATACATATTCGGAGGCAGGATAAACAGTGTTTCAGATTTATGTTCGTTTCTGTTGCGGTGCTGCAATGTTTGTGTTGGCCGTCCATACACCATTAACGTCAACACACGAAACGATCATTATGTATAATTGATTCTGCTTGATTATCATCACAGACGTAAAACGTTATTCCGATATAATTATCGGTCTTGCATACGATGTATACGTTATTATATGGAAGCTGGTGAAATGTTGGCTTCAAGTATAATTATGTTAATAAAAGTATGTGGCCCGTCGGCCCAGCGGGACACGTACGCACGCACGCACGCACGCAGGGAACGTGGGAACGAATTGTTATATGGTGGGAAGGAATTGTTAATTCGAGGGAACGAATTGTTATATCGTGGGAACGAATTGTTAATTCTAGGGAACGAATTGTTAAATTGAGGAAACGAACTGTGCAGATCCTGATCAGACTGTGCTGATGCACAGGCTGGCCCGACCTGGATCTACAATGGTCGCAAGACTCGTAAATTCCAATTATCCAGTCACAGCCACATTTAAGGTTCATCGATTGTTCAAGACGTCCCGAAATAACATTGGTAGGCAAGCGGTGAACATAATTATGTGACTCGTCACGACTAATAGATAAAGTGGAGAATACTGATGTATCGTGGACCCATGTCAAGACACTGAAGTGTTTTAGCATCGGGAGCTACAGATACACACAACAAGGGTTCTGGTACGACACGGTACGCCACTTTCCTAATCAGATAACTTATTCAAATCAGGCGCGTAGCGCACAGTTTGCCAGAAAAAAATCGTATTTTCACCGTGACGTCACGCGTACGAAAATAGGTGATGTCCGGAAATTAGTAGGAACATGATTTATCGGGAGATTGGAAGTCGCAAGTAAATGGTTGTAAGCAGAGAACAATATACCCTATGGATACAGATAAAACCATGTCAAGAAGAAACTAACGCAAAACGTCATGATGAACACATGACACATTTTCAATAAATGAAAACATGAACGCGTGGTTTTGTAGGCCGTTTTAAATCATACATTAAATCATACATTACTTCCCGCTTTTTAGCGAACTTGTTAGTGGAACATAATTATGCCACGCTAATTGACAACGGTTTATCATTGTCAATTTAACCCTTACACTGCTGAATTATATTGTGTCGTCTGCTATTTTCGTTCTATTTTCCATTGTTCACATCAAGAACATGGTTTGGTAGAACTTTAGAATCTTTTCCATTGCTGTGAAACCACATTTTTGTTGTTTACGAAAATTGGATATGTTAATTAACAAAGCCGTAAATGCCGTAATTCGATTGAGCTGATAATTGGCATCCGGATTGGATTTGTGTCGCTAAACACGATGCCGTTCACAAAAAATCGATATCTTCATTAACGACGCCGTAAATGACGTCGAAAGTTTTAAACTGTGTACGGCGATTACAGCTTTACTAATTGAGATATCACACTTCTGTAAACGGATTCTGTTTCAGCGAGGAAATATCTATCCGTGTGGAGAGTTTCAGCCGAATATATTTCAGAAAGTTGCATTCAACGTCGTCCGATCCGGCTGAAAATTGGCATATCGATAGAATTTGGCTCGATAAACACGATGCCGTTCACGAAAAATCGATATCTTAATTAACGACGCCGTAAATGACGTCGAAAGTTTCAAACTTTACACGGCGATTACAGCCTTCCTAATTGAGATATCACACCCGTGCTGGAATGCAACAATTGTGCTGGGGATTCAGAATGGCATTATAATCATGCTGAATTTACTGCACAACTACATCTTACATAATACCACAGACAAAACAATTAAGTTCATTTCTTTCACATACAAAACGTCAGGCATATGACCTCAATTATGTAATAACTATGTGTGACAATAATTTGACCACTATTATCAGTGTATACGTTAAATATCAAGCATATCGAGTTAAATGAGTATTCACGTATATCGTGGGAAATTATACTGTTTGGTATGTGTATAAGCATTATATGCGTTGAGAGAAGATGATCTCAATTATGTAAATACAAATTCTCGTTTCTAATATTGAACGCCTGATATAAATACATGCCTAAATTTTTGACAGTTTTTGAATTTTCTGATTTTATTAGTTCTATACACTTAATCATGTTCGGTCTCCTCCAATAATAAGTATTTATATATGTTTTTATAATATCTGTATACATGTATACATTGTAGCACACTCCTGTAGCCACATAACGATCTGTATCGCTTTTTAGAAGCATGGCGGGTGGTTCGTTGATGAAATGGAGAACACAGTGCAGATCCTGATCAGACATGCACAGTCTGATCTGGATCTACACTGGTCGCACAACCCATGATCCCCATTTATGCAACCACAGCCACATACTAGTATATAAATACTGACATGTTAAATAGTTGCTGATAAAATAGTCGGTCAGTCCACCACAAACTAAACTGGTCGACGGCTAAACAAGCGCCCTTTCGTCATGAGCCTACCATCGCTATATACGTCATGGGAAAACAGACAGCACATCGGTACAACAATACAGGACACGCTATGACAAAAAGGGGGGAATTGAAGCGCGTTTATTGAGAAACCTCAGGCCGGCCTGTGTGTCTTTGCCAACTGCTGAGGGCATGCAGCGTCCGATATTTATTTGATGAAGACGTGTCTTTAATTACGGAGCCCAGCATGGTACGTCGAATTCATTTTTTTTGTATTAATTCGTTCCCACGAAATAACAATTCGTTCCCTCCATGAAACAATTCGTTCCCACGAATTAACAATTCATTCCCTCAATTTAACAATTCATTCCAACGAAATAACAATTCGTTCCCATGGGAACGAATTGTTAATTCGTGGGAAAGAATTGTTATATTGTGGGAACGAATTGTTAAATTGAGGGGACGAATTGTCGTTTCGTGGGAACCAATTGTTAATTCGAGAGAGAGAATTGCTAAATTGAGGGAATGAATTGTTAATTCGTGGGAAATAATTGTTATATTGTGGGAACGAATTGTTAAATTGAGGGGACGAATTGTCGTTTCGTGGGAACCAATTGTTAATTCGAGCGAGAGAATTGCTAAATTGAGGGAACGAATTGTTATTTCGTTGGAACGAATTAATAAAAATAAATTAATTTCCCATGCGGGGCTCCGTATCAAATAAAGGCTGTAAATCTATATTATCCTACACTAATGTGCTAGTTGAGCATGAGCTACACTGGTCAAAATATCAGTAAGCTCGTTTTTGGTGATTTCGAACAGCATATTGCCACAGCGTGGTTTACTGTTCTGTTTCCTGTTCCTCTTTATCAATCAACAGACAAGTAGCCTGTTTATGACATACAGAGTAAACACCCATATCATATGTGGCCGTGACTGGAGTAAAACTGGGCTTATGACATTTGGGGCGAGTGTAGATGCAGGGCCCGTTTCAATAAACTTCGTACGACTAAAATGTTCGTAAGCGCAAATTTCTGATCGTCTGAAAATTTCAATTGATGGATTTACATTTATTGAGCATAGGCTGCATATGCTTATGCTGAATAAATGTAAATCCTATACTACTTTACAAGAAAACATTGTTAATGTTCAATTTACAGACTATCATGCTTTTGCATTTACGAACATTTTGGTCGTACGAAATTTAGTGAAACGGGCACTTGTTGCTTATTTATCCCGTCAACACAGTGCGTATGTGCCGTGAAACACGGTGCCGTGAAACATTTTTGATATCAAGTCAATACTATATTTGCATTTTACAGTCATTTGTAGGTGTTGACGGGATAAATAGAATAGTAGGTTAGTGCCGTGAATGGGAAAAAATATCTGTCGCGGCACGGAAACGGGATGTGCTCGGCAGAGCCTCGCCCATGCCGTTTCCTGAGCCTTGCCAGATATTTTTTCCCATTCACGGCACTAACCTACTATTCTCTATCTATTTTTCCTTATTTCTGAACCAAAGTATATGTTGTGACCACTCATTTGAACCGTCTCGGCGAGACGGTTCAAATGAGTGGTCACAACTATACTTCTGATGAGAAATAAAGAAATTCTTGAGCCTTGCCGGATATGTTTTCCCATTCACGGCACTAACCGACTATTCTCTATATCATTTGCGCCCAAGGTTGGTGTAGATCTGTAGAGTAATCAAGCACATCGTAATATGTGGTCGTGACTTGGGAATTATTCTGACATTTGCGCCCAATATATCCGTTGTTGTGTCCCAAGAAACGATGCTTACATTAGGCCATACCATATCTTGTCTATGTTAAGCGTCCACCCAGTTAATCAAAACGTACCTACCAATCCGTTAACAACTTAAATGTATGTTAAAAACTTCCTCAATCCTTTGCTGTGTGCAAAGGGTTGAGGAAGTTTTTAGCATACATTTAAATTTCCGCAGCAAACTTTAGAAAAAAGAAGAAGAAAATAACCTAATTAAAATGATTAAGTGGACATTCATTAACGGATGTATTACTTGGACAAGTCCCGCAATTAGTTTTCATATTACTTCACCAGTAAGTAGTGTAAAATAGCATACACATTGTATTTCACAGAAACAATTTAAAAACATACCCGCACGCGGACGAGAAATAACTTGCTATGGCCTTGTAACATTTACGACGAGTGATTCAGATAATTTATGCAGTGAAAAAGCCCACACCATCTATGTTTGTGTCTGGAGAAACGTCGCTGATGACGTTAGTGGCCAGCTTAGATCATTGCCTATGCTGTAAGCACACCCATCATGTGTGGTATGACGCTAGAAATTATGTTTATGACATACTCAGGGTGCATGATCACGTGGTTACAACAACAACAACGTCGCCCACTCCAAAGTAAGTATTATTTGATATTTTCATTAATATGCAACATATTGTTATGAAATATGGCGCAGCAAACGCGCCTTCATGAGCTGCATTTGGTGGTTCAGGGAGTTCGGCACAGACTTGTGTCGTTTTTGCGAAGAATCGATTCTTCGCAAAAACGACAACAGTTTGTGCCAAAATACAGAGACCACCAAATGCAGCTTAACAAGACGCGTTTGATGCGCCATATTTCATCAAAATCCGTTACGTAATAAGGACAATATAAAAGAATACGTACTTTGAAACGGATGGATTCTGGAAGTTTCAGTACTTGTTGTTGTTGTTAGTACCACGTGATCATACACCTTGATACTACTAGACCAGAGTAGAACCGGATATACAGAGTTAGCGCACTCGCTGTCACTGTATAAAGTAGGCATCATATGGCATGTGTCATCAGTGTAGAGCCGAGTCTACAGTGTGACCAGACACGTCATCTGTGATCGTGACTCAAGAATGATGCTTATACCATGTGTGACCCGTGTAGATCCAGACCATCCTGCACATCCTGCCCGGGGTATGCACTCTTCGTAATCGAGTCAGTAAACACCCGTAATGTTTCTTACAAACTCTGTATATTAGTATCAGGGTGGATAGGAGTGCTGGGAGACCAAGCGCTAGGATGGTCCCAAATGACAGAAAGCATATTTCTCCAATGAAAATGCTCCTCATTGTCGACTGTGATAGAGGAAAGAGGTCATGTAACAGTGTATCCGCGCAGTCTGATCAGGACCTACACAGATCGTAATCACAAGCACGATATAAGCAGAAAGTTCATGTGATAAGCCCAATTTCTGCCAGTCTTACATGTACAGTGGGGTCAGCGTGTAAGTGCACACACGAACGAACACGACAGGTTGGTTCGCTACCCACCCAAAGTGTATGTTGTTACTGTAACAGTATGACTGGCTAATCAGATTAGCCAATAGCATCTAGAGCAAGGTATCCCTCTGGGAGTATCTGGGTTACCAGCTGGGGCTGTCCACGGATGGTGAGTTTCATTACACTCATAGCTACGGATTACATGAATAAATATATAGCTAGATTATCTAAGGATTGTTGTTCCGTTGATCCCGTTCCCATAACATAACATGGTGTCAGAATAGCGGATTAAATAAAATCGAATTTTGAACATTCTGTAGATTGGAATACCATATTCTACATCTTGCGACAGACAGAATTTCAAACATTCACAATGGATCTTAATGGTGTTCCTACGCCGTGCATGGACTGGAATGCAAGCAATCTTCCTGAGGCCTGGAGAAAGTTCCAGGATCACACCAGCTTGATCTTCAGAGGACCACTGAAGGAGAAAAGCGAAGACGTGAAAGTGACATACTTACTGTTATGGGTTGGCGAAAATGGCAGAGATATATCAGCACCCTGCCATTAACCGAGGAACAGAAATCCAACTTGGAGGCGATATGCGACGCAATCAAGAGGCACGTACAACCGAAGGCAAATCCAATATTTGCACGCTACAAATTTAATAACGAAGTGCAGGGAGAAAACAGCATGGAGGCGTTCATCACACAATTACACATTCTAGCCAGGGATTGTAACTACACAAATGAGCCAGAGATGATACGTGACAGAATCGTGTTTGGAGTGAACTCGCAACGAGTAAGGGAGAAATTGATAACGGAGGGCGAATCATTATCAATGGACAAAGCCGTCCAGATTTGCAAGAGCTTTGAATATGCTCAGGAACAATCGAAAACAATGAGCCATGCGACAGCAGCTGCGAGCAGCATCAACGCGATTGGAAGCAGCCAGATGAGGAGTTACGCCGGACCAAACCATTCCAACATACGATACCAGGCAAACAGAAAATTCAGCGCCAGACCAGATCACAGACTGCAGACCGACGACAACAGGAAATGTGGCAACTGTGGACAGTCACATACAAACAGAGAGACATGTCCCGCGATGGGGCAACAGTGTCACGCCTGCAGAAAGTGGAACCACTTTAAATGTATAGCTAGATTATCTAAGGATTGTTGTTCCGTTGATCCCGTTCCCATAACATAACAGTTACCACTCAGTTGAACCGTCTCGGCGAGACGGTTCAACTGAGTGGTAACAATATACACTTTTGATGCGAAATGAGAAAAAATGCATAAAAATATTTATATTTTTTTTATGCATGAAATACAGTGGGGTCAGCGTGTAAGTGCACACACGAACGAACACGACAGGGAATCGTGGCAATCGATTAAATGTTATAGGAGTATACGTGTTCATTGATCAACGCCGGACATAACATATCCACACTGCAACTATCACCTAAGTATGTAGATTTCTATCACCAGACACAATGCTTGCTACCTGCTTAATGTATGTGTCGTTGTAGGAATGGCAACCAGTATATACCCCTAACTAGGTGTATGCTCACGTGGTTACAACAATAACAACACGTTAAGTTGCATTTGGTGGTCTCTGTACTTTGGCCCAAACTTCTGTCGAAAAATGACGTAAGTCTGTGCCGAACTCCCTGGACCACTAAATGCAGCTCATGAAGACGCGTTTGCTGCGGCATATTTCATCAAAATCCGTTGCATAGTAAGGGAAATATCAAATAATACTTACTTTGGAGTGGGCGAGATTTCAACACTTTCAATTGTTGTTGTTATTTTAACCACGTGATCATGCACTTTGCTTATGCAAGGCTGCCAGGGTTGGTCTTGATATACACTGCTTATAACCGTTACCTACTGAAGCCCATTAGGGCTACTTCACTTTTTTTCAATTTCCATTTATTCAAGATGATTTCTTGAATTTTCAAGTTCTTTTCTTGAATTTTCAAGATCTTTTCTTGAATTTTCAAGAAAAGATCTTGAAAATTCAAGAAAAAGAACTTGAAAATTCAAGAAAAGATCTAGAAAATTCAAGAAAAGATAAAATGAAAAGTCATGCAGAGCATGATGTTATTAGCCGATCAAATCAGGGTAAAGTGCATCGAACATATGTAGACCTGTGTCTCTGGTAACATTGTCAATGGTAAACTATTTTCGACCACAGTTCTGTACCCAGCGTTGACATTTTTCTCGATTTTGTGCAGGTTTTGGAAACCCGTTCCCAAATCCATCCAATAGCAGCAATGCCATAGCAGCAATGTTTTGTTGTCAACATTATGTTGCGAAATATTCCAGCGTAACACCTGTACTGTATGCTCTATTTATCTACAAATTACACTCCGCAATACACAAAGTTGTAGTAAGTGTGTGTGTGTTTGTCCGAATTCTGTGGCAGCATGCGAGTGGGCGGAGATACCAGGGCTATATATATCTAGCGGTTACAGTGTCATCTAAAAATAGACGCAAGCTCCTGCGTATTCAGGCACATGCCCAGATTGGCCTAATGTGCCCCATCCGTGATTTTTTGCGCGATGTCGGGCGCAAGACAATCAATAATTTGCGGCATTGACAATAATTAAGGGGGATTGCCGCAATCGCGCGTGCTGGATGCATCCCTGCCATCCCTGCATGACGTAAACAAATCAAAGTTGGCTATGAAAGGCAATTCTTCGTTTTGATTGGTGGAAAATTTTGTGAATATTAATTAACTAGCGTCAAATGACGCGCATACGCGATCCAATGGGATAAACCCGAGATGCTGGGATAAACCCGAAAATGCTGGGGTTACTAGTAAGGAGGTTTTGAGCAGAGGTCGATTATAAATTAGCCGAATAAACACATTTTACGCGATTATACGTGGCTGAAACTTGTTCTGTTTAATAAATAAAAGCTTCAAATTAGCCCAATAATCGGCGTATGTTGGCGTATATGGCCATTAGAGCCAACTATGGACTTCAACAACAATAACTTCCGGGTTAAATCTCTTCAGGCGTTCAGCTCATTAAGTATTCAAAATTGTGTTATTTGGCTATAAGTAAAGTTTTAAACGGAGATAATTGCCAAAAATGCAAACTTTATCGGTTGATGCAATTTGGAAGTGATACAGAAAAATTCGCGTTCGTAGATTACCGAATAGCGGAGAAAAGGGTTGCTACAAACTTTTTCAGAATTCGATGGATAACCAACATATTAGCCGATCTATAAATAGATCGGCTAATAAAAAGTGAAGTGGCCCTAATGGGCTTCCGTAGTTACGGCAATTATAGCGGTTGTTTAGTTCATATTACATTCCACCTGTAGCAGATACAAGGTAGACTGTATGATTTCAATTTATTTTGCTGGCATGAAGACGCAAATTTAGATCTAATACAATCCATTACCAATCTCAGATAAGCATAGAAAGTGATGACACAGAAAAGGCAAAAGAAAAACATCATTTAACTGAAGATGATTATCGTATTTCAGAACCTAATTTCACATAATCATGTTAATAAGACACCTGTACATATGGGAATTGGTAATTGACATGTTTATAACACTAAAATGTTTCAATCGATGATGATTAAATAATCAATTATTTTATCACGTCTACACAGTGCGTATGTGCCGTGAAACACGGTGCCGTGAAAATTTGTTGATATCCTATCAATACGACCTAATCACTGCGTATGAATATGTGCGGTGGCTGGGGTTATTTTTTGCAATTTAAAGTCATGTGTAGATGTTGACGGGATAAATAGAATAGTATGTTAGTGCCGTGAATGTGAAAAATATATGGCGCGGCACGGAACGGCACGTTTCCTAAACCTTGTCAGATATATTTGCCCATTCACGGCACTAATCTACTATTCTCTATTTATATTACACGAGCATCTATAATGGGAACTTCTTTTTAAATATGGCATGGTTGAACATGTACTAAAAGCCACCTCGCAATTACCTGTCAATAGCAGCCACACTTTTGTTTGTCAAATTATGCAATTACTACATAAATGAACATGTAAACAAAAACCACCTGCGATCAAAGGCCAGCTGTGTCTCTTCCCATGGCTGGCCTTTATTCACAGGTTTGACTGTATAACAAAAATGCCAAAATATGCCAAGCCAAATTATCTCCCCTGATCGCAGTTTCTGATATTTGAGACATCATCTGAGTCTCAATCACTTTAAGGACTGACTATATAGAATATGACCTTTTGTTTCAAATGTAGTAGAATCATACATGAGACTGAATGTCTATATAAAGTATATCTGACCCTGTTCTTCTTAGAGTATAGGATACAGAGCATTGAGTTGCCATCTCCGCCATGTTAGTTTGTACATGCGTTCGGACAGTTTCTCCACTTGGAGCGTTTGACACGTACAGCCAATAATGGCAGCAAATCTATTACAATTTGGTGAAATACGTCCCGGATATATAGAATGACAACGTCCTATAAATATTATTTCAGCATACTACAGAAAACGCTAGATATCTGAGCTATTCTACCATCACTCATAAAATATACCATGGACTCTTTTTACATGTGAAAAATGTCAAACTGGCGCACTGTCTATTATTAGAAGAACATCTGACACAGGTAAAAGCCGTATTTACTCGCATAGCTGACAAGTAGACAGCAGTAACAATACATTCAGATAACTGCTTACAAGTCACTGGAATCGATACAGTATGTATGGTAATACAGGTATATTGTATTGTATAGTGTATTGTTCTTACTGATACACGGTCTTTACTGAATTCTCAAACATGTTAACAAAGGGTAAACAAACCCTTCATATATCAGACTTTGTATATAATTTTGATGCAAACAAGGCATAGCCCGCTGTTGTGTAATGTATCCCCATCATGTTGCACCAAATTGTATTCATGTGTTTGTCATATTATTAGTGGTATGTTTCAAACGCAGTAAGAGGTAAAACTGGCCGATGGCTTGTACACACTAAGATGGCCGACATGGAAACTCCAGGAACTGTGTGGGATATAGTGAGAAGGAAATGTTCACATGTATGTTATGCATATACCCCTTCACATTTACGAAGCAATTATGCATGAATCATTGGATTATCAGGGGCACCACCAGTCCTTAAGATACACCCGCTCGATATACCGGGACGGGGTGGGGTATCCATCCTTCGTTATAAATTGTAACAGCAGTTGAGGAAGTGATAACAGTTGTGTATGTATCTAACTCTGAGTTAATACTTGACATTGCAATTTGAAAACAACTTGAATATGAATGCAAGTAAACACGGATGTCGCACTTACTACCTTACGATTTTGATAAACAAAACAACAGCGATATCGTTGGTTGTCTTTCCCTCGAAACTGTGGACGTTTACTGCGGACATCAATTTCGGTTTGATGTCACGTACTTGCTTAGTTTAAGCTAATATGTGGCTGTGACTGGCGAAATAGCGCTTATGGATTTTGCGACCAGTGTAGATCCAGATCAGCCTGTGCATCCGCACAGTCTGATCTTGATATTCATAGGTCGCCGTTCCATTAATGAAACGCCCGCTATGCTTCTAAAAAACAATGTAGATCCTTATCAGGCTACATGGATGTGTTATTTGATCAGGAGCTACACTGGTCACGAATCTGACAAGCGCATTCCTCCAGTCAGAACCACATATAAGCAATTTGACGTCAATCATTGACAAAATTGTGTTTGGCTCAAATGCCCTGGGGCCCGTTTCACTAACGAACTAAGCAAGTACTTTTGTCATAAGTTATAACTTAAGTCCGGAGTACGTGCTTAGTCCGTTTCACAAAACATCTTAGCAAGAACGAAAATCGAAATTTACTATCAAAAACTAAGACAGGTAGCTAGCAGTCTTAAGTTATAACTTAGATATTTAAGTCGGAACTTATGAAATAAACAAAGATGGATGCCCCCATGTGAGCCGAGGTGGAGAAAACAATTCACTGACAGCAGGTAAATGTTCACTTCATACGAATACTTTTAGCAATTATCTGCCATATAAACCATATATGCTTACATATAGATAGCCACACTTGTGCTAGTTACCCGTGTATTGCTATTTGTGATGTAGGTCATGTCGTTACCAGTATTCGTTATGCCCAGTTATCGACAACATTTACAACCACTGTAGATCCAGATGACCCGGCTCGTAACAAACCATCTGTATGCTGTACATGTATGTCTGTTTGTCGGTTGGTGTCATTCAGTTGGTCGGTATCAGTTGGTCGGTGTCAGTTGGTCATGTCGGTCGGTGTCTGTCGGTCTGTCAGTCGGTCGGTCGGTGTCGGTCGGTGTCGGTCGGTGTCGGTCAGTGTTGGTCGATCAGTCGGTGTCGGTTGGTCGGTCGGTCGGTCAGTGTCGGTCAGTTGGTTTCGCACGGTCGGTGTCAGTTGGTCGGTGTTGGTCGGTCGGTGTCAGTCTGTCAGTTGGTGTCGGTCGGTCAGTGTTGGTCGGTGTAGGTTTGTCAGTGTCGGTCGGTCAGTCGGTCGGTCGGTGTCGGTATGTCGGTGTCGGTCAGTTGGTTTCGCACGGTCGGTGTTAGTGGGTCGGTCGGTGTCGGTCGGTCGGTGTCAGTCGGTGTTGGTCGGTGTCAATCGGTGTCAGTCGGTCGTTGTTGGTCGGTCGGTCGGTCGGTCCGGGTCGGTCGGTGTCGGTCGTTGTCGGTCGATTGGTGTCGGTCGGTCGGTGTAGGTGTGTCGGTCGGTCGGTGTAGGTGTGTCGGTCGGTCGGTCGGTGTGTCGGTCGGTGTAGGTGTGTCGGTCGGTCGGTCGGTCGGTCGGTCGGTCGGTCGGTCGGTCGGTCGGTCGGTCGGTCGGTCGGTCGGTCGGTCGGTCGGTCGGGTCGTCGGGTGGCGGTCGGTCGGTCGGTCGGGTCGGTCAGGTCGGGTCGGTCGGTCGGTCGGTCGGTCGGTCGGTCGGTCGGTCGGTCGGTCAGTCGGTCGGTCGGTTGGTCGGTCGGTCGGTCGGTCGGTCGGTCGGTCGGTCGGTCGGTGTCAGTCGGTCGGTGTAGGTTTGTTGGTGTCAGTCAGTGTCAATGGGTATCGGTCAGTGTCATTCGGTGTCGGTCGGTGTCGGTCAGTGTCTATCAGTGTGAATCGGTGTCGGTCGGTGTCGGTCGGTGTTGGTTGTGTCTATCAGTGTCAATCAGTGTCGGTCAGTGTCAATCGGTGTCGGTTGGTGTCGGTGTGAGTTGGTCGGTCGGTGTTTGTCGGCTCTTGGTGTCGGTCCTGCCCCTCCCCTGCCCCTGCCCCTGCCCCCCCTCCCCTGCCCCTGCCCCTGCCCCTGCCCCTGCCCCTGCCCTGCCCCTGCCCCTGCCCCTGCCCCTGCCCCTGCCCCTGCCCCTGCCCCTGCCCCTGCCCCTGCCCCTGCCCCTGCCCCTGCCCCTGCCCCTGCCCCTGCCCCTACCTAATGGTGTGTCATGTATGAACGTCCGTCCGTCCATCCGTCTGATTGACTATCCGACTATTGTTTGTTCTTTCTTTACAGAACATACAAACGATGGCAGCTGCATTTGCTATAATCCAGGCGCGTAATTTACGACTGGAACGAGTCTTTAGGACCGAACCAATCCCCTAGACTTCATGGATAACGAGGACCAAATATCGAAATTCAGGCTGTCTCGTGATTTTTTTCTACAAGTATGCGACATTGCACATGCTGACATTATACGGTCAAACCTGAGATCACACAGTCTGTCAGTGTCATTGCAAGTGTTGACTGCATTGCGATTTTACGCAACTGGTAGTTTACTGGCGGTTACTGGAGATATATACAACATTAGCAAATCAAGTGGTTCTAGAAAGTGGAGTAGAACTTTTGCGGACAGTGTTAGCCTGTGTTTCGTTTCTGATAAGGAGATACCTTGTTTTCAGACTAGATGGAGAAACAGTCCTGACGCATTTAACAAAAATTTCAGACCCGTCCGCTGAATGCACGTGGCATTAATCCAGTCCTATACTGGTCAACATGTTCAGGGGCAATCCTATATGTGTGACACTGACTCACACAGTGCATGCATTTCTACATGTAATCAACAAATTACCCGTGTCCAGTTCAAATAAATATAATATGTCATTCAGTAGTTGTATCAGATACATCCATATCTGACCAGGCATACCATTAATAATCCACAGTACATGTGTTCTGCTGACTCTGAAACGTGATTTCTGAGTTTATGAGGTAATCTAAGTAAAATTTAAAAAAATGGTCGAACTACCATTTTATTGGAATGTAAAAATAAAAACATTGTTAGTTGCTTCTTTTGTTGCTGTTTCATGTCATATGCCAATTTATATTACAGTATAAGGTTCACTAGTTGGCAATACATATATCCACATGTATTCAATGGCGTCGGAATATTGAGATAAAATTTATATTCTACATGAGATTATTTTTAAAAATTAATAATATTCAACATTAGGCTTGCAAATCCGTTATTTTAGATGTCAAAACACATAAAGGGAAAGTAAAGTCATCATAAAAATATATGCCCCGAGCGGGATTTGAACCCGCGCGGCACATACCGAAGCTGTAAACAATAACTAAGTTGTAACTTATGACGGACTTGTTATGACCGTCTTAAGTTTGTGTTGTGAAACCAAATAAGCAATGACTTAAGTCGGTCATAACTTTTGTCATAAGTTATAACTTCAGTTCGAACTTATGAACAAACTAAGATTTGTTAGTGAAACGGGCCCCTGGTTTAGAAGGTCTTCGAGCCAATGTTGACCCTTAAATATAAGGTAAATAAATAATCTTTCAACCATGATGCCAGCTAATGCTTAGAATCGTTTAAATAGTTTACAGTTATTACTTACAATGTGACAGGCGTTGTGATCAAAGACCCCGAAGTGCACACAGAGTGTATATAACAGCTCAGCTACATACGACATGTACAAGCACTGTAAAGTCGCGGGTATACTAATACGACTATAACTCGATTTCTTAAAATAATTTGGAAATTGCTTTCTTAGTTACATCATTTCTAAGCTATCTAGCCAGGTTTCGCAGTCAATTTCCTAAATTCTTCGTTTTTTCGACTCTGTCCGCCACCAACCACCTCATGTTTGCGCCATATTAAATTCCAATAGGAAAATCGTTGTTTTCGCTATAAAATCAATATTTGATGGAATTTCATCAAATATTGTTTTTGGGGATGGTGACTTTTTTGTTATTGATGAAAAATTACTTACAGTTAAATATATTTTAGATTTAATGTGTGTAATAGCAAAATGTTCGTCGGCAAAAAAAACCTGAAACATACATTAAGTTCACACATTCTTGCTACTGCCATCGTACTGTTGCTGTTGGTACGGGGCGCTACAAAGCGTTTCCATTCTTCTTATCATGCTTATGGCAGAGAAAGATACGAGCATCTTCTGAATGTATTGGATATCGACAATTCCCCTTAACCAGATGGCCCATGGAAATTAATTCATATCCACGCTATTGATAATAAACGTCGAGATTGATCCTCGAGTGATAAATGTACATGTCAAGCGAACAATTGGCTGTCAGCCTCGTGGAATGGCCGTAGTAACGCAGTAGTTCATTTTATTTAATTAAATTTTGTGTTCGACATTCTGCGCTAGGACTTGTGTTGTTTCGTGTAATTCAGTATCAGGATTTCTCTGAATTCATTTAACTTCTATTCGACATCATTCTACAGAGCCCCGCAGGGGACGTAGAATTTTATATTAATTCGTTCCCACGAAATAACAATTCGTTCCCTCAATTTAACAATTCGTTTCCTCGAATTAACAATTCGTTCCCACTTGGGAATTGTTAATTCATGGGAACGAATTGTTATATCATAATTAACAATCACGCGACAATGTTGGTAAATTAAGAAAATGTGCATGGATTTGTCAAAACAAGACTTTGCGAGACTATTGCAAACCAGACGGCACATCCGCATACACAGGTCCTATAACTACTGTCTGTTTCACGAAAGCTGCCCAAATTTTACGGCCATATAGACAATTCAAAAACAATATTATTTTCGATAATATTAAATTGAAGGAAAATTTAAGAATGAGCCTTCTTTTTATTTCGTGAAATTTGGTCAAATATTGAATTTTACAGCGAAAAAACAATTTCCCCATGTTAAATCCCCATAGACATCTTCACGGAGTTTCAGAAATACTGGACCGATTTTTAAAATTTACCTTTTGTTTTCTTAGTTAGATCATTTCCATGCTATCTAGTCAGGTTTCGGAGTCAATTTCCAAATGTTTTCGTTTTTTGACTCCTCCCACACTGCCTTACCTCTTTTTCCCCCATGTTAAATTCCCATAGACAAATCAATTTTTCGTAAAAGAATCAATATTTGACCAAATTTCACGAAATAAAAAGAAGGCTCATTCTTAAATTTTGCTTTAATTTAATATTATCGAAAAAAAAATTGTTTTTGCATTGTTTATATAGCCGTAAAATTTGGGCAGCTTTCGTGAAACAGACTATAGGGAACGGAACTCAAGAAAATCAAGAGTCATTTCCCCTTTAACTATTTTCAGAGAGGCATTGGCGTTATAATTGGTGGATTTAGTTGATTTGACGTCACGTTGACGTCACGTTGCTCAGTTTACGCTGAGCACCATGACGTTAAAGATACATG
>CM055274.1:43865950-43896154 GCA_029237695.1 Conchocele bisecta | reverse complement strand
TTAAAGATACATGCCCACTCAGTAGGCACAAACTATAATTTATAGGAATTAATTAAGCGTTTAATTGTGTCACTATTCTACCAGTTCTAAAAATTACGAGTGCCCGCTATACAGATATAATCATTTATAATATTTATTTTACTGATAGTGACGCGCAGTGATATCAGGCTATTTTCATATGCAAATAAGGCATGATATTTTTTAATTATTTATACCAATTAAATGCGTCACCTGAAAAAAGAATACTTTCGACAGATTACAAAGTATGATCACTACACATCAAAAAATAAATACAGACAATAAATAGTAATGTCCGTTAGCATTTTAATGAAACACAGTTATCGCCCCTGTTATCAGTTTGGAAATTTACGTCTGATATAAAATGTATAATAATGCCAATCAATACGTGGGGTAATGGTGAATGAATGTTTATTTTGCCAGAAAATGTCTCAGATGATGTCTCTGATATAAAGAACATGTTGTGCCTACTGAGTGGGCATATACCTTTAAACCGACTAAATCCACGACTACTAACGTCGGTGATGCCCCGGCAATTGTTCTAAAAAGTTACTCATGTTTTTTTCAAGTTAGGTACAGTGGGGTCAGCGTGTAAGTACACACACGAACGAACACGACAGGTTGGAACGCTGACCCCACTGTATTTCATGTATAAAAAAAATGTAAATATTTTTTCTGCATTTTTTCTCATTTCGCATCAAAAGTGTATGTTGTTACCACTCAGTTGAACCGTCTCGGCGACATACACTTTGGGTGGGTAGCGAACCAACCTGTCGTCTTCGTTCGTGTGTGCACTTACACACTGACCCCACTGTAACCTTTGTATAAGACTCGTATATCGTCGTCGTGGCTTCATTGGTACCCGCGTTATTTAGTCGTATACAACGTGTGTTCAATGACTCATTTGCATAAGTATGTATGTTTCAGTTAAACCTCTCTAAACCGGACACCCTGGGTGTCCGGCTTAGAGAGATTTCACTGTAAATCAGGCAATTCATCATTCTGAGCCATCGTTGTGTGCTATGCAATCACGAACAGACATTATCGCCTGAGATAAATGACCAAGAAACTCATCAAAAATAAGATCACATGTGTTTTATTGGTATCCGGTTTAGAGAGGTTCCACTGTATTACATGTACATCAGAATCTGCAGTGTGTGTCAGTATATTGTCTGATATTTAAAAATATCCCTTATCTACGCAATGGAATGAGAAAGAAATGAGCATGGAACTATCAATGTCAGATATTTAGGGGTGAAGTGGTTTATATACGTGCATGTACTTGACATTAATCTACGTACCTAGCATACTTCAATACTGGTATCCTGTTAGAACTAAACCAAGGCGTGTATTTTCCATGCGCAATATCCAGCAGTTGTTGTAACAACACTTTCCCTGGCTGCTGTACAGCTGGTTAGCGCAACAACATCGGGGAAATCACATTGGAGCTATCCTGTTAGAGGCGCTGAAATTGCAGGAGGCCAATTCGCCGTCTTTGCCAGAGCAGTGCTAATGAATATTGCAAGCAGCGTAGTCACAGGACAGACTGCTTGGTATTGTCAGTATATATATCATGTATATAGACTGTTCACAATTTGCAGAACATAGCGAAGTGATATTGTTGATTGTGTTTTAACGCTTTGAAACCGAAAGCCCGCTATAGCGGTTTATGCAAACAGTGCAGCCACGGATGAGCCGGCTCGTAACGAGCCGTCTCATCAGGATCTGCACTTTGTTAAAGTACTTTTCATACTTTTGAGAACAAAATACTCCCTTTTCATAAATGGAATAGTCTGAAAACCATTTTGTGACGGTTGGATTAGTTGCAAAATTAACATATCAAAATCAATTCCAGTTACTTAGGGGTGTAAGGGTTAATGTGGCTATATACAGAACACTGCTTAATAATAAAAAACTATTATTTTCCCATAAATCAATAAATCACATTTGTGTTCAGATAGTCTTCGAATAATTATCCATACTTTCTCGTCAAATGAAGACTTTGTAGCTAATACTATTATGAATGTTTGTTTATATCCCAAAGGCTTTTGCATTAACTGCTACCTATCTCCTGGTCAGTTTCAATATTGGTTTTTAAATCAACCAATCAATAATATATATTCAGTATTGAAAAAGATAGGTCGGTGGGGATGTAGCATTTTGATGGATGGCAGTGAAAGTGTTTTCATGGAGAAATGGTGCCGCATGGAAAAATATTAGTACTTTAGTGGAGAGATAAGACATAAAATGCACATCTTGTAGACAAATAAGACACAATGCACATATTACGGGAATGACAGACAGCTAATACTTTCGTGGAAAAATAGTAGTACTTTGGTGGAGAGATAATATATAAAATTCACATCTCGTAGACAAATAAGACACAATGCACATATTACGGGAATGACAGACAGCTAATACGTTCGTGGAAAAATATTAGTACTTTAGTGGAGAGATAAGACATAAAATGCACATTACTTCAATTCCCGCCATAGAAGGCCAAATGTATATACTTTTATAATATTGAGTTCATTATTTTTGACCGCATTTGCGATATATTGATAGATATTTCTTATTATAGAAGAATCTCGGCAGAAAGTTGTGATTACGGCAAACCGGGCCCATGTACATGTATACGCCTATGGTGAATTCATATGACGTCTGTCAGCAGCCAAAACCCCGGCCTTTTGACTATTGACAGACGTCTGTCAGCAGCCAAAACCCCGGCATTTTGGCTATTGACAGTCGACTGTCAGCAGCCACTCCGAAAAAATATATTATTTGACTAAATGGTCAAATAATATATTTTTTTCAATACTGAAAAGTCTGAAAGTAAACACTCTGTGTCGTTTTCAGTGGGATACATAGAGGATATTCCATCGTACATGTTGAATAGCGGGAAATAATACACGAGTGTGCATAGGCTTCCGCGTAAGCAGCGAGTGAGCATAGCGAAACGAGTTGATTGCACGGATGCCGACGAACACGAGTGTATTAGTTCTGCTATTCAAACATGTACGATGGAATATCCTATTTATTACACTTCCACAGCGGATATATATATGCACATTTAGTCTATTTTTGAAATTATAATCAATGAATTGTGATGTGCGCATGAATAGTTATACAATGACATGTTTTCCCGCGTGTTGATGTTACGTTGTGTGACGTCAAATGTGACTGAATGTAAACGTTTTGAAATTCAAATTACGCAGCTGTTTCTATGAACCAGCTATATTCGAGTGCATGTTTGGAATGTGTTCATTCACATTAACATTCTAGATTAGTCGAGACCCTTTCCAAATTGTCAAACAACTTTATTTTTATTATAATAAAAATTAAACATTTTGCATGGTAGCTCGTGGTTTCTAAGGAAACAGGCGCGCAATTACGGGCGTTCTCTTCACGGTGTATTATTTATAAGGAGTTGATTACGGGTTTTCTCTCACAGCGAAACCCGTGCAAATAATTTGCAAGAGTGTAATAAACAAAACCATTTAGTTGCTTTCAAATGTCAATAAAATAATTCATGTTTGTTTTCATGTGTTACTAAAGTTTGCAAGTGTATCATTAATGCAATCAATAGTGTGTGCATGACAATGACATGTACAAACGAAGTTATGTTTACAGTTACTTTAAAGTGACTGCGACTGTGTCTCAGATTGTCCCTCCGAAGTTGCATTTCACACAAAAAGTTGAGATAAGTCAATGCATATTTAATGAATACATTCGCAACTTGTCCTTGGTCATAAACATGCGTTTGTCGGCTCATCATCGCATAACAATTTGCATGTCAGCTTTCCTTGTCGTTGACCGCAAGTCTCGGAAGTTCCATGCTAACTGTAACTTGGCCGTATTGTGTCATCTACTGGAAGACACAGTAGTAGTGACGTCATTCCTCTCATCGTTTCATGGTTACCATTTACATCATTGCATGTACGAGGCAAAACAAACCCGTACGTGATATTGAACTATTTTCCAGCTTCACACTGCCATGGTAGTGTATTTCTGTAGCCGATTTCATCAAAATTGCAAAGTATACTTATCTAGCAAAGTATACTTTCAGGGAGTAATCATTTATTTTTCCCGAAATGCATTATTTCATATAAAACTAACGATTGCATATATTTGATGATTAAAAGTATGCATAATTATTATTCTGAATTTATTACATTATCACAGCCAAAATGGCTGTGATAATGTAATAAATTCAGTATAATAAAAATTAATAAATTTATCCTAAAATTGAATATTTCTCCCTCAAAGTATACTTTGCAATGTTGGTGAAATAGGCTACTGGTGTGTTCAAAAAATCAATCCACTGGCGTAGTTTTCGACCCCTGGTAATCATTGTAATGACACGTTTTATCAACATACATTTGAGAGAGTAATCGATTCTTCAACACATACATCAGGGGCCCATTCACTAAACTTCTTACGACTAAAATGTTCGTAAGTGCAAAATTATGATCGTCTGTAAATTTCACATTAACAATGTTTTCTTGTAAACAATTATTGGATTTACATTTATTGAGCATATGCTGCATATGCAGCCTATGCTCAATAACTGTAAATTCATCAATTGACATTTCTAGACGATCCTAAATGTGCACTTACGAACATTTCAGTCGTACTAAGTTTAGTGACACGGACCTCTGGTATCTACATCCATATGTCTCATTCTATATTATCATAATATATCAGTTAATCCGTATTTTGAACGTGTTTTCTAGTCAGCAAAGTGTCGTCTACATGGACATAACGGAAACTATTCCAAATTACCATATTAAATATTCATGAAATCAAATGAGCTACCAACCATTAATTACAAAATAGGTTTACATTATGAAACCATAAATAGCGTTGCAAACGTTAATTATTTTTCGGTATTATAAACATATTTGTTACAAATACCCAATGTTGTAAAATGCGACTTATAGGTTTACATACATGAACAAGTGGGTCCAGACATACGATGCAGGGGCCCGTTTCACTAAACTTCGTACGACTAAGATGTTCGTAAGTGCAAATTTAGGATCGTCCGGATATTTCAATTGATGGATTTATATTTATTGAGCATAGGCTGCATATGCAGCATATGCCCAATAAATATAAATCCAATAATTGTTTACAAGAAAAGATTGTTGATGTGCACTTTACAGACTATATTAAATTTGTACTTACGAACATTTTAGTCCTACGAACTTTAGTGAAACGTCCCCCAGATCCACAATAACTATTTTTCCGACGCTGTTTCATCATTTTCTAGACATATCTGATAGCCAGTACCTTTAATAATAATACATTAAAGGTACATGCCCACTCAGTAGGCACAACATGTTCTTTATGCCTGCTATACATATATCATCATTTATTAATATTTATTTTACTGAGTGACGCGCGGTGGTATCAGGCTATTTTAATATGCAAATGAGGCAGGATACTTTTTAATTATGTATACTAATTAAAAGCGTCACCTGCAAAAAAAATATTTTCCACAGATTATAAAGTATGATCATTGCATATCAAAAAATAAATACAAATGATAAATAGTAATGTCCGTGAACAGTTTAAGGAAACACGGTTAACACTCCTGGTATCGGTGTGAAAATTTACGTCTGATATAAAATGTATAATAAGGCCAATCAATACATGGCGTAATAGTGAATGAATGTTTACTTTGCCAGAAAATGTCTCAGATGATGTCTCTGATATAAAGAGCATTTTGTGCCTACTGAGTGGGCATGTACCTTTAAAGGTACATGCCCACTCAGTAGGCACAAAATGTCTCAGATGATGTCTCTGATATAAAGAGCATTTTGTGCCTACTGAGTGGGCATGTACCTTTAAAGCAATATAACGTGGAGCCGCATGATCTACCACTAGATATCATATATGGATGTGATGTGACTGGAAAAAATGGGCTTATGTATTTTGTGAGCAGTGTATCTCCTAATCAAATAGCACACTCCTGTAGCCTGATACCGATCTATAGTGCCTATTAGAAACATGAAATGTGCTTTGTTGATGGAATGACGAACAGTGTAGATATGGATCTACACTGGTCGCAAAACCCATAAGCCCAATGATGGAATGACGAACAGTGTAGATCCTGAAGCACAGTCTGATCTGGATCTACACTGGTCGCAAATCCCATAAGCCCAATTTCTCCTGTCACAACCACATATTTGAACGTAGACCACATGTGTATTGCTTTCATGATGGTGCATTGGGAACCGTCCATTTCCATTAGTGATTAATTGAGAAATGTTGACATACAAATAATGCAATCATATAATTGACCTTGCACTCGAGCCCATGCGTGTACTTCAGGGATCCATTAGTATGTATGTTTTCTGCATAGACAACCGCCTGCGTTAATTTTGCCTATATTTTCAACGTTTCTTAACCAAGGTGTATGATCACGTGTTTCCGAACGGCGTGACGTCATGTTAGTTTATATGTGTTTACAATATATTTCCTTTAATATCTTTCTAATGGAATGACGTATTTTTATGAAATATACCGCAGCAAATGCGGTACACGTTGCCCTTTATTGTATAGGCGCCATTAGGCGGCTTTAAACTTTCAGAGTACCAATAAAACACATATGCCATCGTATTTGGTGCGCTACATATCATCAAAATCCGTCAGTTTGTTAGGAACATTGCAAAGAAAATCGGGTTCGGAAACGACGTGATCCCACACCTTGTTAACATCTGTAGCCTATTTCATCAACCTATCAACACTTGATCAATCAGGACCAGTAGCCTATTTCATCAACCTATCAACACTTGATCAATCAGGACCAGTAGCCTATTTCATCAACATTGCAAAGTATACTTTAGTAGCAAAGTATACTTTGAGGGAGAAATTTTCAATGTTAGGATAAATTTTTTTTTTTTTATTATACTTAATTTATTACATTATCACAGCCAATTTGGCTGTGATAATGTAATAAATTCAGTATAATAATTCTGCATACTTTTAATCATGAAATATATGCATTTGTTAGTTCTATATGAAATAATGCATTTCAGGAAAAATAAATGATTGCTCCCTCAAAGTATACTTTGCTACTAAAGTATACTTTGCAATGTTGATGAAATAGGCTACTGTTGGCAATGCCAACTCGCAATCAAGCAGTTTCTTTGATCGTTTGTGCTTCAGCTGTGCTCAGTCAATCAAGCTGCTTGATGTGAAGTACAAGTATTTTTTAATGAAGACATTTATAGATACGGGCAAGATTAGCGAAGACGTAGCGTAATGCCAACCCAGTGTATTTTCATCACGAGCTTTGTATTAAGGAATAAAACGATGGACTGTTGCGTTTAAAGTAGATCAAATGTATTGTTCACCCCAGTAAGTGTAACAGCACATGGTTGTATTACTTATATTTACACTGCATTTTCTGTTACTTTCAAAACTGTAAATAACCAAATATAGAGCTACAATTAACAATAATCTGGATTTACGTCAATTTACGTCATTTTGTCGCCATTCCTGGAACAGCGACGTAGCGAACTTTAACCAATCAACGACATCGCGCAGAATGTTGGGTCGAACGATGTCACATGACGTTACCGAACGGCGTCAGCACAATGACGCAACGTAAAGAAGTCCACGTTCTTTTCAATGAAAATTAAACCAAATCATACTAGTGCTTGCGCATTCTGTAGCACGAAAGTGACCTTATAATACTTCAGACTAAAAATAGTCATTGAGTCTAAAATAGCTACTGGTGCCAACGATTACGAACCTTATGTATTTTAGCAATGCATAGTAAAAGTGGTCACACGTGACGACGTGTATACAATTCTGCTGTGAGTATACGGTTCTAATGAAGATCCATGCTATGGCTGGCGTCCAATCAAAATGCAGAAAATATTTAAAAAAACGCTGCAGTTTCTAATTGAAGGGTCAGTGGAAGAAGGGGGCTAACTCCATCATGGAGTTATCCCCCTTCTTCCACTGACCCTTCAATGTTCTTCAGTTGTAAACGCATGGATCTGATGAAGGGAGGAAACTGTATTTTTCGATGACCGACAGCATCTCCAGAGTTACCGGCCATATTGCGGAGATCATTTGAATTGTTCAGCTGATTAAGGGGGCTCATCATATCGTGGAGTTAGTCCCCTTCTTCCATTGACAGCTTAAATACAGTATTCATGTTAACTACTCACTGACAAACCTGCATGCAACATTTACACGCAGGAATGACGTGTACTGATTGATTTTGCATTGTGCCGTTGTGTACAATCGTGTTTTGATCAGCATACGGTGTTCCGAGCGAGGGAAATCAACACGAATACAGGTGCGCGTTGTGGATGATGTCATCAGCTAAACATGCCAATTTCGCCACGAGTCGGGTATTATTTTACGGAGCCCCGCAGGGGAGGTAGAATTATTTTTTTCATTAATTCGTTCCCACGAAATAACAATTCGTTCCCTCAATTTAACAATTCGTTCCCACGAAATAACAATTCGTTCCCACGGGAACGAATTGTTAATTCGTGGGAACAAATTGTTATATCGTGGAAGGAATTGTTAATTCGAAGGTGGGAATTGTTAATTCGAGGGAACGAATATTGTCATTTCGTGGGAACTAATTGTGAATTCGAGGAAATAAGTGTCATTTCGTGGGAACGAATTGTTAATTCGAGGGAACGAATTGTTAAATTGAAGGAACGAATTGTTATTTCGTGGGAACTAATTAATAAAAAAATCGATGTCCACTGCGGGGCTCCGTATTATTTTCTTATTAATCCACCGACTGTGATGAAAATAAAGCTCCCAGAGGGCGGATACGTCTGTAGAATTGCGTAGAATCCGTGCCTACTGGTTGTTGCCTGGTCCTTCTTACTACATGCAGGTAAATAAGTGAGTTGATTTGTGAGACATGGGGCTTATGGGATTTGTGCCCATCTCTGCTCCTGATGAAATAACACACTACTATATGTGTAGCCGGAAAACGATATATATTACTTGTCATAAGCATGACGGGTGTTTCTTTGGTATAATGACGAATAATGCAGATCCAGATCAGACTGCGTGGATGCACAGGCTGATGTGGATCTACACTGGTCGCAAAACCCATAAGCCCCATTTCTCCAGCCACAGCCACTTGTCGATTCTGACATTATTCGTCCCATTTCACCAGTCCCGTAACTACAGCGGGTCCTGCACTCGGGAACACTATACCCATTCCGTAAAATCGTGAATAGAGAGTGGTCGACATTTTGTCTATAAAGCTTACAACAGGGACCCTGTAAATCCGGAACGATGGACAAAAGCCGGAACAAAGGCTCCGTGAAACAGAATGCGGGTTCCATGGTGGTGGATAGCGAGGCGAAATGTTCCAACCATTACTTGAAATACTAATTCTTTCTTTCATATAATTTGTATTTTAGCATATGTCTACACGCTTTAAGGGCTTGAATTGTCAAAACAACTCCTTTCAATTACATGTTAGATAATGTGTATCACGAATATATGCACCGTTGTCAATCATTAATAATTTCTAATGCACTCTATAAATATCAGGTAATCTGATTGGCTGATGGTCATACATTCCTACGCCAGTAGTAAAGGAGTGCATTAGAAATAGGTTAACCGCTTTGTAATTTTGAAATTTAGCGTCGCCATTAAACAAATTTTCCGACCTATCATGTTCTGATATACGCCGCAAATTTCAAAATTACAATACAGTTAACCCTATAGTAATCCGTGATATGTGCAACAGTGATGAGTTCGGAATGCCGCCCAAATAGTCACTGGTAGAAAGCCAGAGATGGTAACTAGTCGGTCAACTCTACCATGGAGATATCCGGCGTCTGTAGCGTGTTGCACGTGTGATGATCCCGACTTAATTCCCGTGATGCTTTACACTTATCGGTCGACACTGCCTCGCCTTTAAGCAGCGACCTACGCCGCATAATTACGTACACTCCCAAGTTTAGTATACCCCCAATGTTGGAAAACGTGGTGACAAAGTGAAATATCATCTGTGGCACGTCCCCCGCTAGTGCCCAAATTCCGAACACGGCCATTGCCCACCACTGGATAAAGAAAGCAGCAACGAACAACGACATCGCCTTGGCGGCGCGATGAGACGCCCGCATTGTGGCGGTTTTTTTGCCGAGTGTTTGTTTTATACGGTACGACTCGTCGTGTATGCGTTTCCATGTGAGTGTATAGAGAACTATGTTCAGGACGAGGATTATCAGCAGTGGAACCGTGGTGAAGCAGATGTTGGCCACAACGCCTTTCACGCCGTCGAAATAGCAACTAAAGTGAAAACAAAAACAACATTTATTTAGGGAATAAAACCATTGGGTGTTGCGTTAATTGTGGTATGTAAAGCATTTGGTTTGTTCAAAGTGCGCGGAGTCTTTAAACATACCAAATATTCTCCGCCCTACAGTTAACGGAACAGCGCACTTTAAACAGACCATATCCAACTTTCGCGGCCACCTTACCTGTAGAAAATCTGCATCAGTAGCGGCGATTTTTATATGGAATTATATAGGAGACTATTACCGTTTCTTACGTAACTTTTAAACTACACAACCGATTGAAAATGCACAAGTCACATTTTAAACTTCCATTATTGTTCTTTATGATGATGTTTCGATCGTTATTTTAAAATAAAAATAGTTTGGTCCTTTTTAGCTTTAAACACAGTCGGTAGTTTTTATATGATTTATATAGCAAATTGTGATTTTTCTTCTCGATTTTCGTTGGGAAAATTGCAAAATCTCTTTTTATAATAATAGTTACAAAACATGCACAGCTATTCATTTTTCTATCTATTGATATAAAAATTATGTTTCTAAGTTAATATTATTTTGGTCCTTTTAAGATAATAATAATGACACCATCTGTTTTCATTTTCCAATTAGCGTATCACGGAAATCTTCGGCAGTTTCCGTGATATTCGTTGAAACGGGCACCTGCTTACGGTCACTCTAAAAGCTTATATGTTGCCCGAGGCATGATCGTGTTGTCGGTAAAATTATTAGTTAACAAAGTACCCAACATTTTCTATTGATTTGTAATTTCAGCATAGAATTTGTCTCATTTGATTATCTCGATAATTTCAACTTGCAATACTGAATATAATTTCATCTTTATTTGATTTGGCTAGAAATAATTAATTTAATGTCCTTTTTACATGTACGCAGAAATTAGAAGTATTGGTCAGACTACGTTAGTTTACAAATTTACTTACGCTGGTTGTAAATATTTATATCGTTGCATGTTTTCTCTTGATTTCATGGCAATATTAACGTGATTTATACCGATTATCGAAACCAATATTGGTGAAAGTGTCACAAATTATAAAATTGTCAATAAATGGAAATGTGTTGTTTTTATTTCCAGGGAATTAAGCACTCATCGCGAATTATTTAATGCAAACTAAACTAAACCTCCTTGAATTAGGCTACATGTATATTGCCCGAAATATTAAGTCTGAGAATATATATAACGAGTACATCGGTCATCTGTAATTATTTACCTATAGTGCAGGCTACATAATGATTACTGAACAGAGTAAGCCCCGATCAGACTCGTACACGTACACATTATAAATATCGATTAGAAAATAGCATACACGCATGTTGAACCTTATATGTCACAGAAACGAATATATCACACGTGTGATATATTCGTGCGAATGCGTCACGCATGGTGAAGAATACGTACGAATACATCACACAAATGTGTGACGTTTACGTTTGGCATCACTACCCCTTGCAACAAAAACGAGTGTGTCACATGTTACAAACTCTCGAACAAAAATTAATAAAATATTTTCCACACGAATATGTCACATGAACATTCGAATGGGGAATAACAGACTTACAGTGCTATAAAATAAAACAGAATAGAGCAGGCATATTTACCGGGTTATTTGAAAGTCATGCCACGCATGCAGACAAGGTAACTGCGTAAATGCTTTTATTTAACTACGACACTGGCTCGATGACCTTGCATGTCGATACCGACTATTTAAGTCCCCGTCCGATAGGACTAGGCTGTCACGAATGTGTCTTGTCTTGCCGAAGGACACATCGAATCGACCAGTGGCGGGATTCTAACTCGGGGTCTCCCGATCCGGAGTCCGATGCTCTACACATTGAGCTACTTCCGACAGCACTAGCGGCTTATCATGTTATGGTGCTTATCGTCTGTCCGTCTGTTAGCGATTTGGTTTGCGCTCAAAATAATCTTGACATACGATCCTCAAACATGGTATGCAGGTCAGTAACGACCAATGTATGACCAATTTGATTTGACTACAGTGTGTCAAAGGTCAAAATTGCGGTGACTTTAGACAATAAAACAGTTGCCACTCTATAACTCGAGAACGCCATGACCTGGGATGCCCAGTATTGGTTTGTCACATAATTGATTCGTTACGAGCAGGCTCATCTGGATCTACACTGTTTCCAAAGTCCAGTATACAGGTATGTGGTGTTGAATGAGTTAAAGGTATATTATTACATTTTACATAAAAACGTGTTAAACGTTTCTATGCCCCCTATGCGATAGTAAGGGTGGCATATTTCTTTGCTCCTGAGGTTCCGTCCGTACGTCCGTCCGTCCGTACGTCCGTCCGTGTACATTTGCGTCGAAAGCTTTGTCCCAGTTTCTCCATCATGTCATATCTTCAATATTACTTGAAGGATTCCTTCAATACTTGTACACTTGCTTTACCTGGACATCTGTGACACACACGCGCCACCAGTAACACGACCTTGACCTTGGTGACATGTTTAATGTTCTTTATATGAATTAAATAACTCCACATTCGCCCCCAGCCCCAGCCCCCCCCCCCCCCGAGAAATAGAGGGATTTAAATAATTATGCTGTTAAATCCAGTAAATGTCCCGGTAAAATGCCCCGCAGTGCAGGGCCATTTGGTTGGTGAACGTCGCAGCACATTTTTAGCAACAGTTAAAGAACCTGTAATGTCACCGCAGTGCGGGACATCATCGGCTGTTAAAGCCCCGGTGTATGCCCAGTATGCCCAGATAAAGCCCCGCTACTCCCCTGGAGGAAGGAGAGTGGTACGGGAATATACATTAACTGATGATAAAATATGCTTTTAAAATCTAAGGCTGATCTCATTTTAATCATCTAAATAGAACACCCAATGATTGGAACATTATTATATATGGGCCGCGCTCTGTGAAAACCAGCATTAATGACAACGTCATGAAAGCCTGAAAATGACGTCGCAAAGTTACGCTTAAATTTACCAACGTCACGTCGGATTTTGACACTTGAAATCGTTGCGTCATTGCAGTTGTCCTATTTATAGCCGCTTTACTAATTGTGGCTCAAAATACGTTAATGTTGGATACGCGTGGCAGAATTGTACAGTTGTTTTCATAGTGGTTCAGAAAGTTGTCTTTTTTTTCGGTTTCCTTAAAGGAAACACGTAGCGATTTTGTCGATTATTTTTTATACAAATGGTCATATTATTACAAATGATTTTTATAATATATATGGACGACTTGTGCCCTGACATTTGAAATTAAATAACCATACGACCGGTATTTTTTACATAACACATCACAAAATCAGTATTATGTAATCATATTGCGAATATTTCTTTTAAACTTTATTTATAATTAGTTATACACTTACAAACAAACGCGGGAACAAGTATAGTCGGCGTAGACGGAGGCCTCTTTATGTTGCTATTTTGGGTTGAAACCGGAATACTCAAAGAAAACAAACGTATCCTGTCTGGCGACCACCATCAGATATACATGTACTTACAAACTGAGGATCGAACCCGGGGTGCATGTGTGCGCTCTTTAATAATTGTGCTAAACGGTCCTGTTCAGATTACGTGGAAGTGTGCCAGCAAATGTTACTTTTATTAACGAAACTGTAAACAGTTGGCTCATTAACTGGGACACCTATTCTGGATAAATATGGTCAAGAATAGAACTGGGTACAGGGCTTAATTCGTTTAATTTAATGTTTCGCCTGTCGAATGTTTCGAAAATCAACACAAGACAATTTGGAAATTTCAGAAAAGTAAGCGTATCATAGATGTAAAATTATGGTAGAGCCAAATATACACGGCTCCTGGCATATCGCGTCATGGTGACACTGGGCCAAACATGTTTTAGTATTTAGTGTGTTGGTATTGTGTCACATGCATTCTTAATGTGAACATAAGTGTAGCCGCCAGGGACGTAGCCTACTGATTTGTATATGTATCTGCTACCACTTGCATATGTACATGTACCTTTAAAAAAATCACATTGAATCATCCGTACGATTCAGTACCGTTTGATAACAATGTAAATATTCTTTAAGATTACCACTTGTAAATATGGTTATATGAATGTATAGCAATTTTACTAGTATATTTGCAATCATTGCAGACACTGATCAGACTGCACAGATGCACAGGTCTCCAACATTTACACATTTAAGAAGTCAGGCTTTGTCAGGTCGTTGTTAATTTACTTACTACGTGTGCATTATACTAAACAATGTACGTCTGTGTGCTTTGTTTTTTGTTATCAAAGGGACGTTTTATTCGGAGGCATGTAAATAATATAAAGCAAATACACACACATTCCAGATTTGCAGATTAAACGCGTCTAAACAAATGTCGCAGGCTGTGGAGCCTCATTCCAACGAAATCTAGTTTGTGATCGGGTTATATTTAATGTATTTTGGCGGTTGCAGTCTTCCTCTTGGCGTGTTCGGTGCAAGTGATTGCATCACGGATTACATTCTCGAGGAAAACCTTGAGGACACAACGGGTCTCTTCGTAGATCAGGAGATTCGCTTCACACCACCTCGGCGCGCCAAACGGCGGGTAACTGGCTTTGTGATACCCTGGATGTTATCACGCAACACATTCCTGCTGGATGTTATCATGCAACACATTCCTGTGGCGCTTAGCGCCCCCTTTCCGAGTCATTTTTCTACCTAACATCTCCACATTTTCCCGACATTGATGTATACATATTGCAGGTTTATGAAAAAAATAATTTTCAGATGGTAAACCCATTATCAAAAATTCAAACCCACACAAATATAAAAATACACAGTAATGGATAATTTTGCTCTGAATGTTCTGTTGACCACTTTCGATTTTAACAACTATGCATTCCATTTTATAAGTAAATACGTATGCTGTCGCACGGATATCACTCGTGAAAATAACAAATGTATGAAGGAATTTGCATACTACGATTGATAAATGCGAACATAAAATTTGAAGAAAACTTACAAAAAGAAGTCAGTACCGGCAGTAAATTCATAGACAGGGTCAAGATGGGTATCCCGCACAATAACTGTTTAAGAGGACACGCCTAACAATATCTTCCCTCGGTGTGTAGGGGTTTTTTTTGGTTGTGGGGGGGGGGTTGGGGGGGGGGGCAGTGGCGACGGTGGGCAGCCGAGGGAGTGGCAGCCGAGGGAGTGGGGGTCAGTGCACCATTTTACCATATACCTGCTAGTATGGGTATATGTACATTAGCCCGTCCGTCAGTCATATTGGCTACACAGGAAAACGTTCCTCCCGCTTTCTGAGATGTAAATATAATTCCGAGAGTCGGGAATGGACAGTCGATTTTCAATTTGTTTAAAAATCTCCAGGGGTGTCCGACTACCCTCTAGACCCCCCCATCGGGCGCTGTTCAAAGTTGTTGATATGTGCAGCCATATGCCTATCCAAATTCTATCCAAATTCTGGTCATTCATTTCTACAGAAAAAAAGATGAAGTTGTTTCAATCGCCGATACGATGTACATATAATTTACAATTTCAAACACCAGGAATGCCGTTTAGTTTCTTGGTCTTCGGTGACGTAATGTCTAGATCAATAAATGACGTCACAATTAACTGTAGAATGATGGCCTAAATTCGGAGATAAGTGCAATGTATCTTTCTGACGACACATTTATATGAATCTATTATGGCGATGGTGGCAAATTACGAAGCCATATTTTCTCGATGACGTTACGTTTTTTCCGTGCGTGATTCACATGGTGCTACAAAAAGTGAGATAAAATAAAAACTATGAAACTTAATTGCATTTTCTTTTCAGAATATTGTTTTTGAAAGGTGTCCGCATCAGAAAATGTAAAAAAAAAGGAAAATCGAAAATTTTGTCATTAAGGCTGGTTTTCACAGAGCGCAGCCAATATGTAAAGTGTATTGGACATGTAAATATAGAACAGGCGAAACTGACCATCGGTTAACAATTTGTACCATAATGTTTTATATTTAGTTACTGTAATCATAGAAGTTTACATTTCACGAGATAGACTACATCACAGACATGGATATCAAAAAGTAATATAACAAGAGTCTCAAATTGGCCTGCTTCGCTCACCTGAAATTATTATCCAAATTATAAAGTAAGTCAGAAATGGTCCAGACTGTCTATTGCATGTACAATGGTGTCGGCTGATTCTGCGCACCTAAGACTTTCCAATATATACCATCAAAAGTGTTCTGTCCACCATACATGTACAGGGGTCATACCAATTATCCGGACAATCAATTTATCGGACAAATGAAAATACCTGTTAATTAAGCACATTCTTTTGATCCGATTTTGCAACGAATGCAACTAAGTCATGCAGGTGCATGCTTTTTCCATGCCAGTGTGAATAATATGTCGGCATGGTAAACATTTAGTAACATTTGCTGAACACATTCCCAACTCTGTGCAGAAGTTGTTTACAACGACAAAAGTCATGCGGGAGCTCAATCGAGTGCGCCCAATTACGTCATTGTTCTATACATACAATACATTCTATAAATACGGTGTTTTCCAAGAAACGAAGGGTGACTGATTTTTCTGCAGAAATACACAATGCTGTTTACACTGGTTTACACGCGATAACATTATGATTTCAACGTGAGAATAGAAGTTATATAAGACGATAAGTATATATGTTTGTCCGGATAACTGATTGTCGATGTTAATTTTGGGGCAATCTTACGACTGATGATCAGACCCGATTTTAAGCGAGAAAGATGGTACAGTTTGCTAAATAGTTTACATGCGTTGAGAAAGCAAGAACCGACGATTGTTCTGTGAAAATGTTATGCCCGTAGCTGCTATTTTAAGAAAAACATCGTTAAAAAACTGCCATTTTTGTCCGATAATCTGGACGGTCCCTGTAGTGATAGTTGGCTTGAAACATAAAAATTGAGAACAATGTAAACAGTATAATGCTTATAAAACAGCATTAACACATGTGTTGCAGAACAAATATGAATACATGATAAACGGTATATATAACAGACAGTCTGATGCACAAGCAACAGACGCTTGAAATCACTAATATAAACTTTCGGCGGGCGGTCATCTTAAATTATGTAATTATCCGATGTAGACCAAAAATGTTCCAGAGTGATCGTCTTGTCGATACTTTGAGTTGATATATGACATGACCATAAACGGTAAAGACTGAAATTTGACCCATACTTGACCCCTCCGGCCCGCCATTTCTTGACCCAGGGGCCACCATTTGAACAAATCTGAAACAGCGTTAACTATGGATCATTCCTACCAAGTGTCATCGAATCCGTCTGGCGGTTCGTGAGAAGAACTTTTTTTAAGAATTTGACATACTTTTTGACGGCATCCATTTTGGATTATGCGATGATCTCCATTTTAACAATATGAAACGTCTTCACCCACGGACCATAACTGTGAAGTTTTTTAAAATATCAGCTCGGCGGTTCATGAAAATAAGACGTTTGAAATCTCAAATAAAATAATGACCTTTTGACCTTTTGACGGTCATCTTGGATTACGTAATGATCAGATTTCGACAGTAAATGCTCCAAAGTGATCGTCTTGTCGATACATTTGATTTGATAATGATATGACCATATTCGATCAAGTTTGAAATTTGCGATTGTGTGACATATTCGTTTATACCAAAATGTGAAAAATATTTGGGTGAGATTTTCGGTTTGTGATATATTCGGCCGAATTCGGCTAGTATTCACCGAAATGTGTGACGCATTTGCACGAATACTTCACACGTGTGATATATTCGCTTCTGTGACATATATGTCACAGAAGCGAAGGTTCATCACACGCATACAAGGTCTACATCCGCGCAGTCTGATCATAGTATACACCTATAGCAACTGACATATTATTAATGTTATTTGTGCGAATAACTTTGTAATTCCATTGATAATAGTGCAATTCACGTTCATAAGGATGATAATGCTAAACTGGCATATATTGCTCTGTTTTATTACCAGATGTGTGCAACGCTAAATTATGAGACCCTAATAAAAAATGTTCTCTTAAATTTGCAGTACGGCAAACATGTTCTACTGATTTGTAATTTCAGCATAGACTTTGTCTTATTTGAGTATCTTTGACATAATTTCAACTTGTAATACTTAATATAATTTCAACTTTATTTGATATGGTTAGAAATAATTAACGTAATTCCCTTTTTACATACACGGGTTTTATAAATCTTGGTCAGACTACGTTAGTTTGCAAAATTACTTACGCTGGTTGTAACTATTTGCATCGTTGAATGTTTTCTCTTGATTTCACGGTAATATTAACGATATTTCCACCGATTATCGAAACTAGTACTGGTGAAAGTGTCACAAATTATAAAATTGTCAATAAATGGAAATGTGTTGTTTTTATTTCCAGGGATTTAAGCAGAATCATCGCGAATTATCGGGATCCGATTATGTAACTGAAACGTTTACTCCAATGCAATGCCCAAAATAAAACATACTAGTTGGCTTGCTAAGTGCATGTATTCGTACATGTGTGTGCTCATTAGCCAACCAATTGATTAAATCTTAAATGGATGAACAGAACGTTGTATGTTTCTTGTCGATGAATAGAGTGCGCATGTACGAGATGTCACTGACATTTGGTTAAACAGTCAGGCTGTTTGCTGTAAGCTGATTATAATATGTATTACGATTATCACGCATGTCTAGGGTCATTCAACCTTAAAATTTATCCCGTCAACACAGTGCGTATGTGCCGAGAAACACGGTGCCGTGAAACATTTTTGATATCCTGTCAATACGACCTAATCACTGCGTATGAATATGTGCGGTTGTCAAACTATTCGATTCTCCGAGTCTGAGGTTGCGGTTGGGGTTATTTTTTGCATTGTAAAGCTATTTGTAGGTGTTGACGGGATAAATAGAATATTAGGTTAGTGTTGTGTATGGGAAAACTATCTGGCGCGGCACGGAAACGGGATGGGCGAGGCTGTGCCAGATATTTTCCCATTCACGGCACTAACCTACTATTCTCTATATCAGTGACAAGGCGTGTAATCTTGTGTCTAAGAAGATATGCGATATACCATGAAACATATTCTCAAACGACGTTGAACGGTTCATATCAAATGCGGAATTGAATTCCCGAACGTGTGTCTATATTAGGTTTTATGACTGCTGTATGCGGAATGTATGATACGATACTAAGTGAATATTTACCCGATACACTGCATTCAATTACATGAACATGCGTTTTATCTACGGAGCCCCGCCGGGGACACGGATTTTTGTTATAAATTCGTTCCCACGAAATGACAATTCGTTCCCTCAATTTAACAATTCATTCCCTCGAATTAACAATTCGTTCCCACGATATAACAATTCGTTCCCGCGAATTAACAATTCGTTCCCGTGGGAACGAATTGTTAATTCGTGGGAACGAATTGTTAACTTGAGGGAACGAATTGTTATTTCGTGGGAACGAATTAATAAAAAATAAATATTCTACGTCCCCTACGGGGCTCCGTAGATTAGCACACGATATAATTACGATGTTGATGATTTTACGCGTTATCGGGTTATACAATATTTGTATCGCGATTGCGACATCGGAAGTGCATTTCCGAAATACTTATATGGGAGCAGCCATCCCACTTATATCTATTATTTAATTAGCTACAATGACAGTTAACATTTTCAAGATAATGTCCGGACACCCATGTGACTATGACTGTCGTGATCGGTGCGAAGCAAATGCTTGCCCCCAGTTGAAATGTGTATACCTTTTTTCTTAAGATAGGCACACGCTCACTTGAATCAAATCAAATGTGCAAAATATGTTTAATATATACATGGCGTAGAGACCATGTTTTCATGCCATCAATCCAGATCAGGAGGGGGTGGTTGTTTATCGAGCATCTGTGCCATGTATTATAGGAATGAATGGCCTTTTTGTGTAATTTATCGGGGTATATAAACTTGGAAAAGTCGCGGGAATACTGGACGAAGCGATAAAAATTTACAATTTTATAAAAAAAAAAAAAAAAAAAAAAAAAAAAAAAACAAAAAAAAAAAAAAAAAAAAAAAATATTTTTCGAAAATTGTAATTTTTTAAGGCCTCGTCCAGTATTCCCGCGACTTTTCCCAGTTTATATCCCCGATAAATTCCACAAAAAAGGCCATTCATTCCTTATAATTCCAGCATTTTAAATAAATTCATCAAGAAAATGTGTTTATTTTCCGTTTTCTTAAGAATTATTTTAACTGCGCCTCACGGTTACGGAAAGTAGTTCGGCGTGAGAGCTTACTGGGATATAAATTTTGGACAGAGACTTGCTACGGGCCAATCAAATGTTAGGGAATTGTGTAAATATTTTTGTGCTGGAATTATATACATGTATCACAGTGTGACTTCCAGTGACATGAGGAAGTTAGTTTCACATGAAACAAAGCTCGGACAAATATTCTATCTGCCATTACTTTAAATATACATGCCCACTCAGTAAGCACAATATGTTCTTTATAGGAATTAAATAAGTGTATAATTGTGTCACTATTCCACAAGTTCTAAAAATTACAAGTGCCCGGAAAACAGATATAATCATTTAGTAATATTTATTTTACTGATAGTGACGCGCGTTGGTATCAGGCTATTTTCATATGCAAATGAGGCATGATCTTTTTTACTTATTTATACTAATGAAATGCGTCAACTGAAAAAATAACATATTCGACAGATTATAAAATATGATCATTGCACATCAAAAAATAAATACAGAGAATAAATAGTAATGTCCGTTAACATTGTATGGAAAGACGGTTATGGCCCCTGATATCAGTGTGAAATTTGTTGTCTAAAATAAAATATATAATAATGCCAATCAATACGTGGGGTAATGGTGAATGAATGTTCATTTTGCCAGAAAATGTCATACGTACAAAATATACAAAAGTATCTGTATCACTATATTATAACCTACTGCGTGGGCATGTACCTTTAACGTCCTGGAATATATATATATAAAGACATACATACTATTCAGTGACGGGGTCAGTGGAAAGTGGGGCTAAGTCCCTTAAGGGACTTCAGGACGCGTGTTATGCCTGATCATCGTTTGATTAAAACAGTATTGCTTTGTAAATGTGATGGGATATAATTATGTACTAATTATATATGAACATTCTCTTGTTATTGTATCCTATATAGCGCATGGAGTAACTCTTGTAACGGTTGACACATACAGCAAAACTATGACAGGTAAACTAATAAAATTCGGTACAACAGGCTGCAATGATAATCAGTTACAACGTGATGTCAATAATTTCATGCCAATGTATACACAATGATTGATACCTTTGTTATACATTTGTTCATCTCCAAAATCTACAATAGCCAGGTTACACTTTGTAAGTAATCAGTAGCCTATTTCATCAACATTGCAAAGTATACTTATCTATCAAAGTATACTTCGAGGGTGACATTTTCAATTTAAGGATAAATTTATTAATTGTTATTATACTGAATTTATTACATAATGTAATAAATTCAGTATAATAATTCTGTATATTGTTTATCATCAAATATATGCAATCGTTAGTTTTATATGAAATAATGAATTTCGGAAAAAATGAATGATTACTCCCTCAAAGTATACTTTTCTAGATAAGTATACTTTGCAATTTTGATGAAATCGGCTACAGGTCACTCCACTCACCTAATTTTGGAACTACATGTATGACAACCTTATCACTTATAGTCTGCTAGCAACACGTTTACGACAGCAGCACAAGTACATAAAACATCAACATTCCTTATTGCACTCGATACAGTATACATGGTACATAGATTAGAACTCCGATAGAAAACAGAAAATGCACATTATGCCATTGCTTTGAAGATGAATATCACTTTATTATAGAATGTAACATGTATACAGATATTAGAAAAACATATATAAATACTTAGTATTGGAGGAGACCGAACATGATTAAGTTTATAGAACTAATAAAATCAGAAAATTCAAAAACTGTCAAAAATTTAGGCATGTATTTATATCAGGCGTTCAATATTAGAAACGAGAATTTATATTTACATAATTCAGATCATCTTCTCCCAACGCATCTAATGATTATACACATACCAAACAGTATAATTTCCCACGATATACGTGAATACACATTTAACTCGATATGCTTGATATTTTACGTATACACTGATAATAGTGGTCAAATCATTGTCACACATAGTTATTACATAATTGAGGTCATATGCCTGACGTTTTGTATGTGAAAGAAATGAACTTAATTGTTTTGTCTGTGGTATTATGTAGGATGTAGTTGTGCAGTAAATTCAGCATGATTATAATGCCATTCTCAATCCCCAGCACAAGTGTTGCATTCCACAACGGGTAATACACTTAAACGACTTTCTACTTATATTTACACCAGTCCTGCTGTTGTCTTTGTCACTATGATCTGTTTTGATTTATAGCATGCCATTTTCGTATTGCTTCATGGGCCATATGGCTTGAAAGTGTTGTATTTTGAATAAACATCTCCCATTTACGTCTTACAAGGAGAGTGGAAACTCTCTGAACCGGGGACCCAGGGGCCCGTTTCACTAAACTTCGTACGACTAAAATGTTCGTAAGTGCAAATTTGGGATCGTCTGGAAATTTCAATGGATTGGTTGACATTTATTGAGATTAGGCTGCACATGCAGCCTATGCTCAATAAATGTAAATCCAATAATTGTTTACAAGAAAACATTGTTATTGTGATATTTACAGACTATCATAATTTTGCACTTACAAACAAACATTTTAGTCTTGCGAAGTTTAGTGAAACGGCCCCCAGGTCCCCAGGGTGCCCGGTTTCGAGATGTTCCACTGCATCTGTGACATATGTAAGGTAGTAATATTGTAACGTCCCTATGTCGTATCCGTCTTCAGCAATACGGTATAAACCATAGTTTCCTGTTCACGCAGGGGCATGGTAGCGGGCCCTCGTGAATCGGGGTAGAGAAATTGAACGACTATAGCTACTTGGAAATGAAAGAACGACAGTGGCGAATTCAGTATTAATACCTGATATTTTGATAACACATAACACACATTGTCATACCGCAGATAAGTTTCTCGGCTTTTGATTGGCTGGCTTGCCTGGTCATATATATATGACCTGCCAAGGCCGTCGGACATACAGGAATTGCGATTCCCCTCCGGCGCCTCGTGTCCAATGAAGACACATTTTGCAAGCGTCTACCGATTGCGAATTGTATTCCTCACTAAACACAATAAAACCCCGAATTGATCAATACAAGTAACAAATTGTAGACTCAAAACCAGTCTTTATTGTTTATTTTTCCATAAATATTCTTCGCTCATCAAAATATGAGCGAAAAATTAGCCAAAATAACCGAAAATTGCTTTTTTATCAAATCTCAACAACGCTTGCCTTCGTGACACGGCTATATTTAGGTCACAAACTATGGGTTCCACGCACGAAACCGCGGCGTAGTAATGACAGCGAATGTTTGGGAACCAGTCGCATTATTCTAGAGGCGCCAAAGGGAGAGCATAGAGCAGTGGAATATAAATTAAATTACACGATATAAAAAAACTGTCATAAAGTCGTTTTCGATGGATTTCTTACTCCATATTTAGTTTGTTTTCGTTTAATAAAAAAACAAAATGTTCATTTACGCCTTTATATTAAGACTGACGGTAGAAAATCGAATCTCGGATTATTTTTCTTCCTGAAAAAAAACCGCAAAGATCAAAAGAAGAGATATGTTTATACGGCCAAATACAGGATCTGCGGTATGACAAATACGTTATTGTGATTCTACACAGGCTATATGGTGTAATATTGCCCGTCTGAAGGTATGTTAACCCTCGGCTATCGCCTCGGGTGAACATACCTCCAGACGGGCAATGTTACACCATATAGCCTGTGTAGAATCACAATAACTTATAATAAATATTATGCAACACGTACAACTATATGAGGGTGACAATTTATGGTAACAATAATTGTATCGGGTGGTATACAGGACTATATAAATCAGCAGTTAAATTAGAATATATTCGTAGTACATGTATGTGAGTCGAGACTAACTAGCATAGGCGACTGTGTGAGCAACTAGACACGATCAACTATTTTCTAAAGCGTACAAGCACGGACCTAGACGGGAACCGCGGGACTATCAGACATTTTGATACTGAGTGGGGGAGTCACACAGCGGGAATCACGAAGTTGGGGTTAGGGAATAATGCTGGGTGGGGGAGTCACACAGCGGGAATCACGAAGTTGGGGTTGGGAATAATGCTGGGTGGGGGAGTCACACAGCGGGAATCACGAAGCTGGGGTTGGGACTAATGCTGGGTGGGGGAGTCACACAGCGGGAATCACGAAGCTGGGGTTGGGACTAATACTGGGTGGGGGAGTAACACAGCGGGAATCAGGAAGCTAGGATGGGGACTAATTATGCTGGGTGGGGGACGCACACAGCGGGAATCACGAAGCTAGGATGGGGACTAATTAAGCAGAGTGGGGGAGTCACCACAGCGGGAATCACGAGCTGGGGTTGGATTTATCCTAATGCTGGGGGGGGAGTCACACAGCGGGAATCAACGAAGCTAGGATGGGGACTAATTATCGCTGAGTGGAGGAGTCACACAGCGGGAATCACGAAGCTGGGGTTGGGACTAATGCTGGGTGGGGGAGTCACACAGCGGGAATCACGAAGCTAGGATGGGGACTAATTATGCTGAGTGGGGGAGTCACACAGCGGGAATCACGAAGCTGGGGTTGGGACTAATGCTGGGTGGGGGAGTCACACAGCGGGAATCAGGAAGCCAGGATGGGAACTAATTATGCTGGGTCAGGGTGGGGGACGCACACAGCGGGAATCACGAAGCTATGGTGGGGAATCACACATAGCAGGAGGACACGAAGCAGGGTCGGGAATCGCACAGCAGGGGTACGAGACCAAGTGGGTGGGGTAATGGGATTGTTTTAATATGCATTTTGTTGGTGTCATAGGTCCGAGTCTTCCACATGTGGCCAAAACAAGCACAGCCTGTAAACATGGCGGCTGCATTTAACACAAACCGGAAATGCCAACAAACTATTGTGAATTATTCCTGCTGTGTGAAGACGACAATCATAAACTATTGAAAAGTGTGAACATTCAGGCATGCATCTGAGATCGTGGTAAGTTGTGTGCACAAAATGACAGACGTATTTTGTTGTCCAAAATGTGTGATAAATTCCAAGCGAGGAATACGCAATACACAAGCGTGTATAGCAATGCTTCGTTGGCTGGGTCGCTTCAATATGACTGTGCACTCTAGATAGCCTGTGTAGAGACTTCTGTGTTTTAAAAGATGGGCACATTTATTGCCCAACATCAGATTTGGTATTGCTTTTGGCTACAAATAATGGATAGGACGTTGTACATTATTCGTTTTAAATTACATTGCACTAAACATTATTACTTTATCTGTCAAATGCTCAGCTGTCTGTATCAAATGCTACAGTATGTGAAACACACCGATAGCTTGTCTATGCTAAGATGGCTCAGATGGCAATTCAATGCACGGTATAGTAGTATACACTAATAAGAACATGGTCAGATACATTTTATACAAATACTCCATCACATTTACGAAGCTATTGTTTTCGAAACAAAGGATGGTGTTCTATAAAATCAGTCATTAAAGACCACTTCATTTCATCAACATATTATCATATATAACTATGAGGAAGTACTATTACATATTTACAAGGTACGTCATTCGCAATATTTTCCACCAACGGAAGTGGTACTAGTGTACATTGGGCTAATGCCGTGTTTGTAATGCGCACGGAGGCCGGGACCAGTAGGGTCCCGACCTTCGCGCGCGTTATAATTACTGAATTAACAAACCTGATCCAATTTAAATAACACACGTCCGTTGGTTCAACAGATAACGAATGACTTACCTTGTAGACATTATTAATATCGGAGTAAAATTGGGTTTGATCTGAGAGAGGGTTTTTGTCGTTCATATGACCAAGTTTCTGTGACTAATTATACCCACTTTTTTTGTAAAAAAAAACGGGTATATTGTTTTCGTCACGGGTGTCCGTCCGTCCGTACGTCCGTACGTCCGTCCGTACGTCCGTCACGTTTCTTGTAACTCGAAAAACTTTTTCACCTTCATACCTACGCGCCTGATATTTGGTATGTAGCTTCGTTATCATGTGCAGATGCGCAAAGTGAATTTGGATTTTTGATCCGACCCTCCATCATGGATTATCTCCCCCTTTCGGACTCAGAATTTCCCATTTTTTTTCCTTGTAACTCGAAAAACTTTTTCACCTTCATACCTACGCGCCTGATATTTGGTATGTAGCTTCGTTATCATGTGCAGATGCGCAAAGTGAATTCGATTTTTGATCCGACCCTCCATCATGGATTATCTCCCCCTTTCGGACTCAGAATTTCCCATTTTTTCCTTGTAACTCGAAAAACTTTTTCACCTTCATACCTACGCGCCTCATATTTGCTATTGTAGCTTCGTTATCATGTGCAGATGCGCAAAGTGAATTCGGATTTTTGATCCGACCCTCCATCATGGATTATCTCCCCCTTTCGGACTCAGAATTTCCCATTTTTTCCTTGTAACTCGAAAAACTTTTTCACCATTTATACCTACGCGCCTCATATTTGCTATGTAGCTTCGTTATCATGTGCAGATGCGCAAAGTGAATTCGGATTTTTCATCCGACCCTCCATCATGGATTATCTCCCCCTTTCGGACTCAGAATTTCCCATTTTTTCCTTGTAACTCGACGTTTTCACCTTCATACCTACGCGCCTCATATTTGCTATGTAGCTTCGTTATCATGTCAGATGCGCAAAGTGAATTCGGATTTTTCATCCGACCCTCCATCATGGATTTACTCCCCCCTTTCGGACTCAGAATTTCCCATTTTTTCCTTGTAACTCGAAAAACTCACCTTCATACCTACGCGCCTCATATTTGCTATGTAGCTTCGTTATCATGCAGATGCAAAGTGAATTCGGATTTTTTCATCCGACCCTCCATCATGGATTAGCTCCCCTTTCGGACTTCAGAATTTCCCATCCTTGTAACTCGAAAAACTTTTTCACCTTCATACCTAGGTGCGCCTGATATTTTAGTATGTACCTCGTTTATGTCAGATGCGCAAAGAATGAATTCCCATTTTTGATCCTTGACCCTCCATCATCGATTACCTCCCCCTTTCCGACTCAGAATTTCCCATTTTTTCCTTGTAACTCGAAAAACTTTTTCACCTTCATACCTACGCGCCTCATATTTGCTATGTAGCTTCGTTATCATGTGCACATGCGCAAAGTGAATTCGGATTTTTTATCCGACCCTCCATCATGGATTACTTCCCCCTTTCGGACTTAGCATTTGGGGAAAGTGGGTATATTGCGATGGCGCGCCATCGACTTTTTCTAGTTTAAGTTACTTTGCTTTCCAAACAGCAGAGATGGACAGTTTTAAAAAGTTTAAACTATTTATTTTACAACGATTACAATCAAGCGCGAAAGCACTTATACAAATGCGTTCGTTGGCGCAGATCAAGGGGTAAGGGCTGTTATTAATGTGGGAGGAAACCGGAGTGCCCGGAGCAAACCCACTTGTCCGATCTGGCAACCACCATACCACCTCACATACTGAACAGCTTTAGATGATGAGCAGGCTGCTCAATGGTTATGGTTGCACAAGCTTGGGTTCCGTTCGTGCTTTGACAAGTACACTACTAATAATGTAACAATCACTTCCTGCAGTGCAAATTGTTGTCACCGCACAGTCTTTTATCGTATAGGATCTACCTAATTTGACATTTGATGCACAGATGTGCAGCTGCATAGCAGGGGCGGATCTGGGAGGGGGGGGGGGTCTGGAAGAGCTCATAAATAGGACAACACCCATTACCCCCGTACCGTCCGTAACTAGCTACATGTACGGACGGTACGGGAATATATTGCAAGAGTTACCTTCGAAACTAGACACGCCCCCCCCCGTTCCCCAAATGCTGGATCCGCCCCTGCATAGATTGCAGGTTACTCGAAAGTGGTTCATGCAGAATATACATATACATGTATATAGATTTATCCCCTTGCAATATACCCGATTTCATCAAGCACTATGATATGCTGATCATTAGTTCCTGGTTTGTATCAAATCGTTTATTTTGAAACAGTGCTGCTTTTCGCTTTTCGTGCCTACGCATGAATACACGAACGATGTGGAACAATATCGTATGTTTAATAAAAGCATTATTTACAAATGCTGAAATCTCTGTTTATATCTACAGTAGCACCTCTCGAAACCGGACACACAGGCGGTCGGTGAATCTTTAATTGTATATGTTTCATTGGTGTATATTTATGATGATACAGAGTGGCCTGCGGTTCTCTTTCCAGCCGAATTGCAATTCCTGGAGCGCAGGATTGCAATTCGCGTTCCCATTAATTGCAATTGGACCGCAATCGGACTGCAATCATGTGACTGCGGTCCAAAGAGTTGGTTGCGGAATTGCAATACTTATAGCGCAGTTAGCGCTGCGCTCCACTTTTAATTGCAGTTTACGCTCCTTTTTTTTCTTCAAACTGCGAAAGAATGACCGCTTTACGCTGCGCTCTTTGGTCAAACCAGCGGACCGCTCTGCTTGACCAATGCCGCAATAGAATCGAAATAGTTGACAAACGTACCCGTGTTCCAATCCAAAATTTTATCCCATCTATTTCATTCAAAGTGACTAGAAAGTCAGCGGTATTGGTGATCTGTTTTGTTGGTGCGCAAATATAAATCGGCGGGTTATTGCGAGACAAACAGTGAAACCTTGACCCATTCTGTCCACTTCGTCATCTTTTCGCGTTTAATGGTCAAAAGATGGAGGCAAAGGATGACTCTGTCATCAAACAGGGGCCTTTTTTGAACGGAATTCGCTACAAAACTGTCGAAATAGTGCCGACTTTCTCGCGTTATTCTGCACACTTATAATGTTGCTAAGATATTTAAATTGACTTATATTTCCTAAACACGCAAAATAGTAATTAAAAGAACATTTACATTTATAATAAATGCTCTAAAGAGGACGTAAAAATCACGGTTTATTCGTTAAGATCGACTGTGCGACTGATTCCCTGCGTTTGGCTTGAAGTTGTACTGGTTCCCAGTGCTCGTCAACATGCAAGCGGGAGCTGAAAATAGTTCAAGTTCCGCGATTGCAGAATACTACAAGCCTTTACCCAGATATTCCCAACGACAGACACCTGACCGATACACAAGTTGAAAGGTAATACATTTAAGTTATTACTGCCATTCATTATTTGTTCGAAACTGCTGCTATGCGGAATTTAATTCAGCATACACATAACATGTTCTTATTTCCGACAAGCGGTAGAAGCCGGCAAATTGTTTCATAATTTGACTAGCGGAATCGTTACAACGCTTTAAATTAATGCACGGACCGTAGCGATGGATGATAAATGATCAGTCAGTTGTGTTACGTTTCTGCAGTTCATTAATTGATTGATTTATTGGTTTTTAACGGCCTACCAACAGCTACACCTATGGCCTTGAGGGTGGACAAATGGGGCTCATGTGAGTTGTGAGCAGTGTAGCTCCTGATCAAATTGCACGCTCCTGTGGCCTAATAAGGATCTATGTTGATTGTAGCAGCATATCAGGTATTTCATTGAGAGACTGGCGAGCAGTGCAGATCCTGATCAGACTGCGGATGCACAGGCTGATCTGGATCTACGCTCGTCGTAAAATCCGTAAGCCCTATTTCTCAAGTCCCAGTCACAAATTAAGGTTTAATCTACAATACTGGGATTCATGCCTGGTTCCATTACTTTCC